>CAJOBZ010000004.1:9637500-10195000 GCA_905332375.1 Pieris macdunnoughi | reverse complement strand
CCACTGTAAATAAGGACTCTGTTTTGATTTTAATTAGAGATGAATACAGGTCATTAACAAAGAACCCGGAATTTAATTCAACTAATTAATGAAATGTTTGTTTATTTTGATGATTCAACTTAGGTGATTTGGTGCGCAGTACAAAAAATATTTTAATATACTTTGAGGATAACCGACTGAAATGCACTAAAACATGTTTATTAATTGTTGATTTTTTAAGAACTTTAACAATAAGTGTATATTAAACTAGTGGATACGACAGACGGTTTTCTGTTAGTCTTAAATACATACAATAATAATGTAATGGTAAATCTACACAATTGTCATATACAAAATTTTAAATTTTCAAACAGGAATTAAGTTCGGTGGCGGTTGTTGTATGGATAATGGATATGTTAAATGAAATACTTTGTGAAGCTGGGTAACAACATACTTAAATTGTTTAAAACATGAACTTATAAATAAGAGTAGATAGTGGGGTAGTGACGCTGTATTAACAATAAATTAACATGACTTATTGAAGAGTTCACAAATCTAAATGACACTTATGTTATTGGATATTATCGTAAACGAGAATGTTGAAATACAATTTATAAATGTGGTAAAAATTAAAGGGCTCATATTGGCTTCAAGTGTGCGATTATTGTTTATATTTTGTAAGGAAAAAATAAATGTTATGAAGACAACATTGGATAGCTTTGAAGTACGTTTAACAATGAAGATTTTCACACATAAAAACACTCAAGTCAAAATAAATATATAAGAAATGGGAAAATAAATTAAACGAATTTAGAATTAGTAATATTGGGAATTGGTCACTGCAAAACCAATTGATGCAATTTTATAATACGGTAGCTTACGTCCGCACCTTCGACCGCGTGTATAGTGACAAAATTAGCGACTTCTTTAACAATAAACAATACTTATCAAACTCAAAAATTATATGTTACTCAGTAATTTTTGAGTTTACTTCATTTTATAACATGTATGTTGTTGAAAAACACTTTTTTAACGGATTTGAAGTTATGTTTTATTATAAATTTACAATTATTTTACATAATTTTAAATTTAACCAACATTTCGCGTGCTTTACAGCGTGCTTGATCACGGTGTCAAATCCGTTAAAAACGTGTTTTTCTATGCCTAAATGTTATGTCAATAAAAGACAATACTATGTATGTTGTTGTTTTTGTATATCTATATTATATAAAAATTGTAAGGAAATCCCTAATACAATGTAGACAAAACTACGTATACACTAGAAAGTCAAAAACTTCCAACACAATTCAAATTTCATACAAATTAATAGTACGGTGGAAGAACATTATAGTGAACTAATTAATTCATACAGTCCCCAGCGTCGCGCGTTGCCAAAGTTACCAGTTTGCAAATTAACTGAGATACGTACGTAAAACGATATCGCGGTGCTGAATAAAAGATGACAAATTCATAAGAGAGGCGCTTGCGAATGTGTAATGGCGCCTCGGTCAAATTGAACCTTGCCCTGGATTTAGGCCTCTGCCTCACCGGGACGCCATGGCCACGTCACCAACTAGTTCATATTAAGATGTATGCCGGCTAACTCACTTGGCTACCGACTGGCGACGTCGCCAAGTAGCCAGCGTAGCCAGAGTTGACCGCTACGCATGCGGCGACTGGCGACGCTGGCTACCTGGCGAATTAGCACACTATAGCACTTTTTTTGCTTTTTCATAGTCTCTTAATTATGTTTTTTAGGTATCCTGAAAGAAATTGTTAGTAAGGCCCCTGCTCTTCTACGGGACGCCAAAATAGAGCAGTCGTCGCAGCCCATAGACACCCATTTTAGCAGGTGCGTGGCATTTGAGGGAGGAGATTCTTTTAGATGGGTCATAAATATGTCGTAGAATGCAACAGTTCCTGGTTTAAATTTAGACATATTATGCTGATTAATTTTGAAGTGAAAACTTCTTTAGCGGCGTTGTACACTTTTTTGGAATGGGTAAAAAATGTTAACCTCGCGTCAGGACACGTGACCTGATCGAAAATTCGTAAGACGGGTGGAGAGTAGACAGGTGGCGCGGCGTATTTAATGTAATACAAATTGTCATGTTTGTGTACGATAGCGCAATAAATAAATTCTACCACATAAATGATAGTACTTTTATACTGATAATTGAAGCAATTCGTGCAAAATTATTCCCTAACCATTCTAAAATATAAAAAATGCACAACGTAAATATTTAAGTTTTCACTTCTTCCGGCACTCCTGGAGTGCAACCCGTCATTTTTTTAAAATTAATTTCCCCTCCTTCATAAATTTAAATAACAATCCAATCAAATAAATCCAACAATTTCAAAATTTCGCAATGACGACCTCCATCGGGAACTTAATGTAGAGAACGTCCCCACAATAATCAAAAAGATTGCTACAGCCCACGAACAAAGGCTTCACCAACTCCTAAATGTCGACGCTATTCTACTTTTAACACCACGGGCCTAGTGAGAAGATTGAAAAGGAAACCATTCGAATTAGTGAATTAGTGTGAGACCTCGTTAGTCTTAATTGCTAAACAGTGGTAATTGGAAAAAAATTGTACAAAAGAATAGTGTCTTGTCTACCATAGATAGACATAGTCATAACATTTATTACTAACAAAACACACACACAAAATAACAATAATCAAAAAAATATAAAAAATAACTTTTTTTTACAGAACAAGGTACGTTTTAATTTTGTAATGCGTGTGTGTTTTGGCTGTAATTGGCCCTGGCTCAGAATTATGCTGAGGAGCAAACTGTTCCACAGCGCTGGTCATTCTGCCAGACCACAGCAACTAATTTGCGACTCAGTCGCAAAAAAAGAAAAATAATATTATAATAATACTTAGAAGAAAAAAATAGTAAAAGTTAGTAAGCAGTAGTAACAGTGTAAGTATATAAATAATTATTATTGGACTTTTTCTTATGTTAAATATACTTTTTAGTATGTTAGATTAGTTTTACATTATCGATTAGTCTTAAGTTAAGCTAGATCGTAATGATAAATTTATTTATTTAATTAAAATTATGTCTTTGTGCAGAGACAGTTTAATAAAAAACTTCATTAATTTTGGAGCTCTCAAACGTATGGTAGAGGTTTCAAATGATCTAATAATTAGTTTACAAACGAGTAATACTAATTCACTTAGACGATTCTTACTAAAATAAAAATAAATGAGTGGCGCAACAACCTTTTTAGGTCTTGGCCTCAGATTTCTGAATCTGTGTCATGATCATTTTTTAAATCTAAAAGGCAAGTAGGTGATCAGCCTCCAGTGCCTGACACACGCCGTCGACTTTTTGGGTCTAAGACATGTCGGTTACCTCACGATGTTTTCCTTCACCGTTCGAGCAAATGTTAAAGGAAGTCCATTGGTGCACAGCCGGGGATCAAACCTACGACCTTAGGTATGAGAGTCGCTCGCTGAAGCCACTAGGCCAACACTGCTATACGACGATTCTTAATAACACGTCTAAAACGGATTTGGTTTTGATATTTTAAACACTATTTTCAGATTAAAAATATATAGATATACATAATGTAAACGTTAATGACGTTACAATCGTGTTATTAGTACTATAAGCCTTCCCTTAGAGTCTAACGTGGGAGTAGTGTGTATAATAATTGCCCTCAATACTGAATTGAAGCTGGAATGCGATTGCATGAATGCATCATTATAGGTTTGTACTAATACAACTTCGCACAGTAGTGATGGCCCAGCTTTAGCGTGCGACACTCATCCCTGAGGACGTAGGTTCGATCCCCGCCATGCACCTATGTGTAACCAGCTGCCCACTCAATTTCCAACCCAATCTGACTTAGGGTCCTTTAAAAGCGTACCAGTTATTTAAAGGCCGTAACGCACTTACCAGCCTTCTGGCAATGAGATGGGCGGCGGTATCGCTTAACATCGGTTGAGTAATGCCCATTTCCCACCTTTGCACATAAAAAAAACAATGTTATTTATATGTGCGCATCTAACAATTGTATAGCGAAGGAAAACATCGCGAAGCTGATCTACTTGTCTGATGAATCTAAGGCCAACACATTTAGGGTTGTTGTGCTGTTTATTTTAGCTCACGATCGATTCATGATCTTGGTACACTCTTGCACACGGGCCTAAGCCAAGTGAAGTTTTTATGATTATTATTAATCCAACTTTATGTATTTACATACAAAAAGTATAATAATATGAAGGAATCACAAAGGAGTTAAAGAATAGCCAAGTTCGTGTCGATTCATGCTTTTATAAGCTTTGTGTTACTCAAATTCATGGGAATTACTTGAACGGTGTTTGGCACTCAAATTGTTTGTATGTGTGTATACAATGATTTTTAGTTTTTAAATAAAAAAATATATAATCCGGGAACAACGATCAATCTTACGTATATTATCATATATATATGTATGTGTGTGCGTGTGTATGTGACTGAACTTCTCTCAACTGACCGATTTTATGAAATTTTTGTGTGTGTAGGGATTGGAAATGGTTTAGATTCACAAATCACGGAGATGGATTGATGGTACTTTATTTTTAATATCCTAACTTTAAATATCATGCAGGACAATTGTATCATATATATATGTATGTGTGTATTTACACTATAGTTAACACACAAGTAAATTTACAGGCTTACCTATAAAGTGGTATCCCAGCATCGTCTCTGAACCAGAAGACCATGTACACTTTATCATTGGCTGCAGTGCCGAGGTCACAGGGGAACTGTGCCACCATACCTTCTACGGCTTGTACGTCTACGGTTCGGACACCCGCTGCAAAAAAAAAAATACTTTTAGAATAAAACACATGTAAAATCTTGCTTGTTCAAGAATGTACGGCCTATGTGTAAATGTCTTATCAAATATTGCAATCTTAGTACAAACAAATCTAGATGGGCGAATTTATTAAACATAAGAACTACTAACTTGTATAACAATTATAGTAAATAGGTAAAATATACGTTGGCAACACTAAATTTAGACACTGGAATGACATTCAAATCCTAACCGTAACCATGTTCATTATAAACGCACCTAATACAGTTATAAATATTAAATCAAACTAAAATTTTAATAAATATCCCCGTCATTCATCAAACAATACATCTGAATTGCACCGTTATTATCTGTCCTCATCACAGCGTAAATACAGAGAAAAATAATCTTTATATAAAAAAAAACCAATTAGATTTATTTAAAATTGACAGACACAACTCCTTAACATTACCCAGTAATTGGTCTCGTTTCAATTGAACAAAGAATCGCAAACAAACGTATGTAAATGTACATCAGAGTTGTCACATCTATTCAGGAAATACAAAGAACCCCGACAATGGCTCTCCAAGAGCCGCCATCCACACTCGTTACCATACTAATGGATGCCGGGTCATGTTTATTATAGTATTGTTATTGCCCCTGTATCGGAAACTATTGTCTACTTGCAGAGGTTTAACTGACCAGAGAAGAAAATAAAATAGGTTTATATGTTAGAGTAGCGTCCGCCCCTGCAGATCTTTTTTTAGAACAAGGGGACGGAGAAGAACACATTTGTAAAAGAAAAATTACTATCCTCTTAACTTTATTGTATTTGTCTAATTGTCTTAAAATTTTAAATAAATATATTTAAGGTAAATCGTTAGCTATGAATACGCACAGTGTAGGAGCAAGTTGATTAATAATAACACCATCGTCCTGATGACATTGAAGCAATTAATTATAAAAAAATTAAGAAATAAGGAACAGTGAAACAGCTAAAAACAGTGTTGACCTAGTGGCTTCAGCGTGCGACTCTCATCCCTGAGGTCGCAGGTTCGAGCCCGGCACCAATGGACTTTCTTTCTATGTGCGCATTTAACATTCGCTCGAACGGTGAAGAAAAACATCGTGAGGCAACCGTTTTGCCTCGGACCCAAAAAGTCAACGGCGTGTGTCGAGCACAGGAGGCTGATCACCTACTTGCCTATTAGATTGACAATTGATCATGAAACAGATACAGAAATCTGAGGCCAGACCTAAAAAGGTTATTGCGCCACTAATTTATTTTATTTAACAGCTAAACTTTAGCTACTATTATCAGTAGGCAAGGTGAAATAGAAGAATTTAACCGGAAACGCTATGTGCGTTGCATGGGCTGGTTTTTCATTGGTTGCGGTTGGTGTCTCTTACTGTAGTTCCGTAGCCTTGTTTTGTTAGGATTTAATAGAAAAAATAAACCTTTTTCTGAATCATTACTATTCGATTACAATCATACTCAAGTGATTAACATGGATCCACAGACAACTATCAACATGAACTGACACAGAGTTCTACCATAGAGCTATAACCAATGAATATGATAAATTAACTTAATATTTTATAGAATCGAAATTGATCTACCTACCGGCCCTTCAGATTTTTGTTGATTTAAAAAAATATACTTCTATGGTAGGAATACAACCCATACTTTGCTTAAGCAGTACATTATTTTCCCCCAATTAAGTGCCACCCTAAATAGGAGCGCAGTTCAATTTGGCTCTGCGAAGACAAACGATTCAATATGTACATTTATGCATAATCTATAATTAATCATAGCGATCCGGTCTATTCTACATAATCCGGATACTCCTACGCTTTGTGATCTAGAAATTAATTACCTCAATAGTTGGTATTGAAAGTTCCTGTAATAATAAAGATAGATAGATCCAATTATAATTAATTCTATTCTTGCAGCTTGGTGGATATCTTAGGCGAATATTAATGAAAACCGGAGCTGCGGTTAATACAGTGCCTTGGGTATAATAAAACTCTTGTATTACATAGTTAAGTATTATGTATAGTATAGTGAACAATTATTTAAATAAATATTTGATAGTCTTAGTTTAGGTAACAAACAGTTTTATAAGATGATATTATTTACGTGGGTCTAATAAAGTCGCTGCATAACATATTAAATTCCTTTACTAACTACTATTTAGTTACAAAATATATTATATGCGTACAGCATACATAAGTCATGACTATAGCTGCGGGTATTAGTCCGAACAACTCCTCTGAACACTCTCCATGGGAAATACTGTAAAAGATGCAGAGAGTGTTATTGACTTTAAACTTAATATTTATAAAATACTTATACAATATCTTGTATTGTTCCGGGCATATTTCGTTAGCTATAGTAAAATCTGTTTATAAGCATTTCCGTAATATGAAGTCTGCTATTGCCTATTTGCGGCGATAGGGGCAATGCCACAGCGTAATCACATAGCTCGTGTGGGTGTGAAAATTGACCGATTGCTGCCCATTTACGTAAATAAATTTATGTGTTGTAATTAATTACTGATTCATAAATTACCTAATTACTTATTGAATAAAGTTGATGGCGCTACGACTTTTGGTGATTGAATCAGATTTTTATACTCATTTTCTTAACAAGGCAAACAAGTGATCAGTGGTAGTACTTGTCACCGGGAGTCTAACATACTTATAATTTATTATCTATAACTGACATACTGTATTAATAACTCTAATGCAGAACCTGTAAATAATTAAGAACTAAAATATGGTAGTTTACTCATATACGTATTCAATTATTTTTAATTTAAAATATATATTTTTCATAAGGTAACACAATGTACACTTATGAACGTCAAAAAAGAAATTTACATTAAATTCTTCTAATTTTACATTTACTGCCAGTTCTCAAATCAAGGGCGTAGGCCGTAGAACGGAAGAGAAGAACTGCCAATAAACTCTCCGCCACTCCATATTTCATTAGTAAAGTTTTGTAATAATAAATAAATAAAACTTTATTGTACAAAACTCATTACACGCATGAACACAGCTGCAGATTTATTTTGTGGGACAGCGCACCTGACACAACCTGCTGAAGAAAAGACAGCCATTTTTTAAAAATAGAACAGGGATTAAACGCGTAGGAGGCTCATCTGAGCTAATCTGTTAGTGATACCACGGCCCCTGGACACTCCCACTGTTCTGCAGCTCGCATATTTCTTGCCGGTGTTTTGAGAATTGGTACACTCTTTTCTTGAAGGCGCAATACTAGGATATAGTTATCTGCGCTGAATTTTAATTTCAATTTTTTTTTACAAACTAATTAGTGTGGTAAGAAGTTTTCAGTTCAAAAAGTTTTTATAATTAATAATACGTAAATTGATAAATTTCAACTATTTTTATAATTGAATTAACTTAATCTCTTATTATTTTAATTTAGAAAATTATCAAATACACACTAATTTAAAGTTTATACACTGTATAATGCTTTCTATCTTATTTTCTTCCACGTTAAATCTTATGAATTTATGCGTATGTTTCTTTTTACTGTCGCTTTTTCCTTACATCGACTTTGAAATCACGAAGTTTTCAATTTAAAATGCTCCAATATCATGTTAAACATAACGGAGCACATTCATCCAAAATTACCTCGTATATATAATTTATTTAACAGCTTGTATGATGTCGACATTACAATGTTTACGAGTACGCTGTCAACATTATGTAAATCATAACCAGGCATTCTGCGTACACATTCATTATTATATTTATTAAAACATTTTTGTAATAAAAACATATCACACTAGAATCAACTTAACGATATCAACTTTCTTATTTATTTATACATTATTTAATTACAATGATTAACTGCTTTAACGTGAAGAGCATGATTTAATGATGCTTACAAAAATCTTGGCGATTTAAAAGACTGATGACGAGTTTATTGCCAATTCTCGTCCGTTCTACGCCCTTAATGTAGTTAATGTAAATTTAGAAGCATTATTTTTATATGATGTTCATAAGTTACCTACAGGAACAAAATATATTGGTTATTTTATTATATTAAAATGAAAACTATTATTTTCAACATTTTCAAAAACTTAATAATGAACTAAATAATATAACCAATTATTTTAAACACTCAATGACAATATATGTCTGGCAATGTGGTTGAATCAGGGACCTATTAAATGGGCATTACAACCGAATAAATTGCTAACGAAACAAGAAAGAAATAAATACTTTAATCATCACAAAAAACTGTCACGAGTATTTTTTGATAAATCAGCAATGAAACCATTTAAAGCGACAAAAATTAAAACTAATAACGTCAATCGATGAACCGCCATTCCCGTATCCATCAAACTAACACGATCTTTGTCCGGCTCTGACTGCGCCAATTAACAAATGGAGTGACACCGCACTCCATGCCACTTTTAATTACTATACGGGTCGATGAAACGCATTTGATGGACATACATTGCTCGTTTAGTTCTGTGGTTCGATTTGTGAACGCTTGATTTAGCGTGATGAATAGGTAGGCCCGTGGGCATCGAATATATGAGCGGAAATTGATGAGCATGAGACAGCAATGGCCTGCTTTATCAACACAAAAACATTTGTAATAACTAAAAGACTTATTTGAAAGGATTATTCAATAACTTTAATAAATATTAAATATTGTATATGTACTCGAAATTTGAAAGTCCCGATAACCTCGATATTTTTAACAGATATCTCAGTCTGTCTTTACTCTTGTCTTATAAAAAAACAGCCCACAGAGTGTCTCATTGAGTACCGCATATTACATATACTAACTTAGGTAATATTACTATTATTGAATATTACCTTAGTAAGTTACTGTTTTGTCCTCACTATAATGAAAGTGCCTGCTATTATTTTGCCTGCTGGTTCTTGTTTCATAATTATTTATTGTTCCATTAACTTGCAGTTCCTTAAAATTGTCTAACCGATGTGTACCTAAGTGGCACAATATTGTTCCATTTAATTTGTTATAATAATAATTAAAAGAGGCTGAGTATACATGTATGAATAATGTCACGAAATTATTATTGGCTATCAATTAAAGCCGTAATGTATAGCGGGTATGTGCAAAAGTGCTAATCCCCTGTTATTACCTACGAGTCAATACAGAAATGCGATTCGTTGTCGAGGTTTTATTTTTCAGCTTATTGAATTTACTGACTAGCTGTGTCATGTGGTTTTGTCTGTCACTGATTGCTTTTTAAAAGCCTTATTTTTATTTGGCTACGGTTTGGTATTATTTTGTTCACAAATGAAATGATTGTGTACGAATTGTGTAAAATTGACAATTTACAATATTCAAAGGTAAGTCAATAGTGTTCAGAGAAGTGATTCGGATTAATACCTGCAGCTGAGTTTCATCATCGGACATCAAGGCAGAATACGAAATACTGACCGACGAACTACTGAGTTTGAAAACTAACAGTAAATGTAAATTCAGAAGCATTAATAAGTACTTATTAATCAGTCATAAAGCCTTTTTTATTTCCTGTTTTACAAAAGTTGGTAGTTGTTATATTAAAGTTACCAAAAATATTGATTTGTTAGTAGGTTAGCTTAAATTATGTTAGTAATATATATTTATAGGATTTATTTAACAGGAACCCCGGTTTGGGTAAAGGCCTCCTCCAAAGATGCCCATTGTTGTGTCCTGTGCTATGGAGTGCCAGTTTTTGCCAGCTGATCTTTTCAGATCATCTTCCCAGCGGTCTAAGGGGTCTCCCCTTCCGCCTCTTGCCTGGTGGTCCTTTCCATTGGGTAACTCGTTTGTCCACTTTCTGCTAGACATTCTTGCCACATGGCCAGCCCAATTCCATTTCAGTTTTCGGGCAAAAGTTAAAGCGTTTGTAACTTTAGTGACGGCTCTTATCTTTGTATGTCTTATTTTGTCCATTCTCTTTATATTCAACATGTTCGCTCTAAACCTCTTTGACATACATTGATTTTATTCAAGCTTGTGTAGAGAATTTCCAGGTCTGGCTTCCATAAGTTAAGCTGGGTAGTAGACATGAGTTCATAACTTTAGCTTTGAGAGTTATTGGTAGGTTACTCTTAAATATTTCTTTTAGGCTCAATATTTATTCAGGTTTGTTGGACCCTTCTCTCTATTTCTATAATGTTACTGTTTTCCTCGAAACTTATTCTTTTTCCCAGGTAAGTATAATTTTCTACATACTCTAAAGGGTTACCATTGATAGTTATAGGTCTTTTTGTGTATACTCATTATCTTTGTCTTGTTAGATTCATCTCCAAACCAACTTCCGCACTCACCTGTTGTAGAGATTCTATCATGAATTGCATCTCGTTGACTGTCTCTAAGAAGGATAGGTGTCAGCGAACCTCAGGTGACTTAGGTAGGTGCCTTTTATAAGAGTCTGTTTTACTCCAATCTAATTTGTTATGATGTTTTCGAGTATTGCTATGAAAATAGTGGGTGAGAGGGGTCCCCTGCTTACCCCTCTTTCTATATGGAAGGCGGGGCCTAAAGTTTTAGCTTTATTCTTCCTTGTTGTTATTGTAATGTTTTAATCACCTTTATGTATTTATGGACCTCTTGTTCTTTTAAGCTTTCCCATATACTTTTGTGTATGACTGAATCAAAAGCTTTTTGATAATCAACAAAAGTTATGTAAAGAGGTCTCTGAAATTTTGATATTTCTCCATAACTAACTCTATGGTGTGAGGGTGATAGAGAGTACCCTTTTCTGAAACCTGCTGTTCAAGATTGTTTTGCCTCTATTATCGGGCTTAGTCTATTATTTATAATGGATGGAAAAGTTTGTATATATTTGGTAACAAACTGATTGGTTGTAGTGTGATATTTTTGGATCGCCTTTTTTATATATAAGAACGATATCTGTTCAGACCATTCTATGGGCGTTTCAGAACTTAGAAGTATAGAATTAAACAGTTCAGTTAATGGTTCTGCAAAATTTATGACCATATTTTAGGATTATTTGTGATATGTAGATCGGGACTTTTTCGAATTTCAGCTTTTTTATTGAGTTTATTACTTGGTTTTGTGAATTGGTTTTAAGAGGGAGTTAAGTTTTGTTTCGATTTTGTAGTTGTTGTGTTTTGTTTGTAAAGTTTCTTGTAGAAATCAGTTGCTGTATTCACAATATCCATTCGATTGTAAGGTCTTATAAGGGTTTAGTCCTTCTATCAGGATTGGTTTGTTGAGTTCTTTATATGCTCTCTTTGAGCTGCGTGAAGTAAGGTGTTTCTCTATTATTTCTTGCCTATATTTTGCATAGTCTCTCTTGATATATCTATTAACCAGTTTGTACAGTGGGAGAGTTCATTTTTAATGAGGTGTTTTATTTTTGTGGAGTTTGTCTTCTTTTTAATAATTTTAGAGTACGGTCTTGTAATATTTTATGTTTTTTATTATCTTCTGTATTATGTTTCGAAGGATCAAACTTTGTTGGATGGCCGTCTTTATTTTTACGTAGGAGGTCTGTACGTTTGTTTAAGGTGATGGGTTGACCTGATGGTCAAGAGAAAGCTTGATAGGTTGTACTTTGTTATTTCATCCTTGTTTAAGTTGACTTGTTTTATTATTTGTAAAGTTGGTCCTATTTTTCTTCGGGTTGTTAGCCTAATTTTACACCTTAGAGGACGGTGGTCTGAGGAGTTTAGGTTCAGAACTTCTATATTTTGAAACAATTTTGGGTGATTTGACAGTATAAGTCAATTTCGTTTTTATATTGACCGGCCGGAGAGCGCCATGTCCATCTTCTTTTGGCTTTTTTCTTGTAGAAGGTGTTTATAATAGCTAGTTTATTTTTTAGTTCGTTAGTGTTTTAGTTCAGAAGCATTAATATGTACTTATTAATCAGTCATAAGTGTACATTATGTTACCTATTTGATTAAATGATTTGTTACTTTACTTGAATTTACCACCTGTATCACCTCGACGTCCGCCGTTCCACAACTGAGCGTTTCTTAATGCAGTTTGTACCGCGCACCACCTCTATGTGAAACCAGCTGCCCACTGAAGTGTTTCCAAACCAATGCGACTTAGGGTCCTTCAAAAAAAGAGTGTACCAACTCTTAAAAGACCGGCACCGCACTTGCGAGCCTTCTGGCAATATGAGTGTCCATGGGCGGCGGTATCATTTAACATCAGGTGAGCCCGTTTACCCTCTGTTATAATATATAAAAATATTAAGAAATTATTTTTTTATTTTAATATAATATGAAACTCATTCATTAATTTATGACTTAAACCGAATATTACAGAGTATATAGTTATTTTCAAAAAGAGATTTTAGTATTCATTATATAAAAAAAATGTGTGCGTGTACTAGGTGTACACACGTAAAAAGTGAAACTTCTTTATGACCTTATTAGAAACTATTTCTTTTAACACAGTAAATTTTGATACACTGCCTAGCATACAATTTACAAATTAATTGCTGCAAATTGCGATTAGCAAATTTCAAGTCGAAAATGTAATCCGTTGTCAAACTTCAAAGTCAAAAACATACTATATGTCATATTTTAACGCCGATAAAAAGCAACATGGCGCGTAACGGAAAAAATGTGACGCGTAACGCAAAAATGTTACACTAAATTTTTTTCCAACCCCGATAAAGAAGTTTCACTTCAATAATCAATAATAATAGAACAAAAGAACAAAAACAGTATATAATTATAACAAAGCTATATCTTAAATATAAATTTGACCACAAACTCAACAAACAAGTTGATATTTAAAAATATTTAAAACTTAATTGAAGTTATGAGTCTCGAAATATGAAACGTAAAAGCAATATCTGTCAACTTATTTTCCAATTACACAAATGGTTTCAACACGGTACGAAATAATATGAGCTCGATAATTATACTCTTACAATTCATTTTAAATTAAAATCTGTATACGATGCAGTGACATACACTATTTACAATTTTCTTAATCTACATAGTAATAATAAAAAAATTAAAAATTATAATAAAGAAAATTAAAACAAATTTAAAAATTTTGGTCCCTCTGGCAACTTTAACTATTTATTGCGATACTTATTCGTTGAGATAGGAAAGCACCAGCTTTGCCGTCACCGGCACTATCTACCAGTCGCCAAATTCAATCTTTAATCAGCGCATGGTCTCTTGAACCCCACGGCCCAAGAGTCTCTACTCCAAAAGGGAACAAAATCGAAGACTCTTATATTTGAGCAGTTTATTATTTTCCACCTGCTCTGCGGCCGCACCAGCTTTTTGCGCGTCCGAGGGAGGGGAGATGGGGCTAAAGTGTCCACACAAGTAGCATTCCAAGGTTATCCAATAAAAAAAAACATGACATTTCAATTTTACACACATACATATCTTTGTTCTAATAAATATTAAAAATAATAAAAGATAGAAATGACAAATTAAATATGATCGTAGATGAACAAACACTTTTACAGGACAAATTAAAACGACCCTGACGTCGACGCCCATAAGCAGGACATTTAACACAATTGGTTTATTTATAAAAAACTTGGACTGGTTCTGTTATATAATGGTGTGTGACAAAATTGTGTGTGGCAAAATGTGTGTATTTTGTCTGCATGTCCAATATTAATGTACGCTACAGATTACTTCTACACCTGTTCTTGCAATAAGTTGTTGCATATGACTTATTTCTGCAGTCATATGTACATACAAATGTTAATAAGCCTAAAGCACAATTTTTTATACAAAGATAAGGAAAGGTCAATGATCAAGACCGCTAAAAACTTGTTAGGACCCAAAATATAATAGAGAAACATCCTAATTATTCTACGAAATACCTTTAGATATTTTAATTACAAAATAAACATTGGCCGTCGACTCATGTTGAAATACGGGATAATCCCAATATTGAAATAAAAATCAATTAAATCGTCTGTATTATTTAAAACTATCTTGATATTTCAGGAAATGATTCCGTTTAATATTTTAGACACTTAATAAAACTGCAATGAAGAAAATAACTAAATACACTCCTCTTCGTCTTATTTATTCGACTCCACTATGTAATGCTTTCGTAAATAAATACTAAATTCGGTGCTTATTTAATAACAAGAGTCCTTGACAAGTATTGTTTTAATCTCCACGTCCTAATGTTGGAATAATATAAACAGTATAAAGATACTTCCAACTTAATACACCGGTGAATGTCGGGCCCAAGCAAGGTGCGCATTTAATCATTTCAAAAGCAGAACATCTGGGTAAGACATAATTCCTCGAAATTTAGACAATTCCGGCTGCTTTTGTTTCTATCGAGTAATTAATATTCATGATCCGTAAAGAACCGTTTTATGATACAGCAATTTTGAGTAATTAATGACTGGTATCATTGGAGTTGAATATATATCTATTGTCTTCAGTGATTCAAACGATTTTGTATTGCTCGAATTATTTTGGTAAATAATTAACTAATGAACCAATTATACCTTGTACTTGAATTCAATTAATTAGTTTTAGTAAAGGGATGATTAACGTTTATATTTTAATTGAATAACATATATATATGATAGAGAGAGAGAGGGTGGAATAGATTAAAGAATAACAAAGACAATTGACGGAAGAGGGTGAGACAGACAAAGTGGACGGGGAAGGAGAACTACTTAAACGAAAAAGAACGACCTGAATTTTAACACAAATTAAAGCAGGTCATATTCAGAAATATTAAACTTCAAAAAAAAATAGTTTTTTGACATCAGCCGTTTAGTTTCGACATAAGAGTCCACTTTTTAAAGGCTTCCGCTTGGTTCGACTGCTCAGTTAAACTTAGCGTCACCTTCTTGCTTGTGTTTATCCGGCCCCTTCTGGGGCGGACATCAGCCATTGGGGCAGAGTCTCCGCTGGCGGTGAGATTGTTTGCGGCCTGCTGATGCAGGACGGCACTGGGATGGGCATATATCCCTTGGTGTGGTGGGTGAGACGAGGGCCACACCAACCACTGCCTGTATTTATAGCAACCCAAAATTGTAATAAACAAGTTTCGTGACATTTAGTGAACTCGTTCTACGACTGAATCGACAACAGAGTCAAACAGCAGTCGTAGAAACAAGTGTCTAATGATTACGTTTATATTTATGGAATTTAAAATGTTTAAAGTTATGGTAAATCATTATTAATAATAATAGTGACTCCACACAATTATTATCGACCATTGAATAATCGTTACTTTGTATACCTAGCAACATTGTTAAATCAAATTAACCACTGTTAACGGTTTTGAACTATTTTGACTTTGACGTTATTAAAATATAACTTATAACGGCAGTTGACACTAACGCCATTGCTCTGACACAATAAATTGCTTTTAATAATAATGACTTACAAGATTACTATTACTATAGACTATCAAATAGTCGTTATATTGTAGATAATAGTAATATTGGCAAATGGAATACACCTCAAGTATTAATGATTATAAACTGATATGACTTTGAGGATTGTACTCCCCGGATCGACTTATTGGCTTGAACGGACATACTTTTGGATTAACCTTAACATCGGGTTTGAAACAAGCACCTGGAAATATAAATCATTTTTTTATTTGGATTCTACTATTAGTGCTTATGGATTTGACATCGACCAATTCAAATCATCGAAAATTTATAAAAAAATAAATTATGACTGAGAACAATAAGACATGACAACACTAAGACAAGACATGTCTTCGGCCTTACGATCAAGAACAACGAAGACGTGGCTTCGGCCTTTAAAACCACCCAAAATTACCAAGACCTGGCTGTATGGACTAAAGTCCTTTGCCTTTCCCATTAAGGATAAATTAATATCATCATCATGATATGACTTTGACGTTGTTCATTTATCTGTGACATATAATGACAATGGCAGCTGTCACCAGCGCCATTGCTCCGACGTATATATTGCGGTAAAAATTAATTAATTTATCTGGTATTTTAGCTTTTTTGGATTAGGCCATCCAGCCTATTTAAAAACTCATTAGTATTGTTTGTGCGATTCACTGGTGAGTGAGTACAAGCAGATAGTTAATTAGTGCCAAGTACTGTCTAATTGTCACTTAACTATGTCTAATATCTGGTTCCTCGCACGCATTGTTTCTTGTATTATAGTTTCCGGAAACTCTATTAATAAATAAATAAATAATTAAGAATATGAATTGTAAGTTGCTAGTTGAACATTAAAAAATAATTAATTTTCACGTTTATTGGTATTTTGTACTTACAAATTTAGATAGTTCAATAAGTTACAATGTTCATTGTACATAATGGGGTGCACTTTAAAATTAAACATTTTGTTGTATATTGTAAGGACTTACATTGCATTTGCTTTGTTCTCCAAATAAAAAAATCTAACGAACAGAGGAAGATTTTTTCTTAGGTTTCGGATTAGGATACAGTGGCATCGTAGAACCGTGGCGCATCTCCTGCTCTTTTATGGTGTAAACACTATTTGAGAGAAAAAGAACGAATAGTTCTCTTAAAAAACTTTTATCAAGATCGCTTGTTATAAAATGTTATAAGTAACTTGGTAATTAGTTAAGTCAACTCAATATAAAGTAATTTTTAGAAAAGCCTTCAGTTTCCACTAATTTATTTAAACGTCTAGCTTAATCAGCAAAAGTTAAACTTTAATTGGTTTGTCCTTGGCAATATTTGATGAATAGCTACACATCTTTGAAAATTTGCCAAATTAGACAATTATTTTTGTATTATTTTGGCATATATTCTTGCTGGACGTTACACTTATGCGGTATGCACAACGTGATTGCACTTAAGTGAAAAGATTACTTTAAAGATGTGTTATATGATACTTTTTTTAAGTTAATTATGTCTCGGCCTTAGACGGCCAATAATTTGTTTTTAGATTGTTTTTATTGTACCAGAAGTTTTAAGTTTGCCAGAAGACTACAAAAATTGATAAAGTGAACTAATTTCTATATCAAGAGGATAGGAGAAGATAAAAAATAAAAAAGCCTACAAAATTTTTCACACATTTAATTTATTTCACGATAAAAACATGTTTACGTTATTCACGAGATAAAAACTTTTTCTATTAACTGCTACTAAACAAGCAGAACTATGGTTAAATAGAAAAACACCCAACTATAATGATGTAAGTTTTTATCAAAAGACCGTATACTGGAACCACGTTTAACGATGCTTTTCGTATTATAATCTTGAGTCCAAGCGTCTTGCAGTCCTGTCTTTTGTGTATTTGATAACTTAAAGCTCTTTGAGGCTCATATAAGCACTAACGGTTATACGTTTATAACTTTGTAATAAAATATTGATTTACTTAATTTTTAGTTTATTTATTGAGAAAGATTTACAGCTTATTACTAACTTACTTACTAAATACAATGTTCTTTTACGCCATTAAATAAATATTTACAAATAGTTAAGTACTAATAATATTAACTGTGGTAACAATAAAATGATTTTATTCAACTATATAAATATATATCAAAGAAAGTAATAAACTAAGTAAAAATTGGTTAAGTAACACTTAACAGTTTAGTATAAATTATATGTACACTTATAAAAACTTATGGTTTATCATTCATTCCACTGAGATGTCATGCTCTCCTTGCCGACACCATACTTGAGGCAAATAGGTCAATATCACAAGTTAGACTATTAAACTTACTCGCCGCCCTAACCATAAAGCTGTTTCTTCTGTAATTGGTGTTAACTTAGGTGTGTACAATAGGTGCATATTTTTTAGCGTCCGATAGGGAAACATATGCTCGTAACACTTATAAGGATCAAATAAGTGGAGAATATACCCGTGCCGTATCGATGACCTAAAAGTGTCTCTTACCCTAAAAACCTTTCTGAGGACCTGACGCGATTGTTTTGTAGGACGTAATGAGTGCTATTACCATACCGAATATTGATTTTTAACTTTTTCCGGTATATCAAACCTAGTTTTTTGAAGTGAAACTTCTTTATCGGGGTTGGAAAAATTTTTAGTGTAACATTTTTGCGTTACGCGTCACATTTTTCCGTTACGCGCCATGTTGCTTGTTGAAGTCAAACTTCTTTATCGGCGTTAAAATATGACATATAGTATGTTTTTGACTTTGAAGGTTGACAACGGATTACATTTTCGAAGTCAAACTTCTTTATCGGCGTTAAAATATGACATATAGTATGTTTTTGACTTTGAAGTTTGACAACGGATTACATTTTCGACTTGAAATTTGCTAATCGCAATTTGCAGCAATTAATTTGTAAATTGTATGCTACGCAGTGTATCAAAATTTACTGTGTTTAACGAAATAGTTTCGGACCTCTAAACTTAAAACAAACCAATTATGGCTCTGCGTACAACAAAGGTTTTATATAAATTTCACTTCTTACGTGTGTACACCTAGTACACGGACACATTTTTTAATGTAATAACCGCCGCCCATGGCCGCCAATGCCAGAAGGCTCGCAAGTGCGTTGCCGGCCTTTCAAGAATTGGTACGCTCTTTTCTTGAAGGACCCTAAGTCGAATTGGTTCGGAAATACTTCAGTGGGCAGCTGGTTCCACATAGTGGTGGTGCGCGGCAAAAACTATATAGTATAAGATATCTCACGATTAAACCATTTTTTTGTAGAATTAAAATTTGCATTGCTCGCTTCGATTGGTTGACGTATTGAATAGAAACACATTTACGTAAAAATATTGGCATTAATATTGCGCATTAAACACCTTACCAGATATTTAAAGCACTTACATGATAATCGATTTCTTAAGCTAAAAGCATACTAAACAAACCAGGGCGGGTTCCATCAATCTTAATAAAGCAAGAGCCATATTTTTCTTCGTTTTCAGGCGTGGTGTGTCAATCACGTTGATAGACCAGATCAAAGGCGATATGGACGTCCGGTGAACAAAGCGTTTGTTGGCTTTGTCTTTCGTTTATATTGTTTGTGTATCGCAATGCCATAGCTAACCCTTTGTACTTATAGTGAGTCGAGGTTAATGGATTGCATGTAATAATTTAATCCTGTATGTGCTTACACCTCTGAGATGTTCTGCACCTGTTTATTGTTATAGGTGATTGTAGAACTATGGGTTTTTTGATGCTGTCTCAACAAAGTAGGCCTAGTTGACCTACTGCAGCTGAAAGCCAGCAATTGGGTAGGGACAGGGAGTGCTGGAAGTTTCCCATTTCGGAGCCCAGGACACTTTTAGGTCGTAGAGCCAGCTGAGTGTGTGAGTTTTTTTTAATAATATTCAATACGGCTTATTAGTTTCTCGTTCCAGCAGAAAATTATTAGGTACCTATAATTTTCTAGTCATGTTTAAAACATATAATATAATTGAATTACATTATGTATAATAAAATTAAATTTTGGATATATAATGCAAGCCGTATTGAATATCAAATATGTACTCTAATGGCGGAGGCTGGCCCAGCGTACTTTCTCTGTACCACAAATTTACATATACTAAATATACAAAATAACATTTATTGATTACACAAAATATTTTGGAATGATGATGAAAACGTAAATTATTGTTTCAAACTCATGTCAGAAAAAATGATTGAAAACTATGTTGTGCAGATTGGGAAAAAAACTTATAAATTTTTGGACTTTTTGTTTGTCTGGCGCAAGAGAACTATTCACAAATGGAATCTTGTTTCTAGCGAAAAAATTTGTTGGAACCTACTTTAGTTTTTTTTATTTTTGTATAGAACGGGGCAAACGGGCAGGAGGCTCACCTGATGTTAAGTGATACCGTCGCCCATGGACACTCTCAATGCCAGAGGGCTCGCGAATGCGTTGCCGGCCTTTTGAGAATTGGTACGCTCTTTTCTTGAAAGATTGTCTATATATCTACATTACTCATCTCATGAATCACGGGTCGTTTCCTTTGAGGTTTCAAAATATCACAAATTACACCAAAGAGTAACAAAATAAAAGGCATCTTCATTACCAGGCAAGGTGTCGATCAACACTGATGAACTCCTTTGATGCCAGATCGAAGCCTTCATACCTCGGAGGCGCTACAGTGAAGCGAAATTCACTAGAGCATCTCTAGATTCTTGGCTCCAATTATTTCTAGTTTATATTGCCTTTGAGTAATTTATATAGAGTTTAAACATTTCTCAAGTGAATGGGAACATATTTATTGTAACTCATTTTAATATGGCAAAAGATGAATGATCACCTCAGTTTCTTGTATTATTTTGGATTAGAGCGTATGAACAGATGAGAATGTAAGTTCAAATCCCGGCTAAATACTATTTTATTTTTAAGAACATCAACCCTAAAATCCCGGCAATCTGTGTTTTAATCAAATTAATTATATCATGTCGTATCAATATGTATTATTAGATTAAATACTCTTTAACTAATAGGGTTTCTTATTGAGTAATATTAAAATCCTAAATGAGTAATATTACTCCATTAGACAAAACTGCAAAAACTAAAACAACATCATTACGTTAGTTTCACATAACTTTTCCTAGTGCACGTTTAAGCCTGTTTTCCTATTTCACCCAGTTATTTAGAGTCACTTTATGTTATGTATTTAAATGAACCCCACTGGGAATGTAGGACCGTGAGGAAGTTATTTCATTTTGCGAACCACAAGCGACTGAGGCGATTATTTGAAATGCACCAACTGCACTTGTTTAATCTAACCTCTAACGTTCACAAAGGAGAATTTTGACAATGATAGGGCTATGTTCGAAAGTCAGTTGTGGTTAAGATTTTTGATGTAAGCATGAAGGATGTTCAGAGTCGGATTTATGAATAGACAATAAACGAGGCCTGAGGAATATTACGTCGAGCCAAAGACAAAAATGTGATTTATTTTAGTACTCTTTTGTTTTTTTTACATTAAAATCTGTGCGTTTTAGTGCGAGAAATTTTTTAATCTATTTATAGTTATTCATACATTTTAAGTATAAAATTGTAATCAATTAATATTCCACCATCACATAAATTTCTGTTGTATTTTTAATAATCTGAAAATGAACTAATCACTAAAACCTTCTTTGTAATGTTCAAAGCTTTATTCGTGTACAATTTTCTTCAGCAAAGTGGTGTTTATTCCGGGAAACCTTACAGTGCATACATAGTCACTAAGATGCTGATCTTTATGCAGATGCAGCAACTCTTCATGCAGTCGCAATACCCGTCCAGTCCCTAACATTTTACTTAATGTACTAATAACCCTAGATGGGGCAGAGGGCGTCTACAGTGAGTCTCCATCGCGTTCGGTCTTGAGCCTCATATTTCACCTCGCTCCAAGTCTTTCCGTCTTTCTTTGCCTTATCTGCAACTGTACGGCGCCAGGTTTGCCTGGGACGGCCACGTTTCCGCTTTCCTTGCTGGTTCCAATTCCAAGCGCCTGCTTGGGAATATGATTGGGATCCTTTCCTAGACTTGCTGGCTAATCGGGATGAAGCGATAATATTTCTGCTACCAACACGCCGTTTATCCTGGATTTTATCCATTATAATTTACTAAATGAGGTTGTAGCGGTCCTGACTCAACACGTGGCCCAGGTCTTCAGTTTTACACGCAGGTATCATTTACGCAGCAACTCTAAACATCGGATAAAACCCACTGGTTTTCAAGTGCTAAAGAAAACTTTTGTTGCTTCACTCTATATAGAATGAAATAAATAAACGGAATACTTTCAAGAAAATCAGTTGAAAATTCACAGCCAATTGTAACACCTGAGTTGTACATTACACTTGTAATTTATGCGTATCGTCGGAAGCTGAATGGATTTTCCCCTATCGTGATCAAGTTTCGGGGAGCACGTGTTTTTCTCATCTTATCGATATAACCATAAATTGTACTTTTAAGAGGCCTTGTAGCGTTTTGTTACGGTACTTATCGAAAGTTTTACGAAACCTATTTTTGCAAAGTGCTCATTTTACCCTACAATTACTGTCGTGATGTTTTATGCTTTTCAACTTGACGATCCATTTCAGAGTTATACACGTTCGTTGTAGTTATTACATATACATTATAAGCTTTTTTTAGTTAACTGAAATATATTTTAAATGATGTACGGTACTGGGATCAACGGACTACTTTAAATAATGTAAAAGTAAAATGTACACTATTACCACTCAGAGCAGTGTTGGCCCAGTGCCTTCAGTGTGCGACACTCGTCCCTGCTATCAATTTAACTATTTTAATACAATAATAAAGTACGAATGCGTTTTTCTTACAAGAGATCATTAAACAAATATATTAAAACGCCGTTACGCCATTGCCCCGATAAGTCCATTATAACATGCAGTGCGTGCTCTTCATCAGACATAAAAAAACTATGTTATAACTTGCAGCTGACAGTAACGCCATTGCTCGGTTATATAAATATCTCCTATTTTTAACCCAAACAACCCTGTCACGCTCTGTTTTACAAGGCGAAAATAAAACAACAACGAGCAACCCGGATAAATTATGAATAACGTCGTAACCTTCACTTCGCTATAAAATATTGAGGCATCCAAATTGTTCTCGTATTCCTGCAATATTGTTGAACGAATTTTCGCCTGTCTGTTCTTGTTAGACTCTATTTTGACCTGAGATATAAATGTCAATGCAAACAGCATCTAGACACCTGTCCTCCGCAGACCTCAAAATATTCTGCTGCAACCGGAGTTTGGGAATTCTGGAATTAGCTTTCGATGTTTATGGTAATTTCGTACTAGAGTTTTATGAATTTGTTGTTATAGCGTAAAATTCTTAAAACATCCTAAAAAATTAAAAAAAATACGCGTGTTAAAATGCGCACATATAAAGAAAGTCCATTAATGCACAGCTGGGGTTTGAACGTACGACCTCAGGGATGAGAATCACACGCTGAAGCCAACACAGCTCAGTAAACACTTGCTCACTTAAACATTTATATAATTATTGGAACCATATTTCCTTAAAATAAGTTCTATATCTCGTTTGACGTACCAAAAACTACTTACTACAGAATATTAATGGATATTTAACCTATAAGAAAAGACTGTATATTAAGGATATTTTCATCCAAGGGAAATTATAGTGAGTCTTATGACTAAATCACACAAGGCGAATTCGCGTCATATTCTTGACTATTTTCTTACCAAGCAACAAATCTCGAAACCAGGCATTAAATAGCTTTAAATAGGTACTCAAAATTATTATTTGAAAATTCGACTTATGTGCTTCAAAAAGAGCTATTCTCAAAGCCGCCACGTCCTAGCCCTCTGGCATTAGAGGTCCATGGGCGGCGGTATCATCAGGTGAGTCAATTAAACTGAGTACAACTAAATATGTTCCCGTTCACTTAAGAAATGTTTAAACTCTATATAATTTACTCAAAGGCAATATACTGATAAATGGGGGGCGAGAATCTAGAGATGCTCTGAGTGAATTCCGAATCACTGTAGGGGCCCCCGGGTATGAAGGCTTCGATCTTCGGCCTCAAAGGGGGTTCATCAGTGTTGACGGGAAAAACGGGGCGGGGAAAGGAGGTTGCCTTTATTTTGTTACTCTTTGGTGTAATTTGTGATATTTTGAAACCTAAAGGAAACACCCGTATATAGATGAGTAATGTAATATATACAAATTAAGAAAAAGCCTACGGATTCTTGAAGGCCAAAAAAAAGCATTCGCGAGCCCTCTGGCATTGAGAGTGTCCATGGGCGGCGGTATCACTTATCAGGTGAGCCTCCTACCCGTTAACAGGGGTTCTATAAAAAAAATTGTCAATACAACGTTCTATAAACACGACAATAATCCAACCTCTGCATTTGACTATAAATTCAAAGCAAAGCCATTCGTGAAGAGTCAATGCAGCGGCTAAACCATATAGGTTTCGAATAAAAATATATTTCGCACTTCCACAAGCATCAGGGCAATTTCTAGTGATCGTTTAGTGCGAGCGGTGTCGGGGGAGGTAGTAAGCGTATATTTAGTGTCTCTCCATGACTCCATTGCTTTCTATGGCTTGTGGGCTGCACTGTATGGGACTAAGAATGCATTTTGCATAATATCGATTAATTTTATTAAACTTCCAAAGACCCATACGGAACAAATAAAAAGTCTGCGATTGAAAACAATGTGGTGTTTTATTACATTTGCTGCCCACATCGTTTCGCGTTACTTAGCTACATTTTCCTATGCCACCTCATAGACACTGTTTCCTTTTCCGGAATAAAAATATTTTCCAAATTTATCTCTCCATAAAAATCTTCCTGAGAGTTCAAGAATTAAATTAAAAAAAATACTCGAACTGATTTAGCCGTCTTCGAGTTTGCACTTAGCAACATATTTTGCGATTCAATTTTGTTTATGTTAATTATGATTTTTGTTTCTGTTTCATGTTCATTTGTAAATCTAATAGGCAAGTAAGTGATCAGCCTCCAGTGCCTGACACACGCCGTCGACTTTTTGGGTCTGAGGCAAGCCGGTTTCCTCGCGATGTTTTCCTTCACCGTTCCAGTGAATGTTAAATGCGCACAGAGAAAGTCCATTGGTGCACAGCCGGGATCATGTATACTGCATGTATAGTTTTTATTGTTTTTAGTTCATACTCTTGTTTCATTGATTCAAATTGCTTTTTCATCCTTGTTCAGTTATTTTGCTTTCACTGCATGTTTATACAACCTTTTAGGCTTTATATGGTCACAGTATCCACAGGCTTATAAATTTTTTATCAAAACACTCTGAAACACATCCATTTTTTCTGTACTCGAAATAGTTAGGAAAATAGAAGGTTAAAACATTTTTTTTTTTTTTAAAGACAATTCACACCAATTGACCTAGTCCCATGCTAAGCTGGTAAAGCTTGTGTTATGGGTACTAGGCAACCGATATACATACATATATAAATATTTAAACACCCAAGACCTAAGCACAACACCAAATGCTCATCACATCGTGTGCGTCTCAGGGGGATCGAGGGACGGGTAACCCTCAAGGAGACTCATTTCCTGGTACATTACTTCTGTGACTAGCTTCGTTAATATTCTTCTACTTAATTTCATTTTACGCTAAGTTATTAGACATTTTTTTAACTTTTATGAACAAATTCTTGAAGCTTCTACATTATTATATAGTAGATAAAGCCTATATAAAAAGGCTTCCTTTGCATCAACTTTGGCTGGGGCTGGTCTGTCAGTCACCACATCGGCTAACCAAATAGTAAAAGCAAATTGTAGACTTATACCGTTACATTAACGAAACTATATTCATAACTCAAATTTACGTTTTTTGGATTAATTTTGCAATAGCTCACAGTAATAAGTTCATCGAAGTATTAAATGCAATCTCCAATACATCTGGATTAAATATTTGTATAAAAAATCGCACTAACCCTGATAGTTATCAAACAAAGTTCCGACTTATTTTGGATCTACGCTAATTAGATGAATTTAATGTTAGCAAAAATATTCACATTTAATGGCAAACATGAGTACAATTTACGTACAGCTGACATCAAAAAGCCAGGCTCGGTAAGCGAGACGTAATTGGTTTTGTTTTCTTGAAACGAGTCTCATTTCCGACGGAGTACAGATAAAAACCGAGTATTCTTGTTACCCTAATGGGGCAAAACGTTCGACTTATTTGTATACAGTAGTGGAGTTTATTAAGATGTTCTAGGATTGTTATATCGAGTTTTTAATGATGATTATGTTTAATAGAATAGTAATAGTGCCCAAGGTACAGCAAACCAAAAAAAGAGGGAGACAACTCAGAAGATGGATAGACCACATTAAAGAAACAGCAGGTGTTACATGGCAGAGAGTGGCACAGTGCAGAGAGGATTGGCGGGTTTTGGAGGCGGCATTTGCCAAAAAAGGGCACACAGATACACTAGAAGAGGATTAAATGTAAATGTGCAGAGTAGTGTTGGCCTAGTTGCTTCAGCGTGCGACTCTCTTACCTGAGGTCGTAGGTTCGATCCCCGGCTGTGCACCAATGGACTTTCTTTCTATGTGCGCATTTAACATTTACTCGTACGGTGAAGGAAAACACCGTGAGGAAACCGACATGTCTTAGACCCAAAGCCGGCGGCGTGTGTCAGGCACTGGAGGTTGATCACCTACTTGCCTATTAGATTTAAAAATGATCATGATTCAGAAATCTGAGGTCAAGACAAGACCTAAAGAGGTTGTAGAGCCAAGGATTTATTTATTTTTTAAATGTAAATGTATCTGAATAAAGGCTATTATTATGTTTATTAGAGCGGTAGATCTGTGATTTAAAAGTAAACAAGTTGTTAGAAATTTTAACTACAATGGTAAATTTGTTTGTTTTGATGTGTTTATTTTTACCCAAATTTTTGTCCTATATATTCTGAAACACGTTCTGTAGTCACTTATAACAATGGTTTCTTTTAGTTATAATTATAAACAAAATAATCAGCCGTGTTGGTTTAGTGGTTTTAGCATGCGACCCTGTAACTCTGTTCACTGAGGTCGTAGGATCGAACTGAAGAATTTCGCGAGTATTCTCTGGTACAGTAAATGAAAAAATCCTGAGTAATGCATGCATTACTCCCAAAGTCACTCGTACAGAAGTCTGATCACCTATTTGCCTATTATAAACAAAATAATATTCGGACATCGTGGCAGAATACGAAATTCCACCCGTATCACCTTTCACCGACGTCCGCCGTTCCACAACTGAGCGTATTTCAAGGCAGTTTTTGCCGCGCACCACCACTTTGTGGAACCAGCTGCCCACTGAAGTATTTCCGAACCAATTCGACTTAGGGTCCTTCAAGAAAAGAGCGTACCAATTCTTAAAAGGCCGGTTACGCACTCGCGAGCCCTCTGACAATGAGAGTGTCCATGGGCGGCGGTATCACTTACCATCAGATGAGCCTCCTGCCCGTTTGCCCCCTGTTCTATACAAAAAAATATCATGAAACAAATACAGAAATCTCACACAGACCTTAAAAGGTCACTGGTTTATTTTTTCATATTCGATTTAATCGAAAGTACAAGTTGACGAACTTTAATAACTTTCACTAGTATTGACTTTTGTAAATAATGTTATAAGTATTATATTAAACCAGTGCACTGATTTCTTTTCGATACAGTAAAAATTATTGTCTAGGTAACAGAAACCAACCAATTAGTATTTTATGTAATATTAAATAAGTAGCTTCAGAAATCTATTATTCATAGAGAAATACGATGGTGACTCATATCCATTAAGATCTCGAACCATCGTTAGGACGTGTAAATACTTGAAACATTTAAAACCCTTCAAAATAAGGTAAATCGCCCTCGCCAGATTCCGAACCTTCTACCCACACGAGTGGCTGTCTGAGTGCCACCAATTCGGTTGTAATTGCGCGCTTTGAGCCACGCGGGAAATTAAACACCACTCAAGTACTTGCAGTTGGATGAGTTACCCGACTGTAAGAAGAAGGATTAGTAATGGAAGCTGTAAATTAAAAGCTTCCAATTAGTAGCTTATATTAAATTATATCGATAATTATTATTAAATTCTATATCACACTAGCAAGCAGAGTTTTAAAAGTGCTTAATATAAATACTTCTTTTTTGGCTTATATTATACCCAATGCTGGATTTAGGGGTCTGGAGTCCTCGGGGAAACAAAGGAGTGGAGGCGCTAAATTATTTTCCAAATAAAATGGGACAAAAATTCAGTTGAGATTTACAATAAATTATTTATTGAGAAACCAAGTATGGATTCTTTTATTATTAAAGTCTATTGTGAAGGTAACTTCTTTTGTGGCGGCCCGGGGCTGCATCATCGGCTACCCTCCCCAAAATCCGGAGCTGCTAATACCGTGATTTAATAAAAATATGTTTTCTTTTGTGTAAAACTATAAATAACAAATTAGACTGTAATGCTATGGGTAAAGACGAAGATAGAAAGTGCTTAAGCCACAAGCTCCGGAGGGATCCAAGTCACATTGCTAAGCAAGCTCTCGACTGGAATCCCTAAGGCATAAGGAAACGCGGCCGCCCAATCAGACCTGGAAGCATAATGGCAGAGGCGAAAGAAGCTGGAATTGCCTGGAGTGAGCTGCCCAATACCTATCGAGCTGGTGTTCCACGCTAGATTCCCCACATGATGATGATACATACTGAACATAGATCTTTAAGACAAGTAAGTCAATAATGTGGGACATGTCTTGCATCTGTATCATTGATAATTTTTCTTTTGACGTGACAACGTATTATAATTCCATGGAGCCAGCTGCACGCACGAAAAAACATGACTCATACGGCATAACCTCGCTCTGAGGCGTTCCATTTAAGGCTTGAAGTGCAAGCGAGAGCGCGGAACGAGCGACAAAGAGGCACAATCGGCCTCCGCGTTAGACATCTGTCTCTCTCCTACTTGAGTAAGCGAACTGTAACCATTCCATCAGTATTTTCTTATGACGTTCGTCTAACGTAAGTAAACCGACTTTACAGAAAACCGATATTTTTTACGCAAGGTTAATGTTTTCACTGTTTGACACCTGTCATCGATTTTTTATTCTAAGACATGCCGTGTTTGCCTTCATCGTACAAGTGTAAACAGATAAAAAATCCATTAACGCACAGCGTTAGAACGAATCTCACGTTTGAAAGTATTTACCGCTACTCTGCTCTTTGTGTGGAATTAAATTCGCAAGCATATGTATTTAAAATGTTATGGAAATATTTAAATGTCCAGAGATATATTAAGTAACATTTACAATTTACACAATTTATTCTAATACGCTAAAAAATGGACCTCCATGTCCGTTTTTCTTCAGTAAATTGAGGTGAGTGCTATAAATGAAATGACATGATAATTTCCATATAAACGACATAAAACCGAGCGGCGGCTCCCTACAGGCAGTCCTAGCGATAATATCTCTCGGAACCACTTCATTTTAAGATTTTACTTGTCAAGTTTATTTTATATTACATTGATAAGAGCAGAGGCTTAAACGTATGACTTCAAACTATGAGGTCGTTCGAATCACGGCTGTGCAACAATAGACTTATATTTTAACTGTACCTTCATACTTCTAGGGGGGGATGGGCTCCTGGAGTCACCGTACGAAACGCGAGTACAATAAGATGACCTATTACAGCACTTCACGTCAGTTGTCTGTGAGACAATGGTACTACCCCGGCCGTGGCTAGCCGTGGCTAGCTGAAAGCAACGCACGGCAATCCCACTAGGAACTTCAGTCCCTGGTTATTTCACCAGTGAACGATGGGTCATCTCTCGGCGCCGGGACATGACAGTATCCCTGGGTGGCAGTATCACTTAACATCAGGTAAGTCACCTGCCCGTTTACCCTGTTCTATATAAAAAAAAGAGTTTTACACTCACTTAAAACTTGCTCCTACGGCGAAGGTAAACATCCGAATGTCTTAAAAATGTACGACATGTGTCACAGAAGGCTACTTGGCTATAAAAAAATAAAATTATTATTAACCTGATTCAATACATTTTTTTTTCTTTTCTCACAGTGGTTGTCTGGAAGAGATCGCTCGAAAGCGATAAGGCCGCCAGTTGCCCTCCTTTACATTTAATTATGTTAAATTTTTATATTGAAATACAAAGATGTGTAAATAAATAAGTAATTATAGAACTGATGATATCTGCGGCCAAGGCCCATTTAGAGTTGTAACACCATTGGATTATTATTATAACATTAAGTTAATTAATACCCGAAAGTCGTGTACCCGCATAATTGAATCGTAGCCATGTTATTTAGCTTTAGGATTTTTCAATAAATCAAAATATTTTATTATTCGTTATTTTCTGAGTTGAACACGTTCAACCAAAACTATTAACCTTTATAGTATTGATTTACCCTACAGTGGTACTATGTGACTCTTACTAACGATAACGACTAAGACCCCGACTTTAATATTGTCATTTTTAATGAGCGAGATCCCAAGACAGCAGCAGATATTTAAAAAAATACTATACATTGAAATTGCATACAAATATATTACGGTCGGTCTATCATTGGAAGTTACAGAGTACCTATACTATAGAATTAGAAAATTTACAAAAGTCCGATATTGACGAGTAATTTTTGCTTTTCAATAAATTATTAAAAATTAATTTTTAATTACTGAATCTAATGGGATTTACATAAACGACGCCACTTTTTACTAATTAATTAATTTATTGCATAATTTAGGTTAAACTCAAATTTCTGGGTTACATACATTTCTTTGTACTTGTTTCCCCAAGATGTTCTTCATCGTACAAACGTGTGTGAATTATGTATGTAGAAAGTAACTTTATAAGCACACAGTTAAAATGATCAATGATAACAGTTCTATATTGTGAAGAATGTCTAAGATGCCTTATGTCTAGTAAAATCTTTTTACAGAAATTCGTATTCGAGGCACCGCAGTGCCAATGCACAAGAGTCACTACTGAATGGGAAGCTACGAGGTCAAAAGAAGAGAAGGTAGACAGTCCAGGCGATGGAGGTATAATGTGGAAGTCATAGGAAATAAAAATACTTTTATTAAGCCTAAGGTTCCTAACGTTCGCCACCTGTACTGTAGTTTAACACTACTATAAAATAACTATCAAAGACAACATAAAAATGCAACTATTCCAATCAAAACAAATGCCCATACAGTTGTATACACTTACGTTGTTGCAAATCAATCTAATTTGTTCCCAATTGCAGTACACTATAAACATGGCTACGCGAAGCATATTTCTAACGGTGCATTGCATTTTGAATTCTTAGTCCGCTACAAGCGGCTTATTTTGCTATGCATTTGAATATACATAATGAATGTTCGTGTGTGCAGTACCGTGAATATTCTAGGGCTACCAGCGCTCAGGTGATGCGAGATTTTTCACGAAGATTGTGGAGACATGAGACGTAAAAGCTTATATGTATGTATAATTGTATTATATTCTTTGGTTTTAATATATGTTGGATCAATTTTTATTCAGTAGTACGCAGTTAAGGAAGCTTACTTGAGCCGGTCTAGGTACTGAATCGTCGGAGTGGAATAGGAGAAAGCCAGGCAAAGGATAGAAGTGCTGGAAGTTTGTTATTACGAAGGCTTACTTTTTGGGTCGCAGAGCCGGAGTGAGTGAGTGACTAAAAGTATAAAACCTCAAAAACTTTATAAAATTAATAAGATTATTAATTTTAGACAGAAGTGAATTATCCATACGTACGTGAGGAATAGAGACTGACAAATCTTTGTTTTAGGATGAAAAAGTTAGTATATTTTTACAGTTAATGTCATATGAGTAACTAAGCGTGACTGGTTTGATTGACAGGTTGAATACTAATAAAAACCTTTGAGGCATATTTCTTAGCTTTGTCGAGATCCTCTTCGGCTATATTAGAAAAACTTATCAGTCGTGCTCTGTTCCGGTAAAGTCTATCGCCCGACAATAGTAGTTAGTGCAAACGTATACAAAACTAGCGGAATGAGATTTCTATGATATTAAGATATATTTATATGAAATACATTTAAACATAAATTACTTTTACTTTTAAAACACAAGTTTCAAGAAATATATGGACACGCTTATCTTTACAACTATGTACTCATTATGCGCGGCTTTTTCCATTAAATGAAGCGCAGTTGAAGCAACATATATTTTATAAGATGATGAAAAGAAAAAAACTTATCTTTAAAAATGAAAAGAGTAATAAATGATTCATTCCTTCTTTTAAATTCCACGTAAAAAAGACGGCACCAGCTAGAACTAGCTAAGTTTCATCATCGGACGTCGAGGCGGAATATGAAATTCCACCTGTATCATCTCGACATCCGTCGTTCCACAACTGAGCGTTTTTTAAGGCAGTTTTTCCGCGCACCACCACTATGTGGAACCAGCTCTCCACTGAAGTATATCCGAACCAATTCGATTCAAGAAAAGAGTATAGAGAAGTACCACTCATATTCATCCATATTAATAAGTTCCAATATTTCACAGACCACAGAATTATCATTAACACATTTATAATTAGATTTCATCCAAATGTAGTTGACACCCCTAACTGCGAGTAATGTGACAATTTGAAATATGTTAGTATTGCATTTCATGTATATTAGCTTCACTTTATGTTAACAAACGAGATGGTTTATTAAAACAAAAGGTAAATAAGCGTAAAGTTATGGAACTACTGTTGTTAATTAGTTAAAGTATATGATTACATTTTGCCATAAAAGAATAGACTTTTCTTCAATAAGAAACCAGAAGATAGTGAGAGCACTGACTTACAGATTACTTTTAGTAAGAGCATGTATATAATATATATGTAACAAAAAATAAACCACAAATTGTTTCTCTGTAAAATACAAAGAAACGACATTTAAAGTTCACTGGTCTCCTCAATTATCTCCTCTTTTTACTCTCAAAGTTTTTTATCACCATCACAAAATCATTGCCATGTCATCCGCCATTCCATCGCGCATCACTATGATGCGTCGCCTCCCAACCTCCACAGACAACTTATGACAGCGCGAAGCGCGCCAAACTTAAATAAATGAAATGTGATTTCATTACATATATATAAGCACTTATATACTGTATGTATACGTATATACAAAGGGGCAAAATTATAAGTGTAAGATGTGTTATGACATTGTCAAGAAATGACTTACCGCTGACTTCTGTTCGTCAAAAGTCAATCGGTTCGCGCTAAAACTCGTGTCTGAATTACCCATAGCGTTGTGTCTTAGGGCTAAGTATGTCTTCCATGTTACACCAAATAGGTTTTTGACTGTACTGAGCACTATGTATCGACTCTGAATCTTACCGAACGCCTTGATCCCTTGGCGTTACGTAAATATGTGGGGTCTCTCTCCGGGGGGTGTGGGGGGGGGGGGGGGTTTTTTTTTTTTCCCCCCCCCCCCCCCCCCCCCCCCCCCCCCCCCCAACCCAGCGGGGGGGGGGGGGGGGGGGGGGAAAAAAAAAAAGGAAAAAAAAAAAAAAAAAAAAGAAAAAAAAAAAGAAAAAAAAAAAGAGAAAAGGGAAAAAGAAAACGGAAAAAACCAAAACACCCCAAAAAAAAAAACCACAACAAAAAAAAAAATCTTCTAAAAAATTTTTTTTTTTTTTATATGGGGGGGGTTTTTTTTTGGGGGTAAATAAAAAAACAACCCCAACCAAACAAAACCACCCCCCCCCCCCCCCCCCGCCGTTTTTTTTTTTTTTTGTTTTTTGGTTTTTTTTGGGGGGTTGGGGGGGGGGGGGGGGGGGGGGGGGGGGGGGGGGTGGGGGGGGGGGGGGGGGGGGGGGGGGGTTTTTTTTGGGGGGGGGGGGGGGGGGGGGGGGGGGGGGGGTTTTTGTGGGGGGGGGGGGGGGTTTTTTTTTTTTTTTTTTTTTTTAAGGGGTAAGGGGGGGGGGGGGGGGGGCGCCCCCCGGGGGAAAGGGGGGGGGGGCGGGCCGGGGCGCGCCGGGGGGGGGGGTTTTGTGGATAAAGAGGAAAGGGGGGGGGCGCCCCGGGGGGGGGGGGGGGGGGGGGGGGGGGGGGGGGGGGGGGGGTTTAAGGGGGGGGGGGGGGGGGGGGGGGTCCTCTCCGCCCCCCCCTTTTTTTTTTTTTTTGGGGGGGGGGGGGGGGGGGGGGTTTGGGGGGGGGGGGGGGGGGGGGGGGGGGGGGGGGGGGGGGCCCCGGCCCCCCCCCCCCGGGGGGGGGGGTTGGGTTTTGGGGTTTTTTTTTTGGGGGGGGGGGGCCCGCGCCCGGTTTTTTTGGGGGGGGGGGGGGGGGGGGGTTTTTTTTTTTTTGTTTTTTTTTTTTTTTTTTTTTTTTTTTTTTTTTGTTTTTTTTTTTTTTGGGTTTTTTTTTTTTTTTTTTTTTTTTTTTTTTTTTTTTTTTTTTTTTTTTTTTTTTTTGGGTTTTGGGTTTTGGTTTTGGTTTTTTTTTTTTTTTTTTGGGGGGGGGGGGGGGTTTAAATTAAATATTTTTTTTTTTTTTTTTTTTTTTTTGGGGGGGGCGGGGGGGGGGTTGGGGGTTTTGTTTTTTGGGGGGGGGGGGGGGGGGGGGGGGATTCTTTTTTTTGGTGGGGGGGGGGGTGTGGTTTTTTTTTTTTTTTTTTTTTTGTTTGGTGAATTATTTTTGGGGGGTTTTTTCCCCCCCTTTTTTTTGCGGCGGGTTTTTTTTTTTTTTTCGGGGGGGGGGTTTTTTCCCCCTCTTCTCTCTCCATCTTCTACCGAATTTACCATGGAGAATGTTGAGAGGACTTGTTTTGGTTGGTACCGAGTTGCATCGTCGGTCATTGAGGTTGAATACGAATTTCAACACATATCAATTCGTAAGGTATAATCCTTCAAGAAGACCGTGATAATTCTTAAAAGAGTGGCAACGCATTCGCGAGCTTTTTGGCATTGAGTGTGTCCATGTGTGCATCACTTAACATGAGGTGAGCCTCCTGCCCGTTTGCCCCTGTTCTATGTGCCCATAAAACCCACGATCTCAGAGATTTTATTCCCAGCGAGTACCGATCGATGTTTATTTAAGGTACTACAGATGGTAGTAAAGCTGACGTTACTATACAGATATAAACGCCTTATATATATTCTTTTCAGCTTCGCTATGTCTGATAAACTCTAAATGCTTACTAAAATATCATTTGTTATAAATTAATGCTTTGCTGTCGGCATTTTCAGCTTTATTCTAATGCATTCAAAAGGAAATTCGTGTCTGTTACGCCAGACTTGTATAAATGGTTCTGAATACTTAACCATCTAGCCAAGTTTTTATTTGTTTAAAAATCCGTTTATAAACCGTGATATTTCTAAGATGTTGAAATTAATATAAATTGTAAATTTGTGGTCCCGAAAAGCAATGACAAATTAAATTTAGATTGATGGTATCCTCATTTGTACATAATTTAAAGCAATAACTTGCCCTGACTTCGCACGAGAAAAGATCGAACATTGAATGATCTCACAGAACGCAGCGTCGTCGATGAAATCGCCTTTAATTTTTCCATACTTCATACAATTTTCATTCTTCAATCACTTTGTACCTTGGCAAATATGTTTAAACCTTCCACAATACAGTTGCTGAAAAGTGCATGAATGCGTGAACGTCTTTGAGTTTATCGCGAACAAACAGTGAGACAACTTTGGTATATAAAAAGTATCATATCTAGATTATATAAAGGAGCAGGCCATATAAGGCAACTATGGCAGTCTACGGATGTCCATTTAGACAAACAAATAATATATTTGAATTTTTTTATATAATTATATACATAACTGCAATCCCTTTTGTTCTATATACTTAAAACTATCAACTTCAATTATACGCTTCTGTAACAAACTTCAAATATATTTATTTAGACTTATATACAGGGCGTTCATTGAATTCTATAGCATAGTAGGATTAGGCGTATTTAATTATTTCTCTACAGGGTGATTTGACGTCAATGCTTCTGGCAGCAATTAGAACTTGAAATTGGACCGCGACTATCCACACACGACGGAGTTATGATTGCTGGAAATGAATTTTCTGTAAAAAGGTATACAATTTAAACAAGAACTAAAAACTTATAGGTATTATATAGGTTGTGTCAAACTAATAGGTATATCTTTTAATATTTAATAGCTATTGCTACCTAAAGCTATATTTGTAGATTGTATTTCATGTCTCGGGACACTGTATTTATATATTTATTTGAGTAACAAAACAGATACATCACTATACAATAAAGAAAGTTAAACAATAAAACATAAAATAAACACATTGGATGTATCCCCAAAAATTTTCACTAATAAAAAATATGATACAGAGCAAAGCAAAACAAAACATGACAGCACAAAATTTATAAATCCGGAGAACGACAAACCTACTAGTTGCTATAATAAAGAAGAAAGATAAGGATTAGGATATTAATAGTTGTTATAAATTATTTTTAAATGAAGCACTCCTCTAGAGTGCGAATAAGGGTCGATGTTATTGGCAGAATCCAAAGCAATTACAATATACATTTTATAATACCTTCTCACTCTCTCTCAATCGGTCTCAATCGCTCTCTCCCTTTTCTTCGACAAAAACGCTGCACATCTACGTGACGCTCATATTATTATTATTGCGTTTCGTCTATTAAAATTTTACCCTCATGCGCCAGAAGAACTTTCACTTCAAAAAATAATTATGAGTGCGGAAATTGAAACAAACCAATGTTATTGATATCCAGTACTGCATGATCTGCGTTCAATTTAGCTATGCTTAAGAGCGGCATGGTTTCGTTAAGAGCCTCGACCGCAAACCGTGCCTAATGTGACTGTGCATATTTAAATAAATACTCGAAGGAACGACCTTTATTAATATCTTATTTTACTGTCCAAAGACAAGGCTTTCCTTTCATAATTCCAGAAATTCCCTTTTGTAATACTCATTGGTATTTTATTCGAGTTCCTTTGTTTTGTCAACATATCGAATAGTGTGGTTACTGAACGCTACAAATTTCTACAAAAGCTAATGAAATTATCATAATTTAAAAACAACGAAAAACACTATTACACACATTTCTAGACTCATGAAATGCTTATTTTTGTTTATTTATTTTGTAATCATATACATAATAATTACAAAAAGTTCAAACATTTACGAAAGGGGAAAAAACAATAAAAATTATTCAATACATTTAACTAAGTAATACCTAATTTGGCTGTGTTGTGTAATTTTGTAAAAGTAAGGGTATGTACGTGGTGTGTATGTGGGATGTGCTCAAGATGCAGGTGGTTTTGACATTTGGATGTTCTTAAAACTCCCGCGAAAGCTTAAACAAGTCAAGGCTTAAATATTGGTCGATGTATGACGGGCTGCGCGATACAAAACTGAGAGTTTGCATAGTTAGTGTTGATGTGAGATTATAATTAAGTTAATAAATTGAGTCAGTAGGCTGGTTCTGTTTTCCCTAGTTACTGTTTCATAGAACAGGGTGACCGGGTTCTATGAATAGGCTACATACATAATATAATTTAGTCAATCATATTGTAATTTCTATCAAAAAGAAGTCGGTATTTTAAAAGTCTTATTTAAAATACCTATAAAAATTCCTTCTTTTACTCGTAGAACTTGCCTTTTTTATTGGTTTACTAAACCATTGATTTGTAATAAATGTCAATGCCATGTTCGTAAACCAAGACAGTACCTCATAATCGTAATTTAACATTCAATCCTCAATCATTTTAAAAAGGAACACTAAACCGGATCGCATAAATTTGCATGACAAACGCTCGCCGCATCGAACATTATTTTTTTAGAAAAAATACGACGATAGTAGGTTCCAGGTTCTATTTCCATAAATAATAAATAACGATCGAGAAATCGTATTCGGCGATATTTATTCTGTTCAAGAATTTTTATCCACTTATCAAGTTTTATGTGACGCACCCTTGGTATTCGCAACTTTATTTTTGGGTTTTGATTTCCGTTTCCATTTGTACTTACCAGTTTATCAAAGTTTAAGTTTGACAAAGATATCGAAGGGCTATTATTAGGTGACAAATTGAATTTGTTTGATCTTTATTATTTAATATTAAATATTTAAACTTGTACATTAAGGGGCTTGTCCCTTATTTTGTATTCGTATGTCTTTATAAGGTACTAAGTATTGTAATGAAACGAGGCTCTTCTATGTTCTATGTTACCGACCACCTATGGGAAGGACCAAGAGAAATTAGGAGAAAAGGGAGCTCTTAAAAAGGTGGATAGAAGAAATAGAACGATAGCAGTAAGCTCGAATGGAGAAAGAAGTATGGCTTTCTTTCTTTCTCATAGAGATATTTGGAAGAAGCTGGAGAAGGCTTCATGGCTGAAAACACATGAAGGGGTTCCGATCAATGGTACTAAAAGAAGTTAGGATAGAAGGAAAACAAAAAAAATAAAAATGTATATAACAAATCTAAAAACCTAACTGTACATTATATATTTACAAAGATTGGATTTAAATGAGCTTAATTATTTGTTTCAACATATATGTAATATTAAATAATGAATGTTCCCGTATAGAACATTGAGTATCAGTATCTCTTTCTACTTCACTGGTCGTATAAAATTAAATACATATTATTATTTCATCCCTAATACACCCCATTCAACGTTCATAAGCTTTGAAACGGAAAACGAATTCTGATGTTGACAGCCCAATACGTTCTAATTTAATCTCTTCACGTCACAGACCCATTGATGTATTTAAAACAAAAAGTAATCCTAAATAAAAAAATGAAAAGTTGATAGTAGATTCATCGTTATCATGAGGTACAGATTCAAAATATGTTTTTCGATTATGTTAATATAGAGGAATTGTTTTCTAAAAATATCAATTGAAAAAATCCTGTGTCCTCCTTTTTGGTTTGGGCCACAGATTAGTATATCTATTTCATAATTATTATTTTTTTCTTGTCATCAGCCAGGTACCAAAAAATTCATACATAACTGTGTCTTCTATAAATGGACTTATTCAAAAATTGTCATTCAAAACAAAATGTTCCTAAAATAAGCGCATTCAACTAAACAATTATGATATACCAAATTGGTAATCGAACACGGGAACTAAACACAAAGCTACTAAGCTACTAAGCACTAAGCCAAAGCGGAATAAATAACATTGAACGCAACATTATGATATTTTTAAATTTACTAAACACTTATTTATGCTCATGTATTTTTCAAGTTGAAAGCAATTATCGTTTTATGCAATGCAATGAAATAAATTGCAGAACAAAATATATTACGTGTTCGCAATTTATCGTTCGCTTGCCAATTATTTCTTGCCCTTTGAACCTGTTTGCATACTGAAGATAATGTAAAAAAATATGGTTTCGTATCAGATAGAACTAATAGTTCTATAATGTATTAACTAATAATATTTGTATTCTATTTCTAATAGAAAGAAAATGTTTGCTAGTCTATCAGAGGACCCATTCTTGACACTAACAAAAAGGCTCCTCGACGTGTAAACTTCGTTCTTCGTGGTTTCTTTTCTTTTATTTATAGCCAGGGTTTCTCAGAGTTAAAACAGCATGCTTGATTATAGGCTGCTCACGAATATAAAATTCTATATTTTTTCATAAAATATATTAAGCAAAATTATGTAAAAAAAAATTATTTATTATTCCTGTGTAAATACACTTTACATTTAATAGAGGAAATACTAGATCCTGAAATGAATCATTCGTTTCTACCACTACAAGGTAAAAAATTTGATTAATATGAGTTGGAAATTATGAGTTAACAAATATTATTCAGTTGGAGACGAAATTTTTTTGAAAGTCCCTGAAAATTCTCAAACTTCAAGTCTGTCTTCATATATCTACACCGTGAGTCGGCATTCTTAGCGACAACTGACAGATGAGGGTCCGACCCAACTAATGCGAAAATGAATTATGTACGGAAAATAGACCTCGTTATAAAATAATCAGTGTAATATTTGACCACTCGATAAGCAAAAATTGCGCTATTAGCTCGCGTTAAGAGTTTTCAAATACAATATAGATCCGGATAATTGCAAGATATCTCGGATTATCCTGATTATTTTCCTTAGCAGAATATGCTAGTTTGACATCGACACGAACGGCACCGACTTCTTCAAGTCATCATGATGGGCAAGGTCGAGGGGAAAAGACGCACTGGCAGAAGGAGGAAGTCGTGGCTCCGCAATATCAGAGAATGGACGGGAGTGGCCAACGTAGAACAGCTGCATGCTGCAGCATTTGGCGAAGAATAAGAGTAAGTATGACGAGCTGACCGCCAACCTCAAGTAGTGGAGAGGCACTACAAGAAGAAGAAGAGTTAGTAAAGAGTTTCTCCTAAAGGATCTTCAACCAGTCTAACCACTGACTGTTCTGAAGGCCCTAGTGGCTGGACAAGAAGATTTATATTTGCTTAGCGGTCGGAAAAACTTTGGTAGCGCGTTTTCAGAGTATGATGTCATCGCAGTGATTGCAGCATTAGAATGTAGGTGTCACTACACATCTATACAGGGTGGCCAAAAAGTCGTGGATCAAACGCAAATAGGGGATAGATGAGGTCATCATCTGCAAAAAATTGTTCTACGGGAGGTCTCTAAGCTCAACCCCTGCAGAGTTATATTTTTTTGCGTTTTTAAAAGAAAATTGATTTTTTTTTACTTATTCTTAATAGAATAGGTTGAGCTTAGGGACCTCTCGTAGAACCATTTTTTTGCAGCTGATGACCTCATCTATCCCCTAGTTACGTTTGATCCACGACTTTTTGAACACCCTGTATAAAAAGGAGAAACAAGTTTAATCAGATGATATTTAATCAGATGATATTTTTGTAAATACAGAAAAACCTACATGTCGATTTGATAACCTCCTCTTTGTATTTTATGAAGTCAGTTAAAATATCAAGGATTTGTATATATACGTGTTTTATATTTGCATAAAACATTCCAAATTTAACGCGCTTTAAAATTCTATTTAACGGCGTTAAAAGCGTGTATTATAAGGAAGCATTAATTAAGATAATGAAGGATCATTTTATTACATCAAAACCGTGAGCTACTCAAAACATCTCATATTTCAACCAAAACGAAGAAATGTGATATTTCTAAAATTAAATTGTTTCATGTTTTAAGTTATTCAGAACCTTTTACGGTAATTACTAAATGATATTAAATTCCTTTTGTTCACTGTTTTGATATTTTATTTTGAATCATTTATGATGCTATTGCCTGAGGTTTTAAATACGTTATAATCTCAATTTAGTAATTTTTGGAAGCCAGCCATAAAATCCATGTAAGATTTACATTTTATTTGAATAAAATAGCTCCAATGTTTTTTCTTAGTAACAAGTCATCTTAAGCGTTTTATGCTTTACGCTGAGGTTTTGACTAAAATATTTGAGCTCAATAAATCATACTATGGAAGACATCGTGAGAAATTTGGTATGTTAAACATTTGAAATTACAATTGTTGGACACAGAAGGCTGATCACCTAGGTACCATCTGATTTTTATATCATTAGGTACTTATAAAAGAAATAAATTTATAGTAAAGTAAAGTAAATAATCATTTAATCATATAAGTAACATAATGTACACTTATGACTTGTCAGTAAAGAAATGCGAGTTCTCAAATCAAGGGCGTAGAACGGAAGAGAAGAACTGGCAATAAACTCTCCGCCACTCTTTTTAATCGGCATTTTTTTTACACAACGTTTGTTAGGAGCTGCAACTATAACACCATGTTCCGCATGACATATTAAGTAATTAATAAAAATAACATAAATTAAAAAAAGCAAGGACTTGTCCTCTATCAGCAGGAGGCATGGTGAAATAGGAGCACACACTTACATTCTCGTATAAAAAAGCGTTTATAAAAAAATATTAGTCTGGCATCTACTTTTCTCTATAGCATCTCTAAAAAGAGTTGCCAACATACGAAACAAGGTCAGAGCACTTTAAGATGTAGAAAATTAATTGACATATCGTTTTTGTTTAAGATATTTATGAATCAGGTTGATTGTCCCAAGCTTTTAACTGAATTAAATTTGTGTGCCCTCTAGATAGAACATCCCATTGAACAACGCGTTTTGGGCAAAGATTGAGCATTCTAATAGATGAACTAGGTCCCTGGATTCATCCATAGTTGCTCCCCTCACGCTTTGAAATCAATTTTCCTTAAGTTTTTATATTTTTTTAATCGATGTATTCTCTTCGAGCTTGTTATGTTTGCCTAATTGCTTGTCACATTAAATTTTATTTTCTTTATTTATATATGTGTACCGAGCTTAAGCTTTTGTAAATAAAATACAATAAACTTTGTTTTAAAGATTAAGAATGAATTTGGAATTTAAACAATAAATATTGATTCAAATAATTCCAATGTTTTAATCATGCATTAATCACGTGTTAAAAATTTTTAAAATCGTTTCTTTAGTTCTCCAATCTTCTTAAGTTGCACTCTTCATTTGTGAAGGAATATTTAGTGGCGCCGCTCAACTTCCTCCAGTCTTCCCTGTCTTCAAGCCTCAGCGCCTGGGTGATCGTAAGACCCGTAAGGGCCTTTACTAGATCGGCCTCGAGGTCTGATTCAATCTTTTTTTTTTTCAAATTGTACAATCACATTGTGTGTTCCAAATATTCATAATGCAAAATTTCCAATAATTTTATACCAAATATTTAACCATTTGATATTAATCGGCAATTTGTGCAGTATTGCGCATATTTGCTATTGAAATGTATGCATAGTCACGACTCTTATGCAGCTTCGGTTTTGCAAAATCCAAACCGGTGCATCGCTTGAATCTTCTTAAACTATGTATATGACATTTCCGCTCCATATCTATATCTATCTATACTAATATTAAGTTTAAGAGTAGTTTGGTAGGATAATCTGGGGCTGGTCACTTCTTGTCTATAGAGAAAATTATCATGGCTGAGGCTAAAAGCCACGAGTTGAATAGATTTTCAATTGTTTTATGATTATTAAACAAACTCATTAACTGCTGCCCTGCGATTCTGTAACTCACTTTACGAACTCACACAGCGGTTTTCGCATCGGCGGTCGCTCTCAAATCAGTCGTGAAGCAGTCATTTTATGATTTGGCATTCTGAAAAGGTGGGAGCTTGTAGTTTATTGTTTATTGGCAGCTGTGAGAATAGGTAAGATAAGATGGTAAAGGTAAACCAATTAGTGATTAGATAAAAGATCAATGTTCCTCAGTATTATTAATAAGCGTTACTATTCTTATTATTACGCCCTCGGGTTACTTATAAATAGATGGGAAATGGATATTTAACGAACGACCTTAAATAGGTCCTTAATTAAACATGAACTAATATTCTTTACGGGTATAATAACAAAGATATAAGTTGGAACTTTGTTTTAAATATAGAAATTTATTGGAAATCTTGAAACTTCTAAAGAATTTTATATTATTTTGAATACGAAGAGTTGTTTTAATGAATGTAAAAATATAATAATGCTAACTATTTGTCGGAGACAGTATCATAATGATGCATAAGGTCACATCTCATTATACCACAAATGCATTCGCGAGCAATAATTTTAGGTCACTGAACGGAAATATAATATACAGTTCTTATATTTATGCTACAATTATAAAAGTATATTTTATTCACAAAATTTAGCATATTTTGTTTATTGAAGAAGTTCAGTAGGACGATTTCTTGAATTCATTTTACCCAGCGATTGATTGAATGATCGATTGCAAGGGAAGTCAGTAGAAAGATTCAGAATACATAAATTATTCGGTGTGCACAGAAATATTTTTGTTGCGTGTATTAAAAAAGTTGCAGCTAAGGAAATAAATATAGTAATAATTTGTATGGTGTGTAAAATTCCATACAAGATCTACGTGATCAGTACAGTTATACTTATCTATGAATAACAAAAATGAAAAAAATAATATTTAAAAAAATTAATCAACATCTTTGATGGCTGGACGTCTTCCACAGTCCAGTGGTACAGTTTCATAAGGCATTTTATTTTGCGAACTAGCGAACTGTGGAATTGACTCCCGGTGGGGGTCCTCCCTGAAAGATACGACCTCCAACTATACAAAGTTAGAGTGTACTGCTCCCTCAAATGCCGGCAACGCACCCACTAATACTGAGTGTCCATGGGTTACGATGACTTCCCTTTTTGGGTGTGCCGTGGGATCATGTATAAAAAAAATACTTCCGACACTGAAATCCATAGAACTAGAGCTGGCAACAGTTTTACTTAAGAACTGTCTTAACCTTTTTAAATCACTTAATTTATACTAGAAACTATGAAATTATTTTTAGCACTTTGCTTAAAAAAAACTTGTTTAATTTGATTTAAACATTTTTTAAATTAGTGAATTGTTTTGTGTTATTTACAAAAAACACAGTTTATTAGCGTCATTTAAGTGGTGTACTTTTTCTTTCATTTATACATTTTATAGTTTCATTATACAACTCCATCTTCGGACACTGTAAACTTTGCAAATCATCATTTGGTGATGATGACGCAATAGCTGAACGCATCCTTCTTCAACGGAGAGCTAAACTGTAGTGTACCCACTTCTATTAACGTTACCATACTTCTATTCCTGTGGAATAAATGATTTTTTTGTAAGTATCAATAATCTCATACAATAACTGAATACACGGCTTCCATAACGTGTTGACGTTGAGACAAAGAAATGTTGACTATTCCAAACTTATTGCCCGTGAGTGTACGATAACAGCTCTTCACGAGGCCTCATTATATTTTGATATCGCGTTTTATCTCACGCCTACTATATTTTCTGAGGGATTCCATCAAAGCTTTGTGAGGAACATTAGATTTTTACATCATTTTCTCCTTAATGGCATTCCTGACATCGTAATAACTTCTTGCCTTGTTTACTATGAAGTTCGGTACTTATGGGATGAATCGAACAGGACATCGTCGTGTAATTACGCCTTACGTTTGATTCCTGGCATAATTATTTTGGATCGGGAAGCACGCATCAACCTAAATCACTGATGAAGTAGCAAATTTATTTAACATTTCATATACAAACCTACAAATCATATCAGAGAGCTAGCTTTGTCAGTGTAATTATTTAAGATACTTACGGGTCGGGTTCATAATCTGGATAAAATGGAGAGACTGAGTCTACGGGTATCAAGTAAAAACCTGAGGCGGAAGTATAAACTTTTGGATGTACCGCGCGCACATTCCAACTTCGCTAGCGAACGCCTCTCACGCGAGCAATACATATAATAAATAGAATTTCTGTTGAGGTAGACCTATTTGTTTGTACACTGGCTGAGTTCACAAGAGTTGCTTCCTATATTATTAGTTATAAGATTTAGGTATAAAAATATATTTTTTTAACGTTTTTTATGTAGGTTAATCGGTGTGGGTATAATATGTGTCGTTCTATCGATTTAGGAATAACTGTTAAGATAGAATAATGATGTGGAATAAATAAATGTTTTTGGTTACACTGCTCCGAAACGTTTTGACCGATATTTTCGAATATATGAGAATGTGTCGGATGTCCCTACTCAGTTTTTTTATATTTTTTATTTATTTATTGTGGCTATACAGCACAAGCATCGACCGAGTGAATAATGCATTAATTTATAGTAATTTTCTGTCGCCATTATTGGTTATATTTCTGTTTAACAGTGATTGCCATAAATACTTAATAATTGTATTAAAACGTCGTATTCTATATTATTTATAGAGTTTTTACCACCAATTTGTATGTCATTTGACAAGCTATTATCCATGAATAACCCTAGGAATAGTTAAGGACATGTCAAATACACCTGTTCCGTTCCAAATAAAGAATTCTTTTAACCAAATGTTAACATATGCAACTTGTTCAATATTTGTAATATAAAAACGTACAAAGTATATATTTTTAACGGACTTCAAAAAGGGAGGGCTGTCAGTTTGACTTGTATGTAATATTGTAAGAATTGGATATTTTTCAGGCAGAACAAAGAACACTGGTTTTGTTACAATTTAACAGGGTTTATTCAGTTAATTATTAGAAAAGCACATAACAAGACAGTTCTATGGCGCGCGAGCAAGTGCAAAATTACAAAGTGACATTAGGATGGGGCCGATCTCGACCCGAATAGACCCGAGTCTTACCGGGCGACGCATTTACGGAGTTTGGCGTTAACAGATATTTAAGTATGATGTTCTATTAAGGCTTCAGGTAATAATAGTAATAATCCCCTAGCGCTACAACCCTATCACCCTTTAATGTTTTGTTTATTGTACGAGCCAGTGTTAGATGCGCACTTAGACAGAAAATCCATTGATGCACGGCCTGGGATCGAACCCACGACGGTATGAGAGACGCACGCTGAAGCTACTCAGCCAACACTACTCTTGGCTTCCAGGTACGAGTGCTAAGTTGATCAACAGTATAATATGTTTCTCTTTACATTTAAAAGGTTTATAAAACGATTTGCATTTGGTATAAAGCAACTCAGATCAGTCTAAATTCTATCAAAGTGTGGTTAAAGGGTTCAGCAGTTTTTGAGGTATTTTTTATAGAACCAGGGGCAAATAGGTAGAATCATCTGATGATCCATACACTCACAGTGCTTCTGCATTCGCGAGTGTGTTGTCTGCCTCGTAAGAATTGCTATTGCTATCGAAATACACTTTTTTCTTGTCTAAGTCGAATTATTTCGGAAATACCTTGCCGGGCAGCTGGATGCCATACACATTTCTGAATAGGACATGTTACAACAGGTAAATAATAAATCATAAAAAAAATTAATTTCCTTAAGTTGCCGTATAATCGGTCGGTTCAATGTTTTTCAATAACAATAATTAAGGTAGTTATCATCTCACTACTCTGTTGCTATTTCGTTTCAGAACAGCGCAAACACATTAGACAGAGAGATACAAACCACTTTGGTTACTGTAATAAGGCTTAGTTCTCATTAATATTAATAATGTGATATACGGCGTACATAGCTTATATATTTTGTGAATAAAATCCGACCGCTAAACGTTGGAACAAAGCATGTCCATTTGAAAGCAGATACAGAAATAAATAATAAATCTCACAAACGAATAAAAGATCGGACGAGCGTGAATAAGAACGGACAGATTCTATAATAGTATCTGATTATGAACGGTGACTGACCGAAAATGCTTTATGGAAAGTGCGGCAAACGAATATATTTATAGATCTGTAGGGTTATAAACGGTACTTTTATTTCTATGGTTATTTCAATGTTTTCCAAATTTAAATTTAAGAGGTGGAATTAGGCTAGATATTCTCTTGACTTTGTTCTCGGTCTGCTGAAGTATTTAATTCTTATATAATTCAGGTTCGACCGAAACTTTTTTTTAATGTTACATAAGGCAGACGGGCAGAAAGCTCACCTGATGTTAAGTGATACCGCCACCGATGGACACTCGCACTGCCAGAAGGCTCGCAAGCGTGCTGCCGGCCTTTTAAGAATTGGTACACTCTTTTCTTGAAGGACCCTAAGTCGAATTGGTTCGGAAATAATTCAGTCGGCAGCTGGTTGCACATAGTGGTGGTGAGCGGCAGAAATTGCCTTAAGAATCGCCCAGTTGTGGAACGATTGATTGACGGCTATGGATATTATAAATGGACATATATGTATTAAATACATGAAGTTAGTTATATCGCGCATAAATAGTGATGTTATCGTCGGGCAAGTGATTCTCAAAATAAGTCGAAGTGCGGTGAGGAAATTTTGCCTATCGGTGAAGTAAAATGCCATCACCAGCTTGCATATGACCAGCGTGGTGAATTATGTAAAATTATTTATGAGTAAAATATCAAAATTAAAATAACGTTCACGCTAACTAATTTTAAATATAGTTTTCAATCAAAACTAGCCCCATGCAACTTATTTTCAAAGTTGACAGTTTCCGGAACGGAATTCAAGAAACAAGCTTACAAACTTCCGCTTTGAAAAAGCTAAGATCAGCCGCAATTCCATGTCCAATTAATTGGTTGTATTTTTATATAATTTTCCCTAATGCTATATATTTCCGAATATTGGCAAATACCAGCAATAGATGTATATTATGTGTCTTGAAGAATTAGTTAGAATTTAAAAAACGTTTACTTGTTTAAAAGTTTTGTCCCTGTGCCAGTGTTCCCTTAATGTTGACAGCATTTCCTCGCTGTATTGCGATACTTATTCCTGGAGCGAGGAAAGCACCAGCTCTGGGGTCACCGGTTCTATCTTACAGGCACCAACTTAAATCTTTAATTAGCGCCCGTGCACTATAACCAACGGTCCAAGAAACAAAATCGAACGTGTCCACAGAAGTAGCATCCCATACAAAAGCCCATCCCATCCTCCAAGGGACCAACATCCCATCTGGCCAGTTCAGTTCATCTATATTTGTCACACATTGATGTTAATATATATATAGCATAAGATATTTGTGATTTAATAGTGTCTTCCCCGTGTAAACATTTGTAAAAAATATTTATTATGCAAATTTTGATTTGAGTAAATTCAAATATTTCCATATTATTGCAATTTAAGAAGTTTTATTTAAATTATTTGTAAAGAAAAAAAACCTTGAAATTTATCTAAAAATCAAAACATACTTCATACGAAATTTAGTTATTAATTGTTACCATGAAACTCGTTAAACTGAATACCACCCACTCTAGTCGTAATTATGATGAATAATTGATGGTGCGTAGGCTGTCGCGTTTACTGAATACCAGTTCAATTCGGGCAACAAAGGAACCTGAGGTACATCAAACGGAAGGATAGGGGCGGGCGTGTCTACGTCAAGTACGTTTATTATAATCACGAGACCTCAATATCCTCATAGGTTGGCCTATTTCAGGGAATTTCTTACAACTTTACTAAATTATCAGCTGTGCCATGTGTATATGCAGTCTCGGTCATAATGCCTAAATCGACAAATGAACTATGCAAAACATAACATAGTTTTAATTCGTACTAGAAGTTCTTGAGAGCGCGTCCAACTAACTATGCGATCGTAATACATAAATCGATTTTGACCATATTGTTTAATAGTTATATTTTTTAGGTTCACCCGTAAAAGGAGTTAGTAGGATAAAAGCAATTTAAATTAAAACATTGTTCAACAATATACACGTACAGAAGATATTTGATTCAATCTAAATTTTTCCGACATCCAGCCTAACTTTGTTCAGATTACATTGACATTTCTATTTCAACCATAAATCAGAAATAATTTAGTGATAATAATATTTATTGAAAGAAAGCGAAGGTAGTGGACGTATTGGAGCGTATAAATAGCCAAAAGTGGGAATGGACATATGCTAGGGTATGGATCAAAAAATTGAGCAAGAAAGTGACCTCTGGTACTCAAGGGATGGATAACGGTTACAGGGACACCTGATGAGAAGATGTGACGACAAAATATGCACCACGCTGGGGGCATATTGAAGTAGAGTCGCACCTGATAGGAAGTAGGGGAAAAAGTTATTTTTTATAGAACAGAGGGCAAACGGACAGGAAGCTCATCTAATGTTAAGTGATGACCGCTGCCCATGGACACTGTCAATACCCGATGGCTCGCGAGTGCGTCGCCCGCCTTTTAAGAATTGGTACTCTCTTTTCTTGAAGGACCCTAAGTCGAATGGGTTTGGAAATACTTCAGGGGGCAGCTCGTTCCACATAGAGGTGACGGCAAACACTGCTTTAAAGACGCTCAGTTTTGGACGACGGACGTCCAGGTGATACAGTTGGAGGTGGCCTATCAACATATGTATTAATAGGGCTGATTATCTTCTTAACTTTAGCTTATATTAATATTAACCGTAATTACTTTTGTAAAAACATGATAAGTGTATCCTTATTGTTTTAAAGTATTTCTTATAAATTACTATGTATTTGCGTGTTGTTCCCACGAGAATGTAAGTGCGTGCTCCTATTTCACCATGCCTCCTGCTGATAGAGGACAAATCTTTGTTTTTAATCTATTTTATTATTATTTATTACTTAAGATGTCATGTGGAACATGGCGTAATGGTTGCAGCTCCTTGCAAACGTTGTGTAAAACAAAAAACTTGGCGATTAAAAAAAGTGGCGGAGAGTTTATTGCCAGTTCTTCTCTTCCGTTCTACGCGTTTGATTTGAGAACTGGCAGTAAATGTAAAATTTGAAGCATTTAATGTATATTTCTTTTTTTTTTGACGTTCATAAGTTTACATTGTTTACCTATATGAAAAGATGATTTTTGACTTTTAATTTTTGAATACAACTACCCACATTTTCTTCGTCACAATCGAATAATACACTATTAATTACAAACCAGAATTGTCGTCCAGACCCATTCTTCGTTGTTCTAGCTACACAAACATACACCAAAGGAAGGCAAAGCCAAACTTATCTCACTATCTAAGTTCTGTCTAGCTTTGTATCAAAATGCAGATTCAAACGGCCTCGTCAACCTGACTCCTTTGAAACAGCAGTAATTGCTGAGATTTCAGCACTGCGTTAATTACCGCCTATCACTTAGACTGGGCACATGTGGACATTGGGGTAATTAAACTGGTGAAATTACCCGTTTGATTTGAACTGGTCTTTGTGTTGAGGAGTTGACGTAATTAAAAGGAATAAGGAAGTTTTGTGCCATATAGGCAGAAGTGGATCTATAGTTAATTATTTTTATATATTGGTTGAATGTAATCTGTCTTAAATGATTGACATAATTTAAAAAAACCAGATAGATAGATTCGATAGTACCAGTGACCCCAGAGCTGGTACTTTCCTGGCTCAACGAATAAGTATCGCAATACAGCGTTTAAGGTAACACTGCCAGTGACCAAAATTTTTAAATTTGTTTTGATTTTCTTCTTAATTATTTTTATTATTACTTTGTAGGTTAAGAAAATTATAATTACTGCATACTTGATAGTAATATGAAATATGTTTAATAAAAATTAAAAAAAAACAATATTCAACAAATGTAGGCTGTATGTTAAATATTTGTTTGCTTATTCCCAAGTTATTTGAGCTAGCGCCCTAACCTGATGTGTCAATGGCAACCATAGTGTATACACAATCCTACTAATATTATAAACGTTTGTAAGTATGGATGGATGTTTGTTACTCTTTCACGTAAAAACTACCGAATGGATTTTAATGACTTTACTTTACAATAAAATAGTTTATATATCAGAATAACTCATAGGCTACAATTTATTATATATTGTGTGAATTGTCGAAAATATTTAGTAAGTAGGAAAAAATCTACCATCTCCGAGCTATTCTGGCATGCGCTGCCAAAACCGCTAATATAATAATAATTAATAAATATTATCATTATTAATAATATTTAATACTTTACATATTTAAGATATTATTATACAGCGCGACATATGTTTACGTAGCCTACTTTTCATTAGAAAGAGATCCATTAGGATATAATACTTATTCATAGAGAAAATATGATTGCTCTTATACGATCATAGTCCAGTTGTATGTTATTACACATGTAACGGTAAACCTTCTTTTATTTTAATAATTCGTAAAAATACATATTTATGTACCTACCTCGCATATATACGTGGACATTTAAAAAAAATGTGTGTGCGTACAAAGTACACATGTCAGAAGTGAAACTTCTTTGGCAAATTTATTTTTAACTCTAGTTCATATTTATGCAAATCTAAAACTTTAGATTTCCGAGACTTAGAGGGAGGGAAAAAGGAAGATATGTTAGGAATTTAATGAATATAATTGTGTCGAAAATTAATACAAATAATATTTTGGTATTGTCTTTGATTTACATAACCTTTACACATTTAAAGAAAAAACTGTTTGACCGGATTGAAGTTATGTATTATTATAAATTGACAACTATTTAACATAATTTTAAATTTATCCGACGTTTCGGGTGCTTTACAGCGTGCGTGGTCACGGTGACTGAAGACAAAAGATGTTGGATGTCAAAAAGTATCACAGCTGTAGAGAAAGTTGCCTTATCTGTATTTATTACCCCGGAGTTGGTATCAACTAAAAGATGGAGGGTTTTGGCAAAAATGGCTCACGGTGTCCTCTATTTTCGCGGACAATCCGCGACATCCAACATCTTTTGTCTTCAGTCACCGTGACCACGCACGCTGTAAAGCACGCGAAACGTCGGATAAATTTAAAATTATGTTAAATAGTTGTAAATTTATAATAATACATAACTTAAATCCGGTTAAACAGTTTTTTCTTTAAATAATTTTTTTTTAAATTTATTTCTTCGATAATAAAAACACGTGGCATTTTAATTTACAATTCGTCATTTGCGATTTCAATAAACTATTTTGCATAAAATTCTTTTGACTAAATTTTAATTATAAAAATAGAATTACTATAAGGTACTTCACCCATCTCACTCTCTCTCAATCGGCCTTAATCTCTCTTCTTCGACAAAAAACGTTGCACATCTTCGTGACGTTCCGTAAAAATTTTACCCTCATGCGCTCAGAAGTTTCACTTATGCTTACGTAAAATAAAATAATAACGTTTTTAAATATGTATTGGATAGGCCGAGCCCGTTATTATCTATATTGAACTGTAGTAGATAGATTTTTAGTAAAAACGCAATGGAAACTAGAAGATTTTACTTTGCAAAGAAAATAGTATAATTATGAAACAGCCCGGGCTCTCGCTTCACCCCGAGGATTACGTCTTATTAGTGGAAGATGTATTTCACAGTTGTAGAGGCAATTAATTGGAGTCACGGCATTCATTTGTATAAAGCTTACAAATGGAGAATTTTTATTTTTAAGCTAGTGTCCCGTCCGACATGGAAAGATAAATTAATGTTTTAAATTACTTCATTAGGAGACGGCTTCCACGTGGCAATCCCATATAAATATTATTTACTAAAAGGTTACTTTATTTTAATGATACATTGGGTTCTAATATCTTTCTAATTCATTATTTCTACTAGTATGTTGATAGTTTTCCTGATTTGTGTTGTATTGTCTATTTAGCTGCTAACGTCATGTTTTGCTTTGTATCTTATTTTTATCAGTGATACTTTTTGTGGATATATCCAATGTGTCAATTTTATGTTTTATTGTATAGAGATGTATATGGTTAGTTTCCTAAATAAATGAATAAAAATCTATTTGAAGGTGCCTTTATTAGCTTTGCATCAGTACATTTATTAAGCAATAAGTTTCAATTGCATAAAACGTAAATCTCAACAAAAACTGTAGTCAATTTTATTTCATTGTGATTAGTCACGCATTTGCCTACCTTTAAAGGTAATATTTGAGGTGACGAGTAGCGTAGCTGGTACTTTGTTATATTAACGAGGATAATAGATGCTGCGCGAAAGACAACCATTATTTAGCAAAAATATAGATATTTATTATTTAATAATTTATAAACAAATTACAACATTCTACACTCACGTATTTAACATAAATATTGAGACTACCTCTCTCTTTGAGCATTACCTGTAAGAAAACAAAATAATTAGACATATTAATGAATAAAAACTTCATTCATGAGAAATATGTTGTGGCAAAATTCATATATAGTACCCACACTAGAGAGTCCCTGTGTTGTGGGTAAATAGATAACAATACAATAGTCAGTAGTACATGGTTCATGTTTAAAACAGTTTTTTGAGAAAGAATAGTTTAGTATTACAACTAATCAAATACAAGTCTTAGTATGTGTGAATGGGAGTGTGTGCGCATGTATTTGAGAGTTTAGCTAAGAGTTGTTATGATCGTACGCTGTGTCTGTGTTAGTTTTTGGCACCTCAAAGTCATGCGTAGTAAGGCCTCTGTAGATGTGTTTGTATGTGGATAGTTTGAGATAATATTAGTATATTTCTAAGATACTGTTAATACTACTTTTTACTTAATTCACACCAATTGACCTAGTCCCATGCTAAGCTGGTGAAGCTTGTGTTATGGGTACTAGGCAACGGATATACATACATATTATAGATAGATAGACATATAAACACCCAAGACCTAAGCACAACACCAAATGCTCATCACAACGATGTTCGTCTCAGCCGGGGATCGAACCCGGGACCCATGGATTCGCAGTCAGGGGTACTAACCACTAGACCAATGAGTCGTAAGTTAATTATTTGTAAGTTTATATTACAAATAAAAAAAATAAGTGTATAATTTCTCTAGATAATCATATGACAATTATTAAATCCAATTATCTTATTAAAAGGTCAATGCATTATTGATGAGGCACTGGGTACACACAGTGTATGGCATGTATTAGTTGATGGTAGCTATGCCTACCAACCCGAAGCAGTTGTTTCGTCAGGAAACAAACCTAGCACCTCAAGCACGGTGCGTAAAATATGATACGTCTTTCACAAACTTAACCATGATTTTTAATCTAATATTTCAAAAATGTATTTTGTTAATCAGCAATTATTACACATTTTCCTAATTTTTTAAATTTCTTTTGTATTTCTACTAATAAAACTGATAAATTTCCTATTTTCCAAGAAACTCTTAAACAATTTTAACATGGCCCTTATTACAAATTTATTTTCTACACAAAAGGTAGACAAAGATCCAATGGAATTATTGGCTCTAAGATGGAAAAAGGTCTCAGAATAGGTTTACTCGGTAATAGTATTATTACCAGAAAATATAATTTGCAGCGAATAGAGAATTTACGATAGAATAGGGTACAGCTAGCAAAATATTACTATAAAAATAGTGTAGAGTTAAGGAACTATACATCTATAGTATCTTGATCGTTAATAATGAGTATACTTATTCACTGCGTATTGTAAAATATACCTTCATGGAAAGCAAATAAAGATGACAATTCACAAGCAATTATAGAAACTATTTTGTAACAGTAAATTGTGAGTCAACCAAAATTATTATAACAGCTTTTAAAAGAGCATCAGAAATCTATTTGAATCATATCAATTTACTTTTTATCCTTTTATGATACACATTTGCAAAGTATGTAAATGTAGATCATAAAAGGTAAAGGTAAAATTAAGTAACCCATTCTTAATGCTTAATATCAAATAAATAAATCAGTGTCGTTACAACGTATCTAGGTCAGGTCCTCAGATTTCTGTATCTGTTTAAAGGCAAGTAGGTGGTCACCCAACTATGCCGTCGACTTTTTGAGTCTAACGGTAAGCCAGTCACAATTTTTTCCTTCACCGTTCGAACGAATGGAAATGCGCACATAGACAGAAAGTCCATTGGTGCACTTCTGGGGATCGAACCTACGACCTCAGGGATGAGAGTCGCAAGCTGAAGCCACTAGGCCAACACTCACTCTGAATTTGCTTAGTATAATTTAGATATTATAGTTAAGTTAACACTTAATTTTTTAATAAGTGAAATGAAATGTATTCGACGAGATAGTTCACCATTGAAAACTTTATTATTAAAAGTTCAGTGACGCTACAACCTTTAGTTTTTTTAAATAGACACGTAGGTGATCAGCCTCCTGTGCCTGACACATCTCATCGATATTACGTTTACATATGTATTTCCTTTCTTGTATTGTTCTCTATTAATAGTTTGTTCATGTCACAACAACTCTGCTTACATCTGAACTATTTATAATCTTTTTAATTTTTTTAAAACCTTCATTAATCAAGTCATATATATCATACGAAAACTTTGTTTGTTGACTGTACTTCACGTACAAGGATTCAGGAGGAATTTTAATGAGTTCCAAAGTCCGAGGGCAAAGGTGTGTCCGTACAGAAGAGCACTGAAGTGTTTTACTGGATTAAGGACCGTTTTAAATTGAGCCTTAAATAATGTAACCGAACGACCAAAAACCACCAACGCCTAATATCCTAAGCTTTATTCACCTCTAGTCCAGTTAAAGTAATTGATTTCTATATTGCCTTAAGGAATATAGTTTTACCATTTGTTAGTTTTAACAAATGTTTTAATAATAATTAAATATACCAAACAATTTTTAGCACACACACATTGTATTTTTGATACGACAATTTAATATATTTCATAAGGCTTTTTAAGGAAATAGCAAAAAATTAGTCGACATTACTGGAGACCGAAGAGCTGGCAGCTAGAATTAGTCTAGCTGCCAGCTTGCCTAAAGGTACTCCTTTTACTAATATTTCAGTTATTATATTTTAAGGTGAGTTATTGTGTTTTTGGTGAAATATACAGAATAATATATTTCATTAATTCGATGTGTAGCGATGACTGGTCTCTCACATACCGTTTGTATGTAAATAATGCAATAAATCTGCTTTAAATTCATTTAAATAATCATGCCGAATAAAAATAGTAAGTTAACGAAAGTTGAAGAGAAGCTTTCTAAAAACGAAATTATAAGAAGCAAGACAAGACAGAAGACACAAACAGATCAACGATGGACCCTTGGCAAGGTTTGCCAGGCAGCGGCAGTGAGCAGATGATGTAGGTTGACAAAAAGTGGCTGCAAAGCAATAGCAACCAACATTTGCATTCAAACTAATAACTAAATTTAAGTTAGTCGACATAACCCGAAATTGAAGCTGTACTTGTGGTTTTTCATTTTTTGATTTTAACTTTTGTAGCTTGTATTTATTATTATTGTAAAATTAAGTTTTATTAATACGCATTTATTACAATATTATTAAAATCAATTTTAGCATAACCATTTGGGAATGCTGAGTAATTGGGGGCGGTGTATTTAAATCTTCTTCTACACGTATTTTGTGAACTTGCATTGCAGCTGGTCTGGACTCTGCTCTTCTTTATTAAAGTAATACAAAGTTACAGTATTCTTATTGTGCAACAGTTTAATTACAACATTGTAAGTGTTATGTATGTATTATTATGTCACTTGGAAGAGACTAGTTGCCCAGGACACAGGGAATTCTAGTGTGGCTAATGCACTTTCTTTTTTAATTAAACATCCTTTTTTATTATGTCTAATACAGTTCTTTCTATTTCCTTTATTTTTATGTCCTTTAGACACCTTAAAATAGAAAGTTTGGCCAAATAAAATCTAATTGTTATCAGTATAAGATCGTAGTCACTTGTTTAACATAAAATCCATAGTGCAGTATAATATTGTTGTTTCAAGCCGCAACTTTTATACAACAAATAACTTAACTGCACAGCGCTGTCGTGGCATATCCATATTATTTGAAATTCATAGCATGTTTGTCGAGATTCTACGCTGCAAGTCATCGATCACCTGTTTTTTATTTCGAATGCATTACAGTTTAGAAAACTGCATTAACAATGTATATAAAAGGAAATGTTTTTTCGTCATCATTCATAGGATTGTGGGAATGATACATTTTATTTTGTCACTCCGCAATCACTGACAGACTAATATGGGCTGATCCATTTTTAAACTGGAATTTTTTCTAATATATTTTACAAACAAACTTGTATTTGTATATTCGCATTGTTAAGCGAATAAGTCATAGGTGAATAAGAATTTTTAAATAGTACTACTAGAAAAGCATTATTTGTGGTTGGAAGTGAATTATTGTTATGATTATTATTTTTATGCTACAGGAGGCAAACGGGCAGGAAGCTCATCTGATGTTAAGTGATACCGCCGCCCATGGACACTCGCACTGCCAGAAGGCTCATAAGAGCGCTGCCCGCCTTTTAAGTTGACCTTAAGTTGAATTGGTTCAGAAATACTTCAGTGCGCAGCTCGTTCCACATAGTGGTGGTGCGCGGCAGAAATGTCCTTAAAAAACGCTTAGTTGTGGAACGACGGACGTCAAGGTGATACGGGTGGTATTTTGTATTCTGCCGTGACCTCCGATGATGAAACTTAGCTGCAGGTATAAGTCCGAACAACTCCTCTGAACATATCTTCTAATTTAATTTAATTTTCTATTCTAAAATAGATGACAATTACGGTGACAAGTACGGTGTGGAAAATGCATAATATATCATGTGGTGTACTTCATGAACGTGATTTCTCGATGCGTTTCATAAACTTTTGATTTTGTACTTTAGACGTTAAGCCATCAGTTAATAAAACATATTCCAAGGTATTATCAGTAAAACAGTTTGAAGTGCTAATTTATAACGCGGCAACTCTCGTTGTGGTATTTTTATGGCACCCGGTGGAACTATCCATTAAACCAAACAAGAACGATTTGTTTTATGTGCGAACCGGAAATATTATCGTTATTTCGAAATTTTATTAATTAATACGTAGTTTTTAAGATAAACAATAATAGATGCGAAAAATTGTTTTTGAAAGACGTTTACTGTTGTATAGTCGAGAATAATAATTAGGGTATTTGTATCAATTTAACCAATATTTATTTATTTTTGGAAGGCCACATTCTCTTTTGACATCAGGAGGCTCGCGAGTGTCACGAAGATCCCTAGTTCGTAACTGTTCGGAAATACTTGAACAGTTGGTTATAAAGTGGAAGTGCGTTGCAATGAGTGTCTTAAAAAACGCTCTGTAGTGGAAAACTGACGCCAATATGAAACGGGTGCAGTTTATTTATTTTATTATTATATTTATTTTGATATAATATAATTTTCATGAATAAGTTCATATTAGTGCCAAGACTTCAACGGAAGAGGGTTACAATTAGACGCGTTAGTTACTGAAGTTAAAGGATTCCTCTTTCCGTGGATAAATTATTGTAGTGTCAAATGAACGGGCTGCGAATTGGTGACATAAATTCTACATAAAAATAGCATATCACAGACCAGTGATAGAATAATTTCATTAGACATAGTTCGTTTTTGATATATAATTATATTTCATTAATAGCATTTTATTAAAAAAAGTGTAAGCGGCAAAATATTTTATTACTAGCAAGTCAGCAAGTCTCTATACCATATTATATGATATAATCATATAAAACCTAATTGTTATTTATTCATATTACCTTCTTGCCTTTTTCAATACATAAATAAATGAACACTAATTATAATATAAATATTTATAAGTCAATATTATACGGTAAATTAAAAGAGCATCAATTTTTATTTATTTAGTGCTTTTCAACTGTAATGTAAAATTATTAAGCTCCAAAATAATTACGTAACATCAAATCAAACGCGATAGAGAAGAAAAATATCGCATAGTATAAGCCGAAATCTAAAAGGTAAAGGAATAAATCTTCTTAAGCGTAGGTTTCGTACGGAAAATCTGTTTGATGTGTAGATAGACCCATACCAGAACTAGAGGATGAAGTACCAAAATGTTACAATGAATAGGCATTGAGAAATACTTTTCCTGTGTAATAAGTTAAATATAGGATATATATGGTTTATGAGAAGTGATCATGCCATAGACAGTGATGATCTAGTGGATTAAGCGTGCAACCTTAAAAGCGAGTAAATATTAGGCGTTTTGAAGCGCGCGCTTTGGTAACGCCGCGCGTTGTAAGAACTACGAGGTCTGATTAAGGCTAAGTTCACATGTAACGCGCGTTAACGCAGGTCAACGCGCGAACAAATTTATAAAGAGTTCAAATGACAAGCGCTAACGCGCGTTGCGAGTTGTGAGAGCTCGTCAGTCTGTTTCGATAGAGCTTAAAAAATGGACGTGGAAGAAGCTATTATTTTGTGGTTATATTACAAAAAAGTCATCTTGAGAGTCGGTCCAATTTAGAGGAGAGAATCCAATTTTATTACAAAAAATTAAAACCAATTCTTCCCAAGCACGTCGTTTTATAATTTTTATAGGATTCTGAAGCTATATCCAAAATCGCTGGACTTTTCCGGACTTCATCAATTAGTAAATCGATTTCAATGTCTTGAGATTCACTCATTTTGAACTGAATACGAAAGCAAGTCAAAAATCGTACAATCGCGATGAAAGCGCGCGCTCAACTGAACAGTCTACGGACATTACATACATGTCAAAGCGCGCGTCAACGCGCGATCACCTGCGTCTAGAGACGTTTTCTCTGAGCGCCGCGTTAACGGTCGCTGGCGCGCGTTAACGTGCACTCATGTGAATAGTCGTATGAAAATACCACAATGTCTAGTCGCGATGTGAAATCGCGCGTAAAATTTTTGCCATCTGAACATAGCTTGAAGTGGACCAACGCGCGCTTCAAAATACATGTGCAGCCATTTTGTTGCACATTCGAACGCGCGCTTTCGTAAAGAGTGGACGCACGTTGACGAAAATGGAGAACGATGATTTTGGTAAGGATTTCTTAAAACACAAATGTTTTATGAAATGTGTCAGGCGTAGGCGGACCTAATTGTGTTTAAAAACATAAATTATCAAAGAAATTATGAGTTTAAAATCTTAAGTGTATATTTATTTCTAAACAGTTGTATGAAATGATAAACAATTTTTACTTATGTTGTTCGGAGATGAACAAATTCAATTTAAATCATAACTTAAAAGTTTACTAGTAGAAAAATCCAAGTATATAACTATATATTCTTATAGTGCATGTCCTTTTGATTGTTAGCGATTATCATGGCTAGTAACTCTCGAAGCCGCGCTTCTGAACAATGTCTTGGTGCTTTGACCAAACCATTGCCGAAGATTCTTAAACCAAGTGCGTCTTCGCCCAGGTCTCCTTCTACCTGCTAATGCCTAGAATAATTAGTTGAAGGAGCTTGTACTTTTTGGTGTTACGTAAGTGTCCCAAATATACTAATTATAAATCATCGTCTTCACGTCTCTCAGGAGACACATAATTTTTAGCCAGCATATTTTTATAGAATAAGTTAATAGTCATAATACAATAAGCAGTTAACCAAGCATTTATCATTGAAGTTGGGAAATCTCATAAAACCTTATAAAATAAGAAATTGTGACCAGCCGCGTGTAACATGAGTACAATCAAAATGCAATTTTATTACAGAGGAAGCTGGGGCTAATAGGAAATTGTTTAATTTTTATATAAAGATTTTTTTTGGCTGTACCTTAAACATATAGACCTTATAAACTGATAGCACATATAACATACTCGTATACCATATAAGATCAATAAGTTATAAGTTTAAGTAATAGTGTATATTTATATATTTACAATATTCTTAACCCACATATTAATAATAATAAATAAAAATTTATCATTATTAATATGTAAAAATTTATAATTAGAAAAATCAAACAAATTGAACAAGTTTGGTCGCTGTGACAGTGTACCTTTAACTTTGACAGCATTTCCTCACTGTATTGCGATACTTATTGGTTAGACAAGGAAAGCACCAGCTCTGGAGTGTCCGGTACTATCTACATTTAGAATCATTTGTACTATTTAAGTTTTTACTTATCTTTATCCCTTAAATTGAAGATAAGCCTTAAATATAGCTATTCACTGTTTCTGAAGTTATACTTCTTTTGGCGCGTTAGGGAAATATGATGCGAGTACATTTTTATGATGCGCGCGCATACCGTCACAAAAATCCGACACCCTGAAGTTAGCTATAGTCAACCTTTTAGTTTTATTGAAGTTATACTTCTTTTGGCACGTTAGGGAAAAATAATGAGAGTAAATTTTTTTCTATTGTTAGTGTAGTTTTTTCTACAAACGTAGAATAAGGCGAAAGGTAAAATTTTTGAAAACATTTTTATCTTGTCTTGAAGTATAACTTCTAACGCGTGTACATAAGTACCAACACATTTTTTTCTTATTACGTATACTTTAGCAAAATCCTTGACGAAACTTTATTTAATGTTGAAACTTCTGACTGATTTTGTATTTTTAATAATCTTGCATCGTAAAGAAACTTATAAAACGTAAATTATTTTCGTCACAATTGTAATATTTCAAACGTCTATTTACAGCCTGCCCCAGGCTCCCCAGAGTCACGGCAGAGCAATATGCATTGTCCGGGACAATTTTGTACTTTTCTCGCGGCTCGTTGTTTTTCAATCTCTATCTGTCCTGATTTTGAATGAGAATTGCAGATATTGTTTTGGAAAATTAAACGTAAATTTCTAAATTTAGTTAAAATCAATTAAATAAAAAATGATGTTTTTATTTACGCATTAAAAACACGGCAATCTTTGATACAATGAACATAAATCATAAAAGTTGAATTGATGCCTCAGTGTTGTTTTAAAGGTAAACATTAACATGAACTAAAAAGTCAGCTTATCACAATATGGTTTTTATATGAAACTAAATGGACCCGACAAACGTTGTTATTTCATGTATATTATTTCTAAGAAACATTGTTTTCGTTCAATAAAAATAACTATCTACAATAATAAAAATAGGGTTTAATCGTAGATATATGAAAATTAGGGGTTGAATGTATTTTTGTATGTTGTATCATATAAAAACAAAAACATTTTTTTTTGTAATAAAAAAATGTGTGGTGAAGGGGTGTTCACTTAGGGGTTTAAAATATAGATAGTAGCCAATTCTCAGACTTACTGAATATCCATAACAAATTTCATAAGAATCGGTCGAACCGTTTCGGAGGAGTATGGGAACAAACATTGTGACACGAGAATTTTATATATAGAGATAATTCAGACATGCATAAAATGCAGAGTTTAAACGATTTTACAGTCGCGCATCCTACACATATCCGTTTACGATCAATATATAAGATGAGCCTCCTGCCCGTTTACCTCCTGTTACATACATATTATCTTATTACAAATTGCAAATATGTATTACTATTTAATAATAAAACTGGCAAGAGATGACATATAATTGTTTAGGGTATTGCTACGAGTACTACGCGGCTCTACGGCGTAGATCAGCGTAGAGATTATTTTTAATTCAGAAGAAGTAAAGGCAATAATTTATTTCTTACTGACGTAAACCTTGAATGACGAAATTAATTTGTGATTTTGACCTTGTATTGTACGCATTTAGCATGTAACCTATACATAACGTTTAAGTCAACTTAAACCTACATAATCGTTTAATCTTTCCGAGCGTTTATTTTAAACAACCGTTTTAATTACAAAATGCGCACACTTAAAGCACTTTGCGTTAAGATAACGATAATAAAATTGTACTTACAACGTAACTTCGACTTGCTAATGTTTATTTTAATTTTAGTTCGCTAAATCCGATTTAATTATTCTTAGTACCATATATACACACACTGACTCATTCACTAACATGCACCCACACACTTATGCACTCAGGTATGTTGAAAACAGAAAAATAATTTAAAAAAAGGTGTAATTAAATTATTCATATATATTTTTATGGACTTTACTATTCAAATTCAAAAATCATTTAATATACACAATATACACTTATGGTCGTCAAAAAAAGGAAATGTATATGAAATGCTTCTAACTATTATTAAGCATGATATGCAAGAGCTGCCCTGCGATTCTGTAACTATTATTAAACAATAAACTACTAGTTCCCACCTTTTCAGAAATCATAAAATGACTGCTTCACGACCGATTTGAGAGCGACCGCCGATGCGAAAACCGCTGTGTGAGTTCGAAAAGTGAGTTACAGAAACGCAGGGCTGGGAACCGGGGTCGGTGTAATTTTTCTTACTTATCCTTGTATTATTTACCTATATCACATATCTACATCAGAAATTACTGAAATCATGAAACTCAATGACATCTACAAGAATCGTCTCAATATGGTATTTAGTTACCATGAAATTCTTGGTAAACAACCCATATACTTAATTTTGTACACGGGTTCGGAATAGATAATCAATCATATTCATATATTTATTTCATACATATAGCTCACGCTGATATACTCCATTTTCAAGGGGGTTAAAACGTAGAAAAAATATCTTAAATTTGTATTACTAAAGGAATACTTAATAACAAATTTCCACGGTTTCAGTGCAAATCCAGCTAAAATCCCTGATTAAAAGTAGCTTACGGTAATGCATATTAAATTAATTTAGGATCTAGTATTAATCATAAATTTTAAAGTTGTTTGAGTTTGATAGTATGTCTACAAGTTTAACGTTCACGAATTTAAAGCGATTTTATAAACAATAAATCGATCGAAAAACAAAAACATAATTTTCATGAAAAGTTTGATTCTTCGAAATATGAATTTGCTATAAGGAAACTAGCGCTTCCTCCCATCTTGGCCTCAGATTTCTGCTCTTCTTCAATCGTTTGTATTTCAGCCAAGTAGGTGATCAAAATATATGAACGCGCCCCATCGTTTATAAGGACTCCGAGACGAGACAATGCTAAGTTCAACGCGTATATGTTCATAATCAAAATTGACCCTTAGACGAGTTAGTTTCCTTAAGATTCTACAGAGGCTTTCCAGAACCACCATTTAAATTTTTACCATGATCTATATGTTAATTTTAATAAACATTACGACGTATTTAAAGAGGTTTTCGTTAAAAAACTGCAACGATCAATTGCTTAGCTCGAGTTATTCACCGCGGGCTCTAAGGTGAGTTGGCTGACATCCAACCGGCCAGATTTGATTCCGAACGAATCTTTTCTAGGATTCTTCGGCTCTTGGCGACCGCACTGTCTTATTTGCTTCGCAAACCTGAAGCGAATATTCTATTGAATTTTGTACGTGAATAAATTATATTTAGGGGTGAATTTGCCTTTTTGTCTTGTGTAAGAAGTCTCAAGTATGTTATGTTTCTTGGATAGTGTAAATTTTTTGAAAACCTTATCCTTTTTAATTTTATTAATATTTCTCAATAAAGTATCATTTATATCATTCTTCCGCTGGGTTCAGTGTGTGACTCCCTGAGGTCGTAGGTTAGCTTCCCGGCTGTTCACCAATGCACTTTTTTATATAAATAGGAGGCAAACGGATAGGAGGGTCATCTGATGTTAAGTGGACACTCACATTGCCCAAAGGCTCCCTTTAAACTAGCCTTTCTGCCTCTGTGTTCTATCCGTCTGTCTGCGCAACTAACACCTGCTCTTACGGTGAAGGAAAACATTGTGAGAAAGTCGGCACATCTCATACCCAAAAATCCCCTTGTGTCAAACAAAACGCTAAAGGCTTGTCGATAAAACTGAAAATTATCAAACAACTTGATGCAATCTGAGGCCATCATTATAAGCTTGAAGCGATAGTGGATAATTACTACTATACTCTTTTTATATATCGAGATTTTCTCTAAAAATAACAAATGAAGCGGCCTTGGGAAAATCAAAAAATGAAAATAGCCTTCAAACGTTCACTTCACTTAACATTTCAAAGCTCTCTCCAATCAGGCAAAAACTAATGGCGGACCCTTTTGAAATCCGATCAATTTCCGTTCAGTATTATGTGAAGAATGCAATATAGGGATGTTTTGTGACGTCACGCATCTCTGCCCCCATTTCCTCTATCCCAATTTTGTGAAATGTTCTTGAGTGCGAATCAACGTGACTCATAACAATCGAACGTAGTGGGAATTGTTTAGTGTCAATTAAAGTTTACATAGAAAACTATTAGTCCATTGAAATGTTTCATTTGCTGAACATTTGTTAGAGGACGCAAGCTATCCAATTTTACTCTTCTTCGATGGTTCAGGTTGTGGCTCAGATTTAAACTCTTGAATTTTGGCTTTATGTTAAAAAATCACACAGACATAATAATTGTAGGCAACACGATTTTCTACAAAATATGTTTACGAGGAGGAGAAAGGAGATATAACCAAAAACGTGTTTTCACCCCTTTTTTCAAGATGGCGGTCGGGGGACAAGGGCGCCAACCCCATAAACTTGGGTTTAAGCTTGTATTGAAAATTGCGTCCTTTAACAAGTGTTCAGTTTGGCCCTCAAATTGTAACATTTCAATGGACTACATGTAATCTTTTAAAATAATAAAAAAATCTTATTCATAACAAATCATCATTTATATTCAGTTATTTTTATGCTTAATGTTCTAAATGATTTTATTGGTCTATGCAGACCAATAAAATCAGAACCAATTATACAGTTCATACTCAAAATTCATTTGTACTCGTATTAAATCATTTGCGTTCTTAATGCTAATATATAGAACCACCTGGAAACCAAGGAAGTTTCACAATTGCTTTGAATATTTTCTTCTTTTTTGGTGTATTTTATGATATACATTGAAGTAACAAAATAGTTTTTGAAGTATTGTTTACCCGTAATACAATGAACTCATCTTGACCTTCGGAAGACAATTTTTATATTTAAATTAAAAGGGACTCCTTTAATAATATATTTTAAGGTAAGTTATTGTTTTTCTGTTATTTATTACAAAATATATTAAGCTTATTCCAATATATACCTACTATAAAAGCCCTATTTTGGGCCAACTGTTCGATTTTAAAATTCTGTCCTGAACAGAATTTCGACTAGTTCAAAACTTTACAACGCGGGCGTAACGGAAATAGTCGAACTATATATAACTTTTGTTAAATTTTCAGAAATAGAATAAATTAAAGTTTTTATATCAGTAACAATAAACAAAGTCGATGTGTTTGTAGCAATGATTAGATCATGCGAGTATTTTTATATATAATAGGGCAAATAAGGCTGCAAATTATCAGATTTTTTCTGAATGCGTAATGTGTATGCGTGTGTTTTAAAGTAAACTAAGAACATTGTTCTTACATACCCAGATTATAAAAATTCATTATTGATATAGAATCAAGTGGATTGTTGGACACTCAACCGATCTATATATAAAGAAAAATGAATCGCAAAATATGTTGGTAAATGTATAATTCGAACAAGGCAATTAATTCGAGCATTTTTTATTATTTCCTTGGACTCTGATGAAGGTTTTTATGGAGAGAAATATTCGTAAATTATAAAACAAAATTCAAAAATTAGTACTTAAGTTTTTAATCCGGAATAGCATAGCAATATGTACCATATGTTGTTAATAATTATAAACACCTTATTTATAACACTACACCTGAGAGCAGCTCTTTCTAGCCAACCCCTAAGCTAATACTTACGTAATAGAGAAAAGTTATACAACATACATGTTCAATAAACACATACCAAACAATGACTTCAAATTAATTCACTAAATCTATTAACTGATACCGATCTTTGTTAATACGATTAAATGGAAAAACTATTGCCTCACCGCATTTATTACGTTAAAAAGAACTTTATTAAGGCGTTTCACACGGGCCGCTGAGATTTTAGCGATTCTTCTTTATTTACGTAACTGTTACTGTGGGTTTGAATTTACTGTGGGAACGTGCTTACAGAGATTTCGCTACAAGCGTCGGTGTTTCCCGAAGTAATCAGTTTTGTTTTAAATGGAAGAACATTCGTATTTTGCAACAAATTGAGGTTAAATACCATTGTATCAAAGTACGCTTAGTTTCTCCTAGGAATACGTGCGTTGTACTAATTTTAAAGGCATATTCAATTACATATATGAAAATAAGTACGCATCCTTACATGAAGACCACCAACCGTGTCTACTGTCTATATATGAATGCTATTAACCTAAAACTAATAATTTTCACACAAATACTGTCTTTCTTGAGGAAGATTTAGTAATGATTTCTTAAACGAGAACGCAAAAACTACAAGAAATTGAAAACCGCGCGTGTATATACCCAATAAAAGCTCCTTATTTTAATGTAATCAAAGAATATGGTTGATAGATGCAAATAATAGTAATAAGAAACAAATAATGGTAACGCTTTATTGAATCGTTATGTATAGGATTATTTTAAACTTTACTATATAAACTGAACAATATCATACCTCCTATTTCAATCAACTACGGCTCTTTAGAAATCGAGATACACAATAATGAGCGTTTAATTCGCGTTTGTCGCGTACGTTGTACGTGTGAAGCAACGTTAGATAAAGTAGAATAGTTAATGATCACGCTATACAATCATTATTCCGAATGCATTGATGTTTATAATGAAGCAAAAGCTAACATAGGTAATAATGAAATTTATTTTTCATTAGAACTTAATAGCACGGATGCACTTTATTCTACGTATTATATATTTTGAAATAACATATGACGAGATTTTATTACAGGATCAATTTACATATAAAAAGTACATAGTTTTTTGCATTCAATTATTTTTGACGTGATAACGTCTTATAATTCGATGGAGCCGGCTGCACGCACGAAAAAAAATTACTTGCTCTGAGGCGTTCCATTTAAGGCTTGAAGTGCAAGCAAGAGCGCGGAACGAGCGACAAAGAGGCACAATCGGCCTCCGCGTTCGGCAGCGTTCGACATCTGGCTCTCTCCTACATTGTGATTTCCATTAACCTCCTTCTCTATATCCATAAAAAATATCTATCAAACAAATAAAATTAAAATTTTCTTTTGAAAAATGCAACCATTCCATCGGTATTTTCTTATGACGTTGTCACGTTCAACTATCGTCAGTAAACCGACTTTACAGACAACCGATTTTTTTAACAAAACTGTAAAAGGAAGTACTTAAAAGTAATAAGGAATGGAAAGAAGAATGGTGGGTAGTAAATAATTTTACATTGTTACTAATAAAAATATTTTTCTTATAGACTCCTTGTCTGAAGGAATTGCTTGTTTGCGATAAAGCCGTGGCTTCCCTAATAATTTAAGTAACTCGTTTTTATCTGTAACGAAGTTTTAAAATAAATAAGCAGAAGTTAACCGTGTACTAAAGGGGGGAAAAATATATTATTTATCCGAACAAATGAAGGAGTTTCGTTCGTAAGGCACATATTGCTTACAATGTTAATATGTTACATTGTAAAGCAAAGAGTATAGTATGTTAATTAGGCTTATTAATGTCGGGTTTGGGCACCACAGGGGTCTAATGCGCGTCTTGGAGCGCCGCCAATCTCTCGTTTGTGATGCGCCGCTGGAATAATGATGACGTCACGACTCCTTAGTTAAACATCCCACTAATATACTTTTTCTGGAATTTGTTTTTCGTATTCACTTAGGTCACAACACTTATAGTGAATTGCAACGACTTCCGTATTTAATTAATTTATAAATGTACGTACAAAACGCATATCAATAGTTTTTTTAATCTTTTGGGGTTTATAAAGTCGATTAAATAAATAATGCAAGTCATAATATTTTGACTCATTATAGTTTTTGGCCTTATAATTTTTTTTCTTCACGGATTCTTACATCCTTTTGTGATGAAAGCCTCCTCCAATACCACAAATCTTTTTTGAGTATTATATGTGTGGCTCTACAACCTCTTTAGGTCTGGGTTTCAGATTTCTGAATCTGTTTCATGATCGTTTTTCAATCAAATCTAATAGGCAAGTAGGTGATCAGCCTCCTGTGCCTGACACACGCCGTCGACTTTCTAAGACACGTCGGTTTCCTCACGATGTTTTCCTTCACCGTTCGAGCGAATGTTAAATACGCACATAGATTGAAAGTCCATTGGTGCACAGCTGGGGATCGAACCTACAACTTCAGGGATGAGAGTCGCACGCTGAAGTCAGTAGGCCAACACTGGTATATAATAACAATAACATTTGAGTATAATATACCTTCCTGTAAATACATATAACTTCGACCAAATAGCTTCAACTAAAAAGAAACTATTGGAATAAGTAAACTATTATTCAAATTTTAGGCTTCAAAAAATTTAGTTTAAAAGCGAGCGACCCGCGGAATATCACTCAATATCGCTTTGATCGCTCGCTTGGAATACCACAACAATACTGCCTTTTTGTAATTTTCATTCACCGAATTTTCCATACACAGTCTTTAAAATTTTCCTTTGTTTGCTTATAGATGAAAAATATATTTGCTTTATTCAAAATTCCAAAGATTTATCACATCTACAGACTTATACGAAGCACGCCCCGGTTGATATTCTTGAAATCAATATACTAAATGTATTCCAAATTTGCAGGAATCAACGGTCGTACTTTCAATAATCTATTTATTAATTACCTTTGCACGTCTGCTGACTTAAATTATATAACAAACAACAATTATACTAATAAATATAGAAAAAATAGATCCAAAATATGCATTTTAACATAAAACAATTTTTAAAAATTTAAGATACTACAAGCGTGTAATATTCAGGAAAACAGTTAAATCGCACGGCGAAGCGTCATTAAAATAAGAGAGAGAGATTGAATTCCCATGCGAAATCAATAATATTCTTGTAAATTTAATTTGTTTAGATTTTTTTAATAAACGTTTACAACCATTTACAAAAAGGTTACGTTTTTTATTGTATAAAATTATTGCATAAATAAAAATATAATAGAAAAAAATCACATACATTTTAAATTGACAAAACAATTGTAGAATTTGCTTTAACTTGTTTACAACGTAGTTAAAATAATATTTACTTAAAAGTATTGACCTTTATAAGTATCTATTTACAATGATGCACAAAGCAAGATAGATCGATCGGGGTTTATGGAATAGATACGCTTGTGCCCTATTGGGATTGATACCCAATATAGTATGGTCGTGGATCGAGAAGAGACTAGTGAAAATGTAAAATTACAATCATGACGTATCATGACGTGTCGTAACGTATCAGGACGTATCATGACGTATCATAACGTATCATAACGTATCATAACGTGTCATAACGTATCATAACGTATCGTGACGTGTCATAACGTATCATGACGTGTCATAACGTATCATGACGTATCATAATCTATCATAACGCATCATGACGTAACGTGAACGAGTGTTGGACTAGAGATGCAGTTGGCCAATGAATGGATGACCACGTTTCATTCGTCGTTCTACACTTCATCCCCTGGACAACTTTTATACTTTTCATATATTTTAGGTATGTCTATAGACAACGGCCATTTACAATTTCATTACATTATATACTCGTATAGAGGCATCAGGTGTACGTCGTTTAGGAATATTAAATTTTTACGATCATTGTATTGATAAACACATTAACATTATGAGTAACGACAGATGGCGTCTACTAGGGTAGAAGAAAATAAGGTATGCTGTTATTTTATTATTTTTTATATATGATATATATTTGAGATCTAGTGGGTGGAAGGTGGAATGAAAGTGGATAGCCTTATTGTAATCTGATAGTCGAATACAGGATATTGTCATTTTATTTATTTTTAATATATTTCGAGGTATGAGAAGACAAATGGACTAAGCCAAAAATATTTTAAAACAGTAAAGCAGGTCAAGAACCCGTTTCATCTAGTGGAGTCAGCTTAATGATCATCCTTAAGATCGTAGGTCGAGTACAGGCGATGATTTTCTATTTTATTCATTTTTAGTAATCGTTCCAAAAGACAGTGTTTTTATGGCACAGAATGTTTTCACCTAATTGCAAAAACGATCGAGACCTCATCCATTGAGGCAGAGTTTTATATAATTTAGGTCATACGACCATACAAGAGCAACTATAAATTTTCAATGTAGAAAACATTGTAAGTAAACCGACCCGAAAGACGGTGTGTATCGAGCACAGAATGTTATCACTAATTGCCTTAATAAAAACAAGAAACAGACACAGAAATACGATGCCAAAACTACACCAGGTTGTAACACAGAGTTTTTTTTTAAATTAAGGTTTTTTCATGTGACGAAATAACTATAACAAGCTTCTACTCAGCTCCGTATTGGACAAAATATATGTACGTGCATACAGTTATTTATTGGATGATGGCGTAAACAGTGAAATTTTTTTCAAACTTGAATTACAATTTAAATGTTTTTACGAGCGGAACGAAGACTCAACATTTACTTCTATATTCACGACGTCGCACGCCATATTCTTAACTTTTAACTTTTCTTTAGTTTTGCTAAAAGTATTGTTAGTATACGGCATTTTTATTGTTATGTATTATGTATACACGATCTATAGACAATAAAATATATAGGCATACATTTAACTGTATGCGTTCCTTCGACCGTTTTTTATGGCTAAAAAGTTTACAATATTAAACGGGTAAGATATGACGACGCACAACTGGGATTCGAAACTCATGCTTTTTTATAAAACAGAGGGCTAACTGGAGGGACATCTGATGTAAAGATATACCGCTGCTCATGGACACTCAATGCCAGGGGCCTCTCGAGTGCGTTGCCGTCTTTTTAATAACCCTAACCAGTTACAAAAAAACAATACGTAATTTCAAGGACCATAATACAAAATAAATAAGATATGTTATGTATAGCCATAAGTACTAGTGGTTCCACGGTGTCTAATTGTTCAAACTCGGTGTCATGAAGATTGTGGGACACTTTTGCATAAGATACCTAATACCTACTTAGAATAGTCGGATATAATGTAGAAATGTAGGAAACCAATCGAGCTGACACAATTTGTAATTAAAATATAAGTTTTAATTTAATTAAAATAGTTTATATAGAACTCAGTTTTTTTAGACCTCGGGCGGCAACCAACATACTGGTATAATAACAGAAGTACAATTTATATACAAAAGTTGCGTTTAAAACATTTCGTTTTATTCATAGTTAAATAATAAGCCATACATTTTCGTAAAAGTCTACACTGAACGCCGTACAAAATCTGGACGAATATTTTTCTTTCAACTCAAAATTCCCCGGAAAGACATAAATTTGATAAATGAAAAGCAGCTGTCACGATGTACAAAGCATGGATTATAGAGTTATTATTCATAACCGCTTTGTTTTGCCTGTGTTGTCAAATATACAAACAGGCTTTTATGGAATCATATATTTTGTTTATGTTAAGCAAGGCTTTTAGTTTTTAACTATTCAGTAATATCAATTTGGACTTACATTGAACATTGAGGTAATTTTTTAAATTGCTGTTGTAAGTTTAACCAAAAATCATTTAGCGAATAGATAGCCAAATATTAGATTTCATTTCTGGATATAGTAAAGGAAGTAAACGAAAAGATCAACGTCTCCATCATCCAACTTCGACATCAGCAAATACACTAATCAAGCCTTTGTGTTATTGAAAAATATACTTAAACAGGATTCCAACGCAGAATGTCTTTGAGGTCGATTTCAGATATAAATAATTGAAAATGGTATAAAAATTCCGCCTTAGATTGCATGTCCATTAAAGTCTCGTCTTCAAGTTTGAACGTAACATATTTTACAAGTTAACTAACGTATGAACTCCTTGTGCACGAAATTTCTGGGTCCAGAACGTTTGGCTTATGCTAAAATATGCTAAATTTGCTTCTAAATAATCTGAGGCTTTGGAGTTTCGACGCTATTGCAGAATATGTGCATCTAAATATTCCTGACTTGAAACTTTTAAACGTATCTTGGTCATTAATAACAAAAATTTGTTCGTAAAGTGCAACAATATGCCTTTTTCTTTATTAATGAAATATAGTTGAGTTTTCTGATCGACAAACATTTGCATTTTATGAAAGCTTGAAGCTCAGATTATTAATACGCCATTAAAAGTCACTTACCTAATTTGTCCTGCAATACAGTCTTGGTGTCACAACGCACTAGACACAGCAAAAGAAACAGCCCAACGTCGCGGGCCATTTTTACACTGACAATCACGTGCACGCCCATGCGCGCATATGCCACGACCGGCGCATGACCTTACTGTGGACAAAATATAAAAATATCATTTTAAGTTATTTATTTACACTGTGGTTTGTCAAAATTAAAAGTTTTCACGAGGAATACAGTCGTAAAGTACGGTGAAAAATGTGAAACTAGAATTCACGAATTTAGTGCCACAAACATTATAAAACATTGAGTGTTTTAACAATGTCTTAAGTAGTATTGTAAAAAAATATATTAAATATTATTTTATCTTATTTATCATTTATGATACTGAATAGGCACAATCATATCTACCTAATAAAATAAAAATACCGTAAATAAAAAATATATTAATGGAAATATTATTATATAAAAAAGCGTGATCTATTATTAAGTGTTTAAAAGGTTTCGTGGCTAAGAGGGCATATATTTAATAAACTCTTTTTCAATATTTTATCTATAATAATTATTAGCACCCTTCTTTTTTATAGGCAAATCTAATTTACAAGTTCCAAACACATCACTTTCAATACATATTATGTTAAAAACCTCATAAGCGTAAGATTTGCTCCCGTAGAGGCACGTAGCGCTACGAGTTTCTATGCGACTGAGCTTACTACGAGATGCTGAGAATTTAATACATCTTGAGATAAACATATTAATATCTGACGACCTGCAATGTTTGAAAAAGTATGACGTCAATAATCCTATCGTTGTCATCCTTATTGTTAGATAATGACTTCTGATTTTAAATTCTTCGTTGTATAATTATGATTTTATTTAGCGACCCAATGATATAGGAAACTTGTAGTAAATATTAGGTCCTTACATATGAAATTGGCGTTTTGTATGGGAGGAAAAAAAATCGAATATTTTTAAATATAATATATTTAATTAATCAAAGTATGAACCATTGTTTTCTATGCAGTTTTGCTATCTCATAGGTAGTTCATTGATCCCTTTACTAAAAATACCAGTCGGACGGGAATCAATAAAATCTGTGAAGGCGATTTGGACTGCCCCATCAGAGTTAAATTTTTTCCCTTGCAAGAAGTCGTCCAAATTTCGAAAAAAATTGTAATCTGTTGGAGCAAGGTCCGGGGAGTACGGAGGATGTCTTAGACATTCCAATTGAAGCTCTTCTAATTGGGTAGCCGTCTGTTGTGCAGTGTGTGGTCTAGCGTACCCATATGGGGGGGGGGGGGGGGGGGGGGGGGGGGGGCGGGGGGGGGGGGGGGGGGGGGCCCCCCCCCCCGCGGGGCAAAGGGGGAAAAAAAAAAAAAAAAAAAAAAGGGGCAACAGAAAGGGAAGAAAAAAAAAAAAAAAAAAAAACACCCCCACCCCCCCCCCAAAAACAAACCAAAGGGGGGGGGGGGGGGGGGGGGGGGGGGGGGGGGGGGGGGGGCCGGGGCCCCCCCCCCCCCCCCCCCCCCCGGCGGCGGGGGGAAAAACACAATTTTTCCCCCGCGGGGGGGAGGGGGTTAAAAAAAAAAACCTTCATTTGTGGGGCCGGTAAGGTAACGCAGCCCGGCCGGCCGGGGGGTGCGGGTGTGTTTCCCGCCAATTCGTGAGGTACCCATCTTTCAAGCTTTTTAATCTTCCCAATTTTCTTCAAGTGAATTAAAACAGTTTTATCACTAACACCGCAGCCTGCAGCTAACTCGGACGTGGTTTGCGATGGATCCGCTTCCACAATAGCCTTCAATACTTCATTATCAACTTGGGTCTCAGGCCGTCCACGGGGCTTGTTCTGCAGGCCGAAATTTCCAGAACGAAAACGTTGGAACCAAAAACGAACTGTGTTTTCTTTTGCAACATGACCGCCATACACATCATTCACCCTTCGAGTCGTTTCCGCAGCACTAGTGCCACGGCGGAACTCGTACTCGTAAATAATGCGATACTTTAAGTTTTCCATTTTGTAAAGTGTGTGACGCAAACAGAAAAAAACAGAAGAAAAAAACAAATGAATTACGGTCATCGAAGCACAAATACATGCGTAAATAGCTGTACAAATTTGAATTTGGAATTCCTTACCAAGGAGGTGAACATCGTGATTAAAGTGGCCAGTACGAAATACGCCAATTTCAAATGTAAGGACCTAATATTTGTGTTTACGCCAATACACCAATAATAGCTTTCGCCCTTCCACTTCCCTTCTTTGTTGAGGTAATTCCTTGTGTTTGGATTAGAAAATAAGTTATAGTATGTATATTAACTGAAAACTGATTTATTACTTGTCATGTTATTATGAATTTTCTTTATCTAAAGTCCCGTCATTTTTTATATAAAGGGAGCAAATGCGCAGGAGGCTCACCATACGATACCGCTGCCTATTGACACTTTTTAGTATTGGTACGCTCTTTTCTTGTCGAATTGGTTCGGAAATTCTTCAGTGGGTAGCTTAGGTTCCACATAGTTGTGGTGTGCGGCAAAAACTACCTTAAAAAGAAATGTTCAATTGTAGAACGGCATTGAGGTGATACGTATAGTATTTCTTATCTCTCTGAACACTCGCCATCTGTCATTCTCTAACTGGTACATAATAAACATTTGGACCTATATTTCATTATTAATTTTGAGCAAGTTGGTTTGGGAGCACCCAACCTTTTCTCAATCAAGACTCAAACATTGTATGCTCCTAGCATCGAATCACCTACGGTTAACATACAAGCGTAACGAAGAATTTATACGACGAAATTCTCTTAACCTCTTAATTTTTTACACTATCATAAAACATAGCTTTACAAAGAAACTCGTCCTTTCACAAGCATATTCTTTGTAGCAATTTTCAAAATAAACTCGTAAAAGCATTGTGCATCTCCCAGAGAATATTTACTCCTTTATTTATTATCCAGACCGTTGCCAAGTTGTATCTGGGGCTAAATTTCAAAAAGGAATTAATAGACCACAAGCCCATGAACAAAAAATACCTGTGAAATGACCCAACCTGAATTACGCTTAGAAGGCTGTTACTATATCTGAAAATAGCTCTGAGCACTATGCCGTCATTTCTGAGCGGTATGGGTACGTGAGTGAATGGACTTTCTCATGTACAATGGGGGAATTTCGACTAATTATTAATGTACGGGGCTTTGTTATAAGTGTATAGATGATTAAAAATAAATGTCGAAAAATCTAGTGCCGTACAAAAGTGATGGTGGGAAGTCGGTGCAAATTTTTAATTCGACGACAGTTGAGGAGCAATATAGGTCATTTATTACTGTACGGCATTTGTGTCATTCCTTTTGGACACATATACAGATACTTTACCCGTAAACGCCGTACATATTTCCAGCGGAGGGGTCGAAAGCCAAGGGTCGGAACCCTACCCCTACACCCATATACCCTAAGGTCATTGTAAATGTACGGCAACATGTTCAAAATATTATTTAACACGGACAATAATGTTTTATAATTATGCCGTCCAAATATTATAGTTAATATTTGTGTAATTAAATATTTATCGAAATTTCAGGATTTACCAGTTCTTACTGCTGTAAGATCAGAGAATAATGTACGGCAACTTGTTTTTTTATAATGTTACTAAATATTACTGTTGTACATTATAGCCGTTCATTATAAATGGTAACAAATAAAAATATTATGATAAAAAATATATGAAATTTCCGAAATTTAGATGACTTTTCAAATGCTCCTAGAGTAATATGGGGGAGTAATATTTTCAAAGATTATTGTTATTTTATATGTAACAAATATAAATAAACAAAAAAACCAGATGCCGTACATTTTACTCCCAGATTATTCTTTACAGCTGATAAAAACTTCGACGACGTTTGAGGTGTCCCTTAAGGTCATTAATAACTGTACATATCTGATATACTCCATAAGGCTGTAAAGTATATTTACAGCCTTATCGTACCAGCAGAGAGAGGTAAAGGAAAAATATTTTTAACAAAAATATTATTACAGGGCGTCCCAAAGTTATGAGACATGGGGAGGGAAAGTACCTTAAATATCGCAGATAGGGTGGGTTTTTAAAAGAAGACTTTATGTTATTTAGAAAAGTTAGTATTCTGCATTCAAAGATTTTTTAAAACTACTTGCCTCGTCTGGACCAAAGAGAGGGGGGGAAAAAAAAAAAAAAAAACCCTACTTTTATGATGCCAATCAGAAAGAATGGCCAAAACCTAATAACTTTTCTAAAGGTAACAGACTCGTGGGGTTTTTAGGCCGAATACGATAGATAATGTTTTTAATTTGATTAAAAAGATATATTCACGCTGTTCCTTTCTTTTAAAAATACTATGTTACTTAAGAAGAGTTATTAGTTTTTGGCCATTCTTTCGATTGGCATCATAAAAGTAGGGTGTTTTTTTACATTTAAGTCAGTTTGATTCCCAGACGAGGCAAGTAATTTTTAAAAAATCTTTGAATGCAGAATTAATAACTTTTAAAAATAACATAAAGTCTTCTTTTAGTATAATACCCTATCTCGATATTTAGGGTTTTTCCTTCAGGTACTTTCCCATTAACTTTGGGACGCCCTGATTGGTGGGCGGTGGTAGCGGACTATCGAAAGTGTACGGCATTTATCTTTATTGAAGATTGTCTAAAGTATTAATAACCTGTGTTATTGCCGTACAGATAAAAGTCACCGGAAAATGACTCTTTTCTGAGAAAAGTTAGCCCCATACACCTTTTTTTCCACAAAAATGTACGGCATGCTGGAAAATGTTATCTATTTGTGAAGTACTCTCAAGATCATTTAATTTTATGTTGATTCATATCATCATCACCTATATGCTAATCAGACATATGTTGGACCCTTGGCTTTCGACGCTCCGCTGGGAATATGTACGGCGTTTAGGGTAAAGTATCTGGGGCTATATGTGTCCAAAAGGAATGACACAAATGCCGTACAGTAATAAATGACCTATATTGCTCCTGCAACTGTCGTCGAATTAAAAATTTGCACCGACTTCCGGCACCATCACTTTTGTACGGCACTAGTGTTTTCGACATTTATTTTTAATCATCTATACACTTATAACAAAGCCGTACATTAATAATTAGTCAAAATTCCCATTGTAATGAGAAAGTCCATTCACTCAGTACTACTCCGTCAGAAATGACGCATAGTCTCAGAGCTATTTTCAGATATAGTAACAGCCTTCTAAGCGTAATTCACGTTGGGTCATTTCACAGGTATTTTTTGTTATGGGTTGTGGTCTATAACCTGGTCGCCTGCTGGGTATTGATATTTGAATTGCATTACAACACTTATGTATATACAACTATATTATATTATTATATGAATTTTTGGACAGTGTTGGCCTAGTGGCTTCAGCGTGCGACTTTCATCCCTGAGGTCGTAGGTTCGATTCCCGGCTGTGCACCAATGGAGCTATTTCTATGTGCGCATTTAAAATTAGCTCGAACGGTTAAGGAAAACATACGAAAACCGGCTTGCGATAGACTCAAAAAGTCGATGGAATGTACCAGGCGCAGGAGGCTGATCATCTACTTGCCAAATGATCATGAAACAGATACAAAAATCTGAGGCACAGACCTAAAACGGTTGTAGCGCCACTGATTTATTTATTTTATTTTATATGCATTTATAACATTAAGAAAAATATTGTGAAGACTCCAGCATATCTAATATCCTACAATTGATGGCGCATGCAAGGCACATACGACGTCCGTACTTGCCTATAAAGAAACATTATTAAATAAACTGTTATGAGGGCAAGAGAGACTTGTAGCTTTACTGGTATTCTTTAAATAATTATTTAACAATTTCAATTTAATATCTCGACTTAAGTGTCACGTTATATTTAGTAAGTAGTTTTATGTATACATTGAAGACATTAAATAAAATTTGCATTACCACCAATCACCAACCAATCCAAATAAATAATAAATAAACCAGAATAAAATTTAAAAAATATTACCGATCTCAATCAAAGCATAATACATCAAATATATAAAATTCTCGTGTCACAGTTTTCGTTGCCATACTCCTCCGAAACGGCTTGACCGATTCCCATGAAATTGTGTTTGCTTATTGTGTATGTCTGAGAATCGGACAACATCGAATTTTCATCCCCCTAAATGTTAAGGGTAGTCCACCCCTAAATATTTTTTTTATATTTTAGATTTTTTTTTCTGTTTTTATTTTTTTATGATACAGCATTAAAAAATACATACAAACCCCTAACTTTCACCCCTCTACAATCAACCCCTATTTTTTTATTATAAATGATATATATGGCAAAACGACGTTTGCCATGTCAGCTAGTAATAATATAAATATTTGTAGAAGACTAAAAAAATATTTTGATAACTTAATAACCGTATATTTATTTATACGATTTAATCCACCTCACCAAATTTAACCTCATATTAAGAGTTCAAAAATTGTCACCCTCATCCGCACTGTCGCACGACAGATTTTATTACAACCATGAATAAATTTCACTACTGGGACTCTGGCTAGCAACCACCTACGATATAACAACTGCAACAAACACCACGACAATTTACGACGGTATGAATAAATACTATTTAAATCATTTTATTAAAGGTGTAGAAAAAAAACTACTTGTGACAAGACCTCAGCAAGATTTGTTAAAGAGTCAAGGCGAGAAAAATTACCAAATCATTTTAGCCAATTTGAAAAATCCAATTCAATGTTTTTTATATCAGCGGTGACAAATAAATATATAATAATATATATGAACGGTATATATAAATAAATAAAAGTAACCGTGTCAATTGAGCTACACTCGTCGAAGCTAAAAAATTTATTGGTCAGATGCTATATGCTTGCCTGTCTTTCTATATATTCATTTTTGATCTTACTAAAGGTTAATTAAAATGCGGTATAAAGTAACATAATATATATCCAGAATTTACTGTTGGAAACAAACACTGTAATTCCCTAATTTCCAACATGTCGTAAACATAATTCCAGTTCTTTAAAAAAATCTTTATCTTTATGAAAATCCTTTGTTCCCTTCTCATATTTTATATAATATAAACGTTGGTTTCATGTTTATTTCACTGTTTACGAGCGGGTAATGGTCGCGGTCCGATCACAGCAAGCTGTTACGAATTTTTAATGGTAATCGTAAATTTTGTCTTCAATGAACCTTTCCACGCCTCGTAAACTTGAGAATTACTTTTAAAATATGCATATTGAATAACTGGCTAGCCGTTACTTTTATGGAGCCTCCGTACGTAAACTAAGTCCAGTAGAACGTTGTGTTGCCGCTGCGATGAAGTCTACGCGCTTATTGGTACTAGAAAATCGACTCTAAAATTGTATACTGCCCTACTTATGTACCGAATCATTACACCAAATATTTCACTTCAGATATTCAAGTTATCATCAATAATTTAAGATAGAAATGTCGACAATACAATAAATAACTAAAAAAAATCAGTGGCGAGTTTAGTTCGGTGGCGGTTGAGGGATGTTCAAATGTATGTAAAATGAAACTCTTTGTTTAAAGCTGGGTATCTAACTATAAACCATAAACTAACTATAAACTATAAATAGAACATACGCACAATGTTAATACACGGAACAAACGCATGCTACAATTTCCCCGTACTAGACTATCTAAAGTTAGTAATTCTTTTTTGGGAAATGGGATACTCTTTTTTAATAAAATCCCAGAGGCTCTTTTATCTATCTGCCTTTTAATAAATTTAAGAAATGTATTAAAGAAAAGCTATGCAAGAAGGCTTACTATAAAGTCAACGATTATCTAGTTGATAAAAGGGACTAGGACTAGTGCTAGACAGGCTACTTTTAATTAATTTGCGATATTTGTTTTAAAATAAGTGTTGTTTGATGATTTGCTATTTTAAAAGAGTACCGAGAGTTTTTTACGCCGGCTCTTTCTCTCGGCCTACACCCCCTGTCTTCTTTGCCAATGAGTAGGGATGCCTACAAATTCAAATTTAATGACGTGGAATAAGTGATACATGTATCTTATGTTCCATAATAAACATATTTTATTTTATTTTTATTTTTAATAGTTTATAACTAACATAAAATTAGGGGTAATGGGGTTGCGACGCTGGATTAATAAAGAACTAACTTGACTTATTTAAGAGTTTGTAAATCTAATTGACACTTATGTTAAAATTGACATTATCGGAAACGAGAATGTTAATTTGCAATTTATGAGTGGGGGAAAAACTAAAAGGCTCATTTTGGCTTCAAGTGTGTGATGATTGCTAACATTTGGTTAACGCTTCTAATTATTGACTAAAATATATACGTATATATATAACTTAAGTAATGTTAAGTTACATAACTGGCGCTAGTACCTTTTCAGATCCATCCTCCCATTTATGTACCTGTATCAGGATCATATTTCAATCTAATAGGCAAGTAGGTGATCAGCCTCCTGCGCCTGACATACTCCGCCGACTTTTAGGGTCTAGGCAAGCCGTCCTCACGATGTTTTCCTTCACCGTTTGTGCGAATGTTAAATGTTCTATTCTATAAAGAAAGTCCATTGGTCCTCAGACGGGGATCGAACCTACGACCTCAGGGATGAGTCGCACGCTAAGGCCACTAGGCTCACACTGCTATATTACTTTATATAATACAAAAACAAAAATAATTGATCTAATCTGAATTCTATCTACGCGGATGTTAATAAATCGATCAGTTTTTTATATACCCTTGATCTCTGGGCCGATCGTCAGAATTCAGCTGAGTAATTACAAATAATAGATAATATCAAAATATCTTTTATAATATATAAATTTAACTAAACTATATAAACACTACAAATATTATAGACATTTGAGCTTAAGACACCCTCGGCTTACTAATTTATTAACTTCCCGGATTAAACAGCTTGCAACTTAAAGCTTAAATGAAGATATATTTAAGAGAACTATAGCCTTAACTAAATATTTTAATATTAGCCATCATTATTTATACAAAGGAGCAGTGTTGGCCTAGTGGCTTCAGCGTGCGACTCTCTTACCTGAGGTCGTAGGTTCGATCCCCGGCTGTGCACCAATGGACTTTATTTCTATGTGCGCATTTAACATTTGCTCGAACGGTGAAGGAAACATCGTGAGGAAACCGACATGTCTTGGACCCAAAAAGTCGACGGCGTGTGTCAGGCACTGGAGGCTGATCACCTACTTGCCTATTAGGTTTAAAAATGATCATGAAACAGATTCAGAAATCTGAGGAAAGATCTTTTTTTTTTATTTATACAAAGACGTTATATAAAGTCCATTTGTAAAGCAAAACAAAATATCGAAAGACCCAACTAAATCAAAGGAATACTTTCAGTGTAAAATCCCTCAACATACATTTAGAGATAAAACTAGAAGCACATCTGAAATCAACGATGCTTTATTCCGGATTCCATTGTAGTGTAAAAAACAGCTAAATCCTATGCGTTTCGCGTCATTTGTTTACTAACTCGGTGTCCGGCGCGGAATGGACACAGATCTGGTTAATTTAACACAAAAGCCTGCGCGTCCTACATTCGTTTGATACGAAATACGAGCGAATTCAAAGCGGACGCACTTTTGAATTCGCTTTGAAAACTGTATGAATACGTCTTTATTATAAAGGCTGGGGCACGTTTTTGAGGTGTAGATTAATATAATTACTATAAAACTACTTGAATCACTTTTGAAGTTGAAATTGACTCTGTATACTTAATTTGTAAACATCTGATGGTGGGCTGATAATTTTAGGTAGATAGTAATTAAATGCCACGTAATTAAATGTCTGGTTTGTTAATTACTGATTTGAAAGCAAATTCTATTTTATGTTGTCTATTTATAAGACATTCATAAAATTCTAATAATCAAAAAGTAAATCTAACGAGTTCAAATAACTTTTTGCGAATAATAAAAATTTCAAAAATATTTCTCAAATAGATCGTAAAAGCTTTATACGTATATAAGTATTTTTAAATATTAATATATTTATTTATTTATTAACACTTCGTTGCATATACATTAAGATAGTACAATTGACATAATTAAATAAAAAGGAGAGCAACTGGCGACCTTATCGCTTTCGAGCGATCTCAACCATTGTGAGAGAAAAAAAAAGTATTAAATTATATAAGGTAGGCAAGAAGTGCAAAAATACATGTATTACATATAGTTGTTCAGAAAAAGAAACTAAACAGGAACAAAAAACAAACTAAACTAATAAAGGATACATGAAAAAAAAAATGAATCATTATAATTTAATAATAACGAAAGTAAATTTTAAGACGCACATACACATCTTTAATATATATATATTGCTTAAAATAATATTTCTCTTTACTAGGTCTGTTACTAGTAAGGTAGCAAAGAGTCTGGTGTGGATTCCCTTCAATCAACAACCTTTAGTGGTGCGAATAATAAACATTTCCTTTGAAACCAAGTCTTTATGTTTACAATAGTTCACGTATTTAATATGCCATTTTTACCGATGTATTCATTCTAGTGTCTTAGATTCGATGCCTGGTTTAATATATGAAAACTATAACCGTTAAATTAAACTTAGTCAAATACAATAGCGTGAAGGTGGTGATATAGTTATTTAACAAAGTTAAATTAAGCTTTGGTTAAGCTTAACTGGGATTTCGTTCGGGTCACGGGTTTATATCGGGATAAATGGTGACTCTAAATTATTATTAAGGAAGCTTACATTTTACAATATTGTTGGGAATAGTAAAATTTAGCTCAATTTGACTGCAGACGCATAAAGAAGCTTTGTTTTTTAAGTATATGCCGTAGCTTTAATCTCCATTAAAGGTAATAATAGATATTGTTAGGCTATGGAACTTATTCCTACCTCTGTTTTGAGATATACAAACAACGCTATTTAAGATAAGTGGAAATAGTAATTTTTTAAGGAGCCTTCCAGCAAGTACGGTGGAGGCAAACTTCTATCTAAATAAATGTTTAAAAAATCCCATTAATTACACAATTACCTACAAACTTTGGAACCCTTACAAAATAGTGAAATAGATTACAACACAATATTTTCAATGGCAAATAATTTGGGTTCTGAACGAGAAAACTAAAAAGAGGATTTTAAAATACGCGGTTAGTATTTTAGACAATGTTTCAAACTAAAGTAAAAGTATTTTTAAAGAGAGGCCATTACTAAAAATATCGTATTCTTTTAAAATAAATAAATGTGAAACCCCAGGAATCACCAACACCATATTGAACTATTAAAACTAAAAATAAAATAGTGTTATGATAAATAATAAAATAATATAAACTTGCTATTCTTCTATTTCAGAGTATGCCATCAATGCCACATCTAGTAAAAATAAAATTAGAACATCTGTGTTTTGCTTGGTTGACTGATCAAGTTTATTAAGTCTACCCACATTTTTGTTGCTGTTTTGTTTTGTTATTTTATATATGTACTGACATCTTAGTTTTAAATATTGTTTCTCAGTAAGTGAATTATGTATGCAATTCTTATGAGAAATAAAGTTTTTTTAAACCTAAAATAATAACATGTAACACAAGCCTTTTAGACAGTATAGTCTCAAGATTCTGAATGTTTCATTGAACATTTTTTGTTACCTGCCTGTACTTGACACGTCATCGATTTTTAGGAAATAAACCGATTTTCTCAACATTAAAAAATATAGAATTAGTGTTCCATATGAACATCGCATAAAAAATCGCACTATCACTTATTCAATGAAAACATATCCAATCAAAAGCGATAAAAATTGTGGAAATATAAAGCGCGTATTGATGCGGACTTGCATTGACGGGAAATTCATCAAACCCTGTCAATAAATCATCTTTTCAAATGTCGGCGATAATCTAATAAAGTTTACTGCGGGTCCCTTACAAAAAACCCGGTTTATTACGCGTGTCGATTATTCCGCTTGGTTCTAACGTACTCGTATGAACGCTTTGTAATAACAAAATTACAAAATTAAATGTTTGTAAAGAGTCATGGTTCTATACCTTATTGGAGCCTGTTCTCTTGTTATGTCTATGTGTGTAGTATGATTCAGCAGGTATTCATGTGTGTGTGTGTTGTGGTTTATGACATTTTCCTTTGAATAATTTTAATGTAGAGTAAAACTTGCTGAGTTTCTTCCCCGTTCTTCTCCGAACAAGACCTCCTGGTAGTTTTGCGAACGGATGGCGTAGTCTTGCTCTTTCGCGAATTTTGTAAACGTTTTTGACATTCAAAGCATGCGCTAAGACGCATGGCAATTGAAGAAACGAACTTTGATTTTGAAAAAAAAAACTTATCTGTGTGGACCCAGCCTTGTTATCAAGATGAGGGCTACCATAGGCCACATACTGTGCGGTCAAAGACCTATGCTCATATAAGGCGAGTATTATCTCTTTTAAAGTGAGTTCGTAAATATTAATCTAGCACTAGGGGGAGGATGTGTCTTTTTGCTATTGCGTATTTTTTATCTCAATGCGTTCCATAAACAAACAGTTTTATATAAATTTTAATAGGATAATCGTTGGTGCCATAGAGAAAAGCGCAAATAAAGGTAACATGACCTTGGCTCCGTCATTCAGTACACGTCCCTATTATTAGGCCTTTTCACACGCGACCTGCTTCTGCGAGCGACGGGAAAATTACGAATAGATTAGTCCCCAGTGTTATCCTACAAGTTTTTGTTATACGAAGAAATATATTGTAGGTTGTTAGCTAGTGATACACAGACGAAGAGTTTTAGAGGCCCGTGTCATAGCCCCAGTTCAGTGTTTATACTACCGCTACAAGTGACATTAGCACAAATTATGTGTAACCTAAGAAACTAGAAAAAAAAGGGTGCGTGTACTTATGTACGCGCGTAAGAAATAATTTTTGATTGCATGCAAATAATTAATTATCATTAAATGACTGGAAAAGGAGTCATTATAGTCAATAAATTTCAGTTTACATTTGAAAAATTTAATCAATAAATATTTATTATTATTCTCGTACATTACGTGTAACATAAATTCTATTATTATTCGAATGTTATTTTTAAATTATGTCCAATGCCGTAGCATCTTCTGTGTGCAACTTCATTCTGTTAATTTTGTGTCACGGTGCGCGCGCATCGTAAAATTTCACTCTCATCAATTTTTCATATCGCGCCTAAAGAAGTATTACTCCAAAAATTTACATACAAATTTGCATACAAAATGAGGAGCTTTTATTGTAACTTCACAAAATAATTTGCTTAATATGTTATTTCCTGTGCTTGTCTATGTTTTTTTCTACATATGATGTCAAGATTTAAAGGTTTCGTAACTCACAAGTTATGTAAATAAATAAAAGAGTATCCTCGTACGTAATAACAATACAATTTCGACCCATTAATGACTCAGATAATTATTTCACATAAAACCAACTCAGAGCGTGTATTTCCTTTTAAAACGGCAAACGAAACTCTAATTCAGTCTGAACTAAATTAAAAAGAAACATTTAACGAAATAAAAGTTGGAACTAAACGAAACGTAGACTTGAAGAGAAACAATTAAGATTTAGTAAAGTTACGGACTTAGCTTAGTTCAGACCGAAAATCATTAAATTTCTTTTAATCAAATTATGATGGAGGAATTTAACTCTTTAAAGACATGGTTTACAGATTTATAACAATAGATCGTTTTTTTATAAAGTTATAAATTTAATATTCCCTAATATAATTCTTGTAAATTTGTGGCTTCCAATTTGTATTGATAACTATTGCACATGAAAGTTAAAATGGGATCAAATTCCGTTTCGTTATATATTTTAAGTTCCACACACCAATTTATATATTTTTCCCTGTATATGGTAAACTAACCAATACATAATATGAGATACACCTAGTTTAAGAAATATTGTATAAAAAAGAAGTGGCGCGGCAATACTTGGCCTTAGATTTTAGTGACGGTTTCGTGTCACTTTTTTTCTAAAAGCTTCCTGTTTCTGGCACACACCGACTTTTTGGGTCTAACGCATGGCAGCTTTTATCATGATGTTTTCCTCTTACGTCCGAGCGAGTGTGAAATGTGTCCTTCGGTGCGCAACCAGGGTTCAAACTACGACCTCATGTATGAGAGTACCACGCTCAAGCCATTAATTAGGCAAACATTTTTATTTTTAGCATTTCATATTAATTGCAATTTTAAGCTCCCAAAATAAAAGAACTTGTCTTTCTCATACTTATTTTTTTTAAATTAATTTACATAATTTATGGCTTAATGGAGCAGCCCTTTGTCCCAAAATTACTTTACATAACAATGGAAATACATAGACTCAAACTGTGTTTCCCGAGATAAACCTATGTACAATTACATTGCATCCTCTTGTTATACCAGATGTTGTTAAGGGACTATGGCCGAATACAACCTTATGGTAATACAACCTTATTATAAAGACATGCTATGGATAAGTTAACATAAAATGATGTACATATAAATAGGTTATATATTTTCAGTCACAAATAGATTTAATATAATCAGAAATGTTATATTTTAAGCGCGTCATCGGCAGATAAATAACATTATGACGTGTTTTGTCGGATTTATTTATTTGCTATATTATATAAACAATAATTTATAATAGACGCTTTTCTATTGAGTAACTCTAATTTTAGGGCCCATTTAGTTTAACTGAAAAAGGTTTTAATCATTGAGGATATTTTTAGTAGTGAAACAATATAATAATTCTGTTTGTTGCCAACTTAGATTTTGTTCCCTTTGGAGTAGAGACTCTTGGGCCGTGGGGTTCAAGTGCACAGGCGCTTATTAAAGATTTAAGTTGGCGCCTCGTAGATAGTACCGGTGACCCCAAAGCTGGCACTTTCCTGGCTCAACGAATAAGTATCGCAATACAGCGAGGAAATGCTGCCAGCGTTAAAGGTACATTACCACAGGGACCAAACTTTTTAAATTTGTTTTGATTTTCATTTTAATTATTTATATTATTACTTTGTAGATAATTCTGTTAAAAGTCCAATATCCTAAACAATCTTAAACCACACAGCCCACGATTAGCATAGCCAACGCACAGCTGCCACAAAAACAAATATTGAAAATCAAACTTTAAATGGAATTTTGATTTGATTTCTTCGCAAGGAATTATAATTTCAAATTACAAAGAAAAATCTGGATCGGACCATCAAAGTTTTAACGTCTACTTCGCGGTGTTTAAAATTATTTTTAATGTTTTCAACAACTCGAAACATTTTACATAAATATAGACTGATCGACACTGGGATTCAAATTACGTTGTAGAGTTTTATTAGATATGAAATACGCGCGCCAGTGCACGTATTACGCATTATTAAATTATTGGAAATCATTGAAACGTATGTACAACATAAATAGCTTTTATTTGAGTACTATAATGGAGGTTACATTAAGTTTATGTAATTATTATTTTTAATACTATTATATATATATAATATATATATAATACTCCTCCAAATTCCACTTGTTATCTTCTCTACTATTTTCCAATCTTTCCCAGATTCCTTTAATTCCCTTAGTTTCTGGTGACATCGAAGCGAATCGAATAAGTCATTTTAAATAATTCTTTGAAATCTTAATAATGCTCTGTAACTTTATGGTATGTTTTTGTTATTGTTTTGACAGGAACTCATTCTCAATTGATTGATTCGTCGGTCGTCTTGATCGATTTCTAGAATAATAATAATAAAATACTTATCCTAGTACATAAAAATGTGATAAACACTAATAATTAATATGCCAGCCGGTTAATTTCTGTTTTACAGCTTGTCCTTGAACGTAGGACTCCTATAAGAGCTTCCACTCTTGTTGTCTAGCTTAACGTAGCCACATACGGCCAACTGCTCTTCTTATACACCTTCCCATCTTTTTATTTGTCTTCCCCGCTTTCTTTTGTCATAGCATGGAAGAAATTCCGTCGCTTTTTTCGTCCATTTATATATTTCTTCTCCCATAATGTGTCCTGTCCATTTCCATTCCAATTCTTTATCCAAATATCAAAATAGATGCAGACACTATCCCATACATCTTTTTAAACTTCTTACTAAGCTAAAACTCGGCGTATCGGCGAAACTAGCTCAGGCGGATTTTCACCCTTACATACTTGCAGCGAAAATTTCACCTGGATTCGAGAAAATCCCACACTCGAGTCTTTAAATCTATTGTTTTTCTCTTTACATAGACTGTTTTACATTTGCACTGAATAAGAAAACGCCATTTTATGGAAAATAATGTGTTTACATATAATATAGATAGTTCATATGTTTACAAAAATCTGTTTTAATATTTGCTAATTTAGTTTATGTTTAGTTCGTGAGATCCGATTTTTTATATGCAAATTTCAACAAATATGTGAAGTAATTCTTATGTTTCTTTTATATGGTCATTATTTTAAAACCGTCTGTAATGACAATAAATAAATTGTCATATAATGTTAGGTGTAATACAGTGTAAACTTTGTATAAAGACAAGTAATTATATCATTACATAGTCTTGCATTTATCTCGCTTATTTAGCTTTTAAAAAATATTACATTTTCCTATTACGCATTTACAGTCTCCACTTCATTAACTTCAACAACATTGTACAAATTTAATCGTGTAAATTACAACTAGATAGGTGTATTTTGCAACTTAGTGCTGTCTGGGAAACCTTAGTGAGGTTAATCCTTGGTGGACCTAGCGTGAAATCGGCTTGTTTAACTTTGAACCAGGCAATGATTTTATGTTAAATGAGTTTTCATTCAAACAAATGTTTAAATTGTCTTAATGCTTCATTGTCACTTATATAATGCTCATTTTATTTATTTATTAAATAATTACTTATGATGACAAACTAATAATAATAGTGGTGCCCTATATGGGTGGATGCATATTGCATCCGTTTCTTTAAAAAAAAATATTTTTATTAGGCCATTCAGCCGGGGGGAAAGGGGGGGGGGGGGGGGGGGGGGCCCCCCGGGGGGGGGGGGGGGGGGGGGGGGAAAAGAGGAAGGGGGGGGGGGGGGGGGGGGGGGGGGGAGGGGGGGGGGGGCCGGCGGGGGCCTCTTGGGGGGCCTTCCCCGGGGGCTTATAAAATACTTGGGAGGGAGAAGGTTTTTCAAAACCGGGGGGGGTTTTTTTCGGAGAGGCTCAGCTCTGCAGCATATCCATAAAGAAATCCGAGTTTACTATAAGACATGCTGAAATTTCTTTCACAGTTACTCATGTGTGCTTTTGTAGGGGGTCTATTGTGTGTGGTGCTGCAGAGGTTCAATCCATATTTGTGCTGAGAAAGGGGCAATATTTTATGTCTCCGAGGCATCGGTACGGAATAAGTTTAGGAATTAAATATTATACACTTTGGTGAACTTAGCCGTTGTGGTTGGCCAAAAAAATATAAACGATTTTAAAACAAATGGTGACTTTCAATAGCGAAATGAAACTTAGCGTTGAGTGTCGACCAACCAGGCTTATAAGACCACCCTTTCAGGGATTGTATTCGTTTTTACAATCGCGTCGAGTATTATCCAAATAAATACAAGCCTGAGCTGAGCTGTAAAATGGCCAACTTAAGGATCCTAACAGCGATGATTTGCTCCATTTCAAAAAATTGTAGACAATACTTGGCGATTATGCCACTACTGTTCTTCTTACCCGCTACATGGCACTTCTAACAGTAAATGCATCTAATATAACTGACAATTCGTATAGTGAACTTGTTTACTACAGAATAAAGATATTTTGAGTTTGAGTTTCAGCGAGAAAATGCTGCCAGCGTTAAAGGTACACTGGCAAGGACCAAACTTTTTAATTTTCTTTTTATTTATATGTTTAATTATTTTTAATTATAATATTGAAGGTTATTATGCTTTGCTTTTAGGAATATTATGATTACTAAATAAAATAAAGATATAATCATGCTTATATATAGGAGATATTTTAGTAGTAATTTTTATTAAGTCGTCCATTTTTCGCTGAACAGTATCTACAAGCATTCTAAATGCGTCTTCAATCTATGTTCGTATTTTACTAGACCCTAGTTAGAGTTAATAAGCCACGAGATAAAAATAGGTGGTTCACGGGTGAGTTGATGAGCTAGTGTCCGTTCAAGCGTGCTCCCTGATGCCAAGACTCTTTCGGTTTTTACGTTAACGACCGTACTATAGATTCGTAATACGATTCACCACTTTTCTTAAGACAATCTTAATATATAATACTTATATCACTATTCTATCCACCATGTAATTACATAGTTTTATCAAAAGCATAATGAAGTGTATTCTTTCATTTACTTCAAAAACACATCATTTTACTTAATAATAACTCAGAATTTATTTAAAAATTGATCTAAAAGCAACACTCATTTCTCGCTTCCTCTCAAAGTGGCGAAGACTATGATACAAAGATAATTAAGGTATCATGGTGAGCCTGCCCGATAGCTTTGAGATAAACCCGTCTGTTACCTTAGGTCTTTTGGTGCAGACGTCCCGTACTTATTTATATATTCACTATTTATGTGTCAGGGTACGTCTGTAGGGCTTAGGGATCCGTAGGGTTGTTAGGTTCTTACATCTCACCCTCTCATATATTTAGTTATCTAGTGCAGCTTGCTCATACAATCATTACACATACTATACAGATACTCCGATTATCAGGAGTAGGATACATATAAATTTATAACACACATTTCACAGTCCACTGGCTAGCACGCTGTATAAGCAACATGACGGAAAAATAATCACTCGAAGTTCTAGTCCATTTTGAGTCTATAGACAAGTATTCTTAACAATTTATTCCATATATTAAGTGTTGTTAACTGTGTTTAATATTTAATTACCTTCAAAATGCTATGTTTAAAGTTATTTCTGGAAATACAATCACTAATTAACCAAAACCACAATAATTTTGTGTATTCAATAATTTCATATAAATTGCATTAAAATCGTACCTAAATAAAACATCGTTAACTCACAAATTTCACGTACAACTCAGAAATAAACAAAACTAATCAAAAATCTCTAAACCGTTGAATAAACATCTCCTGGCAATATGAAATATTCGAAACATTCCCATGCAAGCCAATTGAGTGTACATCTATTCACAAAAATACAATGGATGTCGAATTAAAACCGCTATTCTAGCTTTAACAAATAGAACAATACCAAAAATTGAGATGAATACAATATGAAAATAAAATTTTGATTCAGAGGCGAAAAAAGAGGTTTCGTTGACATTAATAATAACAAAAAATGGTAAAATGGCCTCTATTTTAGCGATATTATGGAATGGGAAAGTCGTGAAATTGCCCATTTGGTTACCTTTTGTTGTGCTACGGAGATGTGCTTGAGCTACAATTATTCGTAGCAAGTTCTACGAATGAGGAATACATAATAATGTATATCTTTATGCCGTAATATAGCCCATATACACCTTGTGTTATTTAAATATTAAAAATAAAATAACACACCTCACATAAGCGCTTCCACCTTAGGTCTGGGCCTCAGATTTCTGTATCTGTTTCATGATCATTTGTCAATCTAATAGGCTAGGCTAGTCATCGACTTTTTGGGTCTAAGGCAAGACGGTGTTTTCTCAAGATTTTTTCCGTACAAGCGAATGTTAAATGCGCACATAGATAAAAAGAGCACAGCTGGGGCTCGAACCTACGGCCTAATCTAAAATAAGAAGAATAAAAAATCTAAAATAAAATTTAAAGAATATTCAGTGCAAAAATATGATAATATAATTTGTCTTCCCAGAACAGGACGTGTTCTCGAATAGCCTATAAATTTTGATTTCAGTGGTATAATATATGGATGATTTCATATGAATAAATTATATTAGTCACTAATAAATATTGATTATGAAGTGCAATGGGCCATCACTGATGATTATGATACCTGTACCGTTGATTTTAAATTAATATTAACTTATTTACTGTCCGTGGTGTCCTTTTTATCCTAATACAGTTTTGACCTAATACAGAGTGTTACAATCCTATATTATCTTAATACATTTTTGACCTAAAACGGACTATTACAATCTTTTCTATCCTAATACAGTTTTGACCTATACGGAGTGGGTCTACATATTTCCAATGTCCTTTAACGTTGATAGTAGGTTCACTGTTAATTTTTTTATAGAACAACGCAAACGGTAAGAAGGATCATGTGATCTTAAGTGATACATGGACACTCTCTATGCCCGAATGCTCGCGAATACGTTGCTGGCACTTTAAGAATTGGTCCAATTTGTTGAAGGACCCGAAGTCGAATTGTTTCGAAAATACTTCAGTGGGCAGCTGGTTCCACGTAGTAGTCGTATAAAATTATAACTCTTTGTATTCTAGTAATACGTATCATACAATACGTACCTTTTATTGAAGTGAAACTTCTTTATCGAGGTTGGAAAAAAATTTAGTGTAACATTTTTTCGTTACGCGTCACATTTTTCGGTTACGCGCCATGTTGCTTTTTGAAGTCAAACTTCTATATCGGCGTTGGAATGAAACTTCTTTATCGACGTATGGGAGAAATTTTGTAGCAAATCGTCACGTTTTTCAATGATGGTAATAATTCTATTACAATTAATGAAATTCTATAATAATCTTCGTAGTAATAAGGTAAAATGAAATATTTGTATTCATGTCTATGATAATAAAAGCCTTTTGTTAAACTTTATCTAATTTAACGAATTTCTGTAAAGTTGCAAATAGTAGATCATTTTTCGAAAAATAAGATTATAAAGAAGTTTCACTTCTTACGTGTGTACACCTAGTACAATTTATTATTTATTTAATGTATTGCACATTTAAGTAAACATTTGGCTCGGAATATTCAAATTCTATTTCAAATAATCCTCGACTCTCCCTATACTTATAGTCATTGGACACCGGTGAACAGAAATACGTGCTCAGGGTTGGTATACAAGCTATTACTTAGCGATGGGTCAACGTTCTCACCAATACTATCGACATTGCTAAATCGAGTCCGTACTGACCGAAGGATGCAATTTACCTTAAATATTCAAATTGAAAAAACCTGTCTATCCGATAAACAATGGATATTAAAATCTCAAACTTTTTGAGCTTACTGTAAAATTCCACAAAAGTTATAAAGAGCTTTTGTAAACACACGTTTGCTATGTTAATATTATTTATTTGTTTTTAATAAAATAAATTCTAATGCGTGCTCTCAAGGCTCGCAATGGTCTTGTCAAGCCAGTCGCAGTCGCCAAGGATTAGACTTTGAGTTGCCCCTGAAATATTCCAGAGAATAAGAAGATTTTGCGTTTTTATTACTCTGGAATATCTCGTGTAGACATTATGCCCCGTCCAATCTGTCTGTCTAGTTTTAGGGTTTTTACGATATTTGACGTATAGGTAAAGTCTACAGACTACAATTCAAAAGTAACAATTATTGCGCTACAATAATACTAGATTTTTACAAAAATACATTTATTTTATAACACAGTAATTAGCCACTATATGAAATTGTAACATTTTATATATATTAGCAAACATATGATTAATAAGATCAAACGTGAATACATTATAGTTATAATACGGTATCTTCCTGGTACTAGTACCTCTTTAAAAATAGGTAAGACTCAACACGAAGGCAAAAAACATTTTTATGTATATTGCAAATCAGATAATCCAAATTGGTTTTTAGAGGTAAACTCAATTTTGACGTGTACTCCATTTTATCAAGCCTCTAGATAAATTGAGTGCGATATCGCGAAGTGAGGATGTCGTGTATTATGTGCCTTTAATGTGAATTTCGACTTTTCAATACACTGTTGATTGACACAATTGTTGTTACTGATGTTAATATTCAAATTTAAATAATACTTATGCAAAAATAAACTAAATTTTTTGAATCCTTTTTAAGAAAAATGTGTTATTGACTAGCGTAAATGTTTTTTTATTTTATTTATTTTATTCGTTATCTCAAAGATTTTACAATAGCTGATAAGTGATTGGGACCTCCTTTTAAGCGCATAAGCACTTGTGTTAGGAGAACCCGCTCTTCCATTACATAGGTGTACCAACTAATTATAATTTAATTTAACACGTATAGCTAAGCTAAGTATTACAATTTTACAATTTACTAAACATAATCTAAGGTTAAAATGTGAATAATGATATATGTGTGTATGTGTATGTGTGTGTGTGTGTTTGTGTGTTTATGAGAATGAATTTTCATGACTGATTGTAGAAGTTGACTAATTACTAGTGTATTATGATTCATGATTACCTACAAAGGCTTCAGTGTCTTCATAGCTAAATGTTTCTAGGATGTTAAGTAGCGACGTTTTACATTCATGTTTATTCAATGTGTATATATTTAATATTTTATTTAATTTATTATAAAGTTTAGCAGCTTGGCATTGAAATTGTCTCATAGCAAAAACTGATTTAGATCTCTCAACAGGAGCAACAGTATATTTGCGTCTTTTGCTCAGTTTGCGACCATCATATTTAAGAGACTTGTGCAATCTTAAGGTAGTGCAAAAAATGTACAGTTGCCTGACCGATAAGACACCACAAGAGGCATAAAGATCAGAGGTGGAAAATCTATAAGGCTTAAACATCATTACTTTTAGTAAAATTCTTTGTGCCCTCTCCAGATCCAGGAACTTCATCTTTGTAGCACCCCCCAAACTGGGATACAGTACACTAAAATTGACTGAGCCAGCGATGTGTATATCTGTATTAGTAGATGTTTGTCAGCGATGTGCCTTAGAGTTTTAAATGTCCAAATAAGCTTTCGAATCCTACTTATAACTTGTTCTAGGTGCTCATGCCATGACATTCTTTGATCAACTACCACTCCTAGATATTTAGTGTGATGAACTTTATTTATAGTTTTACATGTACAGTTTACTCTGGTGCTACAGTTATGTATTTTTATTTCTAGATCTGTTTGAGGTTGGGCGCTATTGTATTTAGTGAAGAAAATGTAGTTAGTTTTACTTACGTTTAATGATAATAAGTTTTCTCTTAACCAGTTATCTATTTTGGAAAGCCCTATTTCTGTATGTCGACGCACCGAGTCAATAGTTTTCCCAGTGAAGACAACAGCAGTGTCATCCGCGTAGGAGTAGACTTTCCCACTATCAATTCTTAAATCGCATAAGCTGTTTATGTAGATTAAGAATAAGGTCGGCCCCAGAACACTACCTTGTGGGACCCCATATGTGACGTCAGATTGTTCGCTGATGTATTGACCTATTTTAACTGCTTGCTTTCGTTCACTGAGGTAATCAGCGAACAATGTGAGTGGAATACCCCTAATACCAATGTTCTCTAGTCTCTGCACCAGAATAGGGACAGAAACCGTATCAAATGCCTTTTTAAGTCGATAAAAACTGTGATACATTTATTACCTTTATCAACTTCATTAACAATATGACAAGATAGTGAGGTAACTGCATCTTCGGTTGACAGACCCTGTCTAAAACCGAATTGTGAGTCTGAAAGTAGACTATACTTCTGGAGGTAGGTAATTAGTCTTTTATTAATTAATTTTTCAAGTACTTTTGAGATGGCAGTGAGAACGGAGATTGGGCGATAATTTGAAACATCTTCTCTGTTACCATTCTTGTACACAGGTGTAATAATTGCTTGTTTTAGCGCAGGTGGAAACACTCCCTGTCGGAAGCAGAGATTAACCAAATGAGTAATTATGGGCACAACTAGCTCCCTAGTATATTTAAGAAACTTGGTGCTTATACCATCCCAGCCAGGAGCACTGTCAGTTTTGAGACTCACAATAGTCAGGTATACTTCATGAGGGTCAGTTTCTAGAAGCACAAAAGACGAGACCTGGGAACAGTTGGGTCTAATCACATCTGTTCTATTATGTAACGTCGTAACTGGAATTATCTCTTTAGCTAAGTTTTTACCAATGTTTGAAAAATAATCGTTTACCAAATTAACCGATTTTTGAGGAGAAACATTTAAATTTAGTAATTCTAGATTTTGCGTTTTAGGTTGGTTACGATAAGTGAGGGTATTTATTTTCTTCCACAAAGTTTTTGGGTTTTTATACTCTTGGCAAGGTCTTCTTTTTCATATTTACGTTTGACTTTCTTTATTAAACTATTGCAGAAATTCCTATATCTCCTGTATGTAATTTTAAGAATTTCATTATGAGGATCAGCTCGGAGTTTTGCTTGCATAGCATTTCTATTACGAATACATCTAACAATTCCTAAGGTAATCCATGGTTTAATAAGGCGTTCCCTATTCGGGATAGCTCTAGTGATAGTATTGGATTGAATACACTGCTTTAAAATAGATATTAATTTATTAGTTAAGATTATAGGGTTATTATAGTAAATTAGATCATTTATGTTGCTGTTTTTTAAATAACTTAAAGCGCCTTCCATGTTGATTGAAGATTTAATTTTCGAGGTATTGTAATTCGACTTAGCGAGGTAGGATAGTTTTAAGAATAACATTTTGTGATCAGTAACTGTAGTATCAATAACGGTAATAGACGCACACGTACCTATGCACCTATCAAGTTTTAGTATGAAATGATCTATGCAATTGCTATCTCGAGTAGGCAGTGTATGACCCGGGAGCAGGCCATGCATGGCTAGCATATTGAGGTAATGTAATCGGTTCGAGCGCTCCTGAGATGTTTCACTGGATTTTTGTATTAGATTTATGTTGATGTCTCCTGTTATTATAATGTTATTCTGAGTTTGTAAAGTTACTAAGTGACTATTTAATGAATCTATAAAATTTTCTGCGTTAAGGTTAGACGGGGAGCGATAAATACACAACATGGTATAGTTACCTACTTTGACTTGTAAGCAAGATGCATGTTTTAAATTTATTTCTTGAACGATAGTTTTATGGTTGCATTTTATGTAGACAACTACGCCATCACTACGATTTAGATGGCGGCTTGTAACGAAGTGAGTGTAGTTATCCATTTGGGGTATAGGCTTGTGTGGGTCGATCCATCCCTCGGTCAGTGTTATTACATCAGCTTGAAATTTGAACTCAGATAAAGTTATTAAAAGATCATCAAAATTATTGTAAATGCTTCTTATATTTTGTGATATTATCGTGAAATCAGATTTTTGTATGGTTGTCTGTCTTGAAAAGTCATTTATAGTATGGACATTAGATTGGGCTATTTGTATGTTATCTAATTCGTACATGATTGTAGTCTGACTATCCATAAATGAGTAACCAGATACTTTCCGTACACTTCGAGAAATTATAATTTACTTGGGATAAGAAATTCGCAGTAAAGCCGAGATTGAATAAATGTTTATAATCACTTGTGACGTGTTTGTAGCCATGAGCCAAGAGATAAAGTGAGATCGCACTAGAATAGTGTTTAATATATGTGAGTGTATCAGTGCGTGAGTGTAAATAGTATATGTAGTGTAAAGGTTTGTGACTATTGTTTTTTAGAAAAAACTGTTTAATAATGGGATAACAAGAAAAAAAATTTTACAAAAAAAGGACAATAGTTAAAGAGTCATGCCTGCATGAGGCTGTGTACCTGTGATTCGTTTTTGACCTTAATTACCGGGGTGTTTTCATTCTTTCTTAGGTAAACACGTCCGTAAGAAGTCCAACAGAACTTGTAGTCTTTTGATTTAGCTAGATCGCGAGCGAGAAAGTGTAGTCTAGCGCCTTTCGCAGTGAGCTGCTCGGAGATAAACACTGCAGTTTCTTCATTTTTAGTAGCTCCCAGATGCTTCGCTCGTAGCTTTTCTTTATTTTTGATGTTGTAGGTTTTACAAGATTTTAGTAAATCTGATTTAAGAATCGAGGATGATAACTCAACAATTATTGGAGTATTCGTTTTATTAGAATCTCTTTTCCCTTTTAGCCTGTATATGTCTTTGATATCATCTTTTTTAATACCGCTATTCAGGGATTTTGATAAGCTTACAACCATGTTTATTAAGTCTTCCTTTGATTCTGTGGGTAGTTTTGGCATATTTTTTATTTCAATATTAGCCTTACGTTGTTCCCGCTGCAATTCCTCAAGCTTGTCCTCTAAAATTATAATTTGTTCTCTGTCTTGCTTTAAACGTACTTCAAGCTGTTCTATTTTCTTCCTAAGGTCTTCATGTTGCGATGAGAGGAATGCAAGGCTACTTTCTATGTTGGTATTACTCTCTCTGATCTCTACTTGGGCAGACGTTATTTTTTTAAGCTCTTTTTGTTGTTCCGCAAACAATGACTTAATCATGCCTTTCATCTCTTTTTTAAAACTTAATAATTCATCCTCAAATCCATGCTCTCTAGCCCTTTTTTGACGTTGTTGAACATAGCTCGGTGGTTCATTGTCACCGTAAAGGTCTGTGTGAAAAGTTTCCATTTTGTCGACGTTTGGCTCAGAAACACTTTGTGATTTATTGGCCATAGGAGAGCGTTGAACTTTTGGCATCTTATAAATTCACTAATTGGGAAAACACAAAATTGAATATGAATTTATAATTGGGCCAGACCCTTATTTTTTGCTCCGCTACCGCTTTCGCCTTTAAATTGCACTAAGCGATTAATTAATATGACTCACGCACAGCTTTATTCTAGCGTCGCATCGGCGCGTACGCAAAGTAAAGCGTAGCTCACGAAACTGTTTCGTTCACTGTTGTTGTCCTTCTCACCCGTAGTTAATTGACTTCTTGCGCGTTATGGGCGCCTGGTACTTCACCAAATTTGCGGACAAGATATTATATTTAATTTTATAAAATATTTTACGTAAGCTACGTCTTAACGCTTTCGCGGTCCGAGGGGAAGAGGAAATAAATAAATAAAATTTAAAATCAAAAATTTACGCATTTTATAAAAATTTGTCGAATTATTAATTTAATGAAATTACTAACTAGAATATAACGTTTAATCGTATTTATATAATAGTTCTTATGAGAAAGTCAAATATAGCTCCCAAGTCCTTTGGTTATCAGAAAATGAAGCATTATTCGAAAAAATCTATGATTTTCATTACAATTAAGGGATATTTTATTAAATCTACATTTTTAATAGTCTTACGTAAGTTAGCGACATTTTATCATCATTATAAAATAATTAATTATTTTTCACAAAATTACAAAAATAAATAAGTCTCATTTCATGCAGAAGCGTTATTTTTAAATGCAACACACATTTTAAGAGTTTACTTAGACTGACATCAATCCCTACATTTTCATGCGATGCTTCAATTATAAGATGCGATTTCCCTCGCGTCCTACTTTTATGTATTAATAGTAATATTTTTATATCACATTGTAGGAAAGAATTTATCATCATCTTAGCTATTAACCAAATAATAATGAAAAAGACTTTTATTCCAGTTATTATTTAAATCAAACAATTTTTTTGAAGTGAAACCTCTTTATCGAGGTTGGAAAAAAATTTAGTGTAACATTTTTTCGTTACGCGTCACATTTTTCGGTTACGCGCCATGTTGCTTTTTGAAGTCAAACTTCTTTATCGGCGTTGGAATGAAACTTCTTTATCGACGTATGGGAGAAATTTTGTAGCAAATCGTCACGTTTTTCAAAGATAGTAATAATTCTATTACAATTAATGAAATTCTATAATAATCTTCGTAGTAATAAGGTAAAATGAAATATTTGTATTCATGTCTATGATAATAAAAGCCTTTTGTTAAACTTTATCTAATTTAACGAATTTCTGTCAAGTTGCATATAGTAGATAATTTTTTGAAAAATAAGATCATAAAGAAGTTTCACTTCTTACGTGTGTACACTGTACACCTAGTACACGCACAATTTATTATTTAAATATGTAATCCTAGTTTGAACATTATTTTCTTAATCAACACTGAGAGCTTATAAATAATATATATTAAATTGATATAAGTGTAATATTATTCGTTTATCTGTTTATAAATTGATAAATTACACTTAGAACGAATATCCAAATGTGTATTTGCAATTATTGTGTTTTTTTAAGTATAATATATATATACTGCTCATAACAATTACGGGAACAAAACTTTAAAGTAGAACTAAACTTTTTACTTAAGGTTTTAATTATTACTGGCCACTCGATAATGTTAAGGCATTGTCGAAGAAAATAAAAAACAAAAGAGCATCGGCGTTTTGGTTAGTAGTCCTATAATAAAGTGGCAGTGTGTCTAGAAACACCTAAAAACAAAGTGACGTCTTTGAATTTTCAATACTTTCTAATCACAGAAAACACATTTTAAGTAGTTTTTTTCAATCTTTTGAGTATTAATAGAAATTGAAGTGAGCCTTTTGAGTATTGTTATTCATTGAAGCGAGTGAGTTTAGGTCATAATGCCAGATCTGACTGAATTGCATGTCTCCCGAGCTATCGCTTTGCTTGAAGTGGGTCGAACTATGCGTTATGTAGGAAATGATCTAGGAGTAGCCCCTTCTGTTATCTACAGACTTTGGAAGCGATACCGTGAGACGGGAGAATACTCACGAAGGCGTGGTCAAGGTCGAAAGAGAAAAACTACACGTTTGCAAGATCGCTACATCGTCAACTGTGCTTTACGTAACCGCACCACAACTGCAAGAGATCTACAAAATACACTAAGGACGGCTACTGGTGTAGAAATTTCCGACCAGACGGTAAGAAATTGGTTGTTGGAAGCCAATTTGAGATCACGCCGACCAGTTCGGGCTGTGCGTCTAACAATTCAACATAGACAAGCTCGCCGACAGTTCGCGCAAAATCACGCTAATTGGCAACTTCGACATTGGAGGCCAGTGCTTTTTACTGACGAATCACGATTCCGTCTAACACGTTGCGATGGTCGTCTCCGTGTTTACAGACGCCCAGGCGAGCGATACAGTGCAGCAGCAGTCCAGGAATATGACAAATTTGGATGTGGCTCTGTGATGGTTTGGGGCGGAGTTAGTTTGGACGAGCGCACAGATCTCGTCGTTGTTGCTCCCGGGCGCTTGTGTGCTCAAACTTACATTGAAAATGTGCTGCAAGATAATGCCAGGCCGCATACTGCAGCCATCACGTCAGATTACTTACGACAGCAGGAAATCCGTGTAATGGAGTGGCCTTCCATGAGCCCTGACCTAAATCCAATAGAACACATTTGGGACTTGCTTGACAGGCGCATCCGGAAGCGTCCGATTGCACCTCAAACACTGCAGCAGCTCACTGAAGCGTTGAAGAATGGGAGCGAATTCCACAAGAAGATATTCGGAGGATCATACCGATACCTCCTAAGTATACTGAGTCAACTGACATTTTAGTAATTTTATAGGAGAGCCATTTTAAGGCAAATTGTTTATATTTTAATGAAATCAAACTAATTCGGAATAAATTAAATGTTTTTTTAATAAAGATTGAAAGCTCTTCCTTTGGTATAACATGATTTTGCTGAATTTTGTTTTTAAATGATATTTTATGTACATGACTCATTATACACGGGCGGGCCTGAATAGTAAAATGGTTTAACTACCAGTTATATTCATGTACGTTGTACATGAAAATCCATGACTTACTCGAAAATATTACGAAATATGATAATCATTTTATTAATATCATACTACTTTTGGTTATTTTCGATTTTTTTTGTCCCACTTAATAATAAAATGTTGAAATTACATCACTTGACTCATTCTACTAGGAATGTACTTACCTATGTTAGTAGTTAAAACCTCAACGTATACTGGACTAATATAATTAATCGAGGCTTTTTAATTACTCATTTTAGGTATTTCGAATACCTCACGAAATTAATAAAGGTTAGGAAGAAGTAGTCTCATTTAACAAAACAACACATTTAAAGAATCACAATGTATTTTTCGTTTATACTAAGTAGGACCCGTTTTTGTAGTTTTTGTATCCGACCCGTTTTTGTATCATGAAAGTTTCTTGAAAAGTAACAAACATCAATAAAAATAATAGAAACTAAAAATGGTAACTTACGTTAAACAATATTAATAAAAATAATAGATATGAATAATATAAATATCTAAAAATCTAGGAAATTCTAACGCTCAAAAAATTTATATAAGGTTAAACAAAATAAATAAAAATATTAAAGGTTGAACGAATCAAAAAATCAGTCTGAATCACTATCTTCTGCTCCATTAGAGTTATTTAGATAGATAGATAGATCCATCATTAGTAGTTGTCCAGTTGTTTATAAGTTTTGACTTTGATTTGAAGTCCTTTATTAAATCCTGAGACACTTCAATAACTGTGTATGTATCTAAAAGCTGTATATCATTGATCAGGCATATAAAGCTTTTTATCTTTGTCCGTCTTTCAATTAAAGCGTGCATACTGTCGCCTTCACTTTGTGAATGACCCACTATTAGAAAGCGATGGCTAATAGCTATACTACACTTTAAACTACCTAACATATACATTAAGAAATAAATCCTATTTCTATGTTGGCCTCCACAGTTGTCTGACTAAAACCGGTAATCATTGACACCTTCACCACCCGTATCTTCTATAAACTTAAAATGATAGTTGGAAATTTCAATTGCACCTCTCTTTGCTGTCTGTTGATACCATCAAAAGCAATCACCTTGGCGAGATCCCAGAATGAATATCGTGAAATTATACAAATAATGTTTCCGTTTATAATAAAAAGTACTCACGCTCTCGTGAGGTACATACATTAAGACACTTTTGAAGATCAGATGCTGATGTAAGGATTTCATTATTTTGTAATGCTGATTTTTTTATCTTTTGTTTTAATTTTTCTAGCTTTCTCTTTTTTTTTAAAATGCTCTTCATGCTTTTCTTTATCTGTCTGTAGAACTTGCTTGTTATTTTCATAAATGTGACATTGTTCACAAAAATCTTTTTTGGGTTTATAAAAACTATATATAGATATCTCGATATTGTCTCACGGTAGTCCATAAACCATTCGATTCATGAACAGTTTTGGGAAGGATAAAAAGCCTTCTAGATAATTTTTTACTTGATTTTTGGCGAGTGTAATATGACTCTACAGGAGAAAATGCTTCAACGTGATCTATAACACTGTGAACGTCATCGGATGGATTATATGTTCATCCAAAGACCACGCTGATCTGATTTAATAAATCCATTACCTTTATCGGACTTTTCTAAAGCTGTATAAGCAAAATCAAAACTAATAGAAAGAGTTCTCAAGAACATAGTTTTGCAAACCGATATTTTTGTGGTCTCAATATTATCTCCTTCACTCCTTTTTATCGACAATATTTTTTCTTTTTTTCCAGCTTTTACAGCATATCTTGCCAAAAAACCCATTGTCTTGAGTGGTCCAATAATCCAAAACATTCTGTTAATTTCTCACTGCATTTTTTCCATAAGTTGAGGGGCAAGAAGTTTTCATAATTCTCGTAGCATGAACTCTTCCGTTTCTACTGACATATTCCAATCCTCTATTAAGCTTATATTTCCTCTCCTTATCCATACATTTTTTATGAAAACTCTTAGCCTTTCTTTATCTTTTTTCGCAATGGAAATGCGCTTTTTGGCGTTATTGGACGATGAGTATGTGATATCATTAATGTCAGAAATTAACAGGAGATGAGTCAAAAGAATTATACGGCGATGGTACTGGAGTAATATCACAATAATTTTCTATAATGCTATTCTGGATGGGCGAATTACCTGGAGTGTTCTCTATGACTGATGGCGATCGATCTCCTTTTTGAGTTCAGTTATCAACAATCGATACCCAAGGCGAAGAGCAAAGAATAATATAATCTAGGAATAATATGTAAGCATTAGAAGGGATATTCTGCGATACTTCCTAATTCTTGATTGATTGATTGTAATCAATATCATCAAGTATTGAGAGCTCCTCTTCCATAAATTTGCAATTTTTTTTGCAATTTGCATCTTCCATAAATCTTCCATAAATTAGCAATTTGCATCCGGTGGCAATGGAGACTCTAAAACAAACAACAATTAAAAACACAAGAATTCATATTTTTATATTTAACGTGCCAATATCAAGTTATAAAATTTATAACACATAAAAAAATATATTATACCACAATAAAACAAATATATCAAAAATTGAATTAGTACATTATTATAGCCAGATAAGTCAAGTGTCTTCTTTTATAAAGTTTGTTCGTTGTAAACAGGTGTAAATATAGTTGTATCAGTATACGGCGTACTAAGCGACGTGTAACAATTATCAAAACAAAAATGGCAAAATCACACTATAATATGTAACATAAATAAAGTATATCAATGTAACTTACCATATTCATCCCTGTTTTGCATTATATCACTGATTCCTGAGATATTGCTAATTGTATCATTAGTATTATTCACCTTATTATTGAGAAAATTAAAAAAATTTCGCGCCCTCGCCGTCATTTGTCGTATACTGAGCCATAATAAACTTGTATCAATGCGTCCCTCCTCACGCCCCGAGAACACTGATACAATGTTATTTGGATCAGTATACAATGTACGATTTTAACTGATGTTGAAATTGATTTAGTATACGTGAAATTATCTCGGTAATTATAGGTCTTTTTTAAAAAAAAATAACACTAACATTAAGATCATGGTTTATTATGTACTTTTGTATAAAAAAACAAAATACCTAAATTTGTTAGATGACTCAGTATACTTAGGAGGTATCGATACGAAGCATGCCGCGTCGTTGTCAAGCCGTGATTAGGGCTCATGGAGGCCACACACGTTACTGAAAGTCACTAAAGACGAATATTCAAACGATATAAGAATATTTCTTTGATGGACCTTTTTTATCACCAATTAGTTTTTCGTCTACAATGCACATTTTAATTTTTTTTTAATAAAAAAATACAAATTGAATTTTTTTATTAATTGTAGTAATTAACAAATTAACAAGGTAAAAAATTGCGTAGTAAACGCAATGTACACTTATGAACGTCAAAAAAAAATATATGAAATGCTTCTAATTTTACATTTACTGCTAATTCTCAGATCAAGGGCGTGGAACGGAAGAGAATAACTGGCAATAAACTCTCTGCCACTATATCTATTTATAAACAGATAAACTAACTGCTACTACTAAGCTACTCTCCTCAAATTTACGTCCCATATATTTTGATATCAAGTTTCCTATTAATTCACGAAGGTGGTACATTTAAAAAAACAGTAGCGCTACACCCTATCCCGGTCTTACCCTCATATTTCTCGTATGAGTTTCGTGAGTATTTCTTCAATTGTTTTCTTAGTGTCGATTTCGAGTAAAATTAACTTCTTTCAAGTAACACGAATAAATCAATAAGCCCGTAAGCGGATAATTATGACGTTAAGAGCCTATTATTAAATTAAACATACGTTTTGGTAATGTTTAAGGCTTTTTAGCGGCCTAATGAAGCTTATGAGGTGTTGCATAATTAACTAATCTCGTAAAATTGGATGTTAACGAAAAATAATACGGGCGGAGGCGGGCTATTGAGTTTGGAAATTATGTGGGTAGACTTTTATAGATATTCAATGTTGAAATAGTAATTAAAAATATATTTTTTTTGTTTCATTTATTATCACGTGCATCGTGATACAAAGGAAATAAAAAAAAGATCTTTTGTATATATCTAATTTATAATCATGTAGCGCGTTTTGATAATGTCAATGTTTGGTCATAATAAACTAGTCGAACATTACTTCATTCCAGTATCATGGCAAATTAAAAAAAAAATTACATAAAAGTTAAAAATGTACTTTAACAGACAGTTCACGAACGCTTTAACTATGAATAAAATCGGAGAAACTCTGACGGAAGTTTAAAAAACAAAATATTTATATTTGGACTAGAAGCAATCATAAATATTCAATATTGTACAACCTCTTTAATCAAATTTAAAAAGAGATTTTTTTATGCAAATAACCAAAATAGTTTGTGAAACTAACTATACCAAAATAACAATCGTAAAAGTCTATATTTGGAGTAGGTCACTGCTTATTACATAGTTTTTCAGTCAGTTTGCCTATAATGTACAATGCTTTGACTTGCAAAGGTGACCTTCTTTCGATTATCTTAATGTCTTTCAGCTTAAGATAGTGCCACCATTGTGCTGGCACCGCTTTAAACTAAACTTTACAATAAATACAAATTATATAATCAGTTCAAATCATTTTCAATCATTGTCTTTGTTTCTTCTAGAATTATTTTTCTCTATTTTCTAATGTTCCTCAGTATATTGTGACTGTCACTGTATTTGTTCACTGTCCATCAGTATTGCTAGTGTACCTTAAGAATAAATAAAAAAATTAAGAAAGAATTAGTCTGCAATCAAATTAAGAACCAGCCAATGCATTGCAAAGTTATAATTATCGCCGTTAGTGGTACGTTAGTGCTATCAATAAAATATGACCCAAAAAAACTAAAGGCTGACTATTTCAGATCAACGCTTCAGAAAGCAGCCTCTTGACATATTCTCGCCTTTACAAGAATACTATTTTTGTCTAGGTTGAAGGTACGAACATGGAAAGTTTTCATGCGCAATATTCTATCTCTCTATTATATACTTTGAACATATTATTATCGTTGGCAAAAGTAAAATGATTTAACATAGAAAAAGAACATTTTTTTTTCTATATTCGTGCTCTCTCTATCCATAACATTTAACACCCAAATATCATGAGTAACTGTCGCCTGGCCCCAGAGGGGGACGCCATGCCTTTTAAGTAAATAAAGTCCTTTTTTTAAGAAAGGGGCGATTTTGACACTGCCCTGCTGCCTAACTTCTCGACCACAGAAAAATACGACTATATAATTTTTCCCTAACGCGCCAAAAGAAGTATAACTTCAAAAACACATTTGACAACCAAGATCGGTCATCTTGTTGATTGAGTTGTCAAATGTTTCGGATTTGCAGCGAAGGTTCCATAGAAGGGTTTTGTAATTTGATTGATAGTTCATATCATACCTTATAAAAAGGTTGGGCTCAGATTATATCCGTTTTTTTGATTATTTTTATACACAAGGACAATAAAAGAAGGTACCCGTCGGCGCTAAGATAAAATTCAGGGTAAACGGTGTGTTGGTAGAAGAAAACAACCATGACTTCGTAACGTTAGGGCATGGACGGGTATTGCGACTGCGACAGAGTTGCTGCATCTAGCACAGGACAAGACACATTTCACGAGACAGACGGCCAGCCTCTACTAATGGCGAGGCACCAAATGAAGAAGATGCCTGACGTAGGCGATTTATCGGTTTAAAACATGTCGGTTTCACAATTGTAACTTAGCTGTAGGTGCTAATTGTGCATAGAAAATCAATTGCAAAGCCGTGATGCACATAATTCCAATCTCAGGGTAGAGTTTACAGGCTTAATTACATTAAGTCAACAATTCCTTTATTATAATAATGTATAAAAGAAATTGAAGTAATAAGGACAAAATATTGACGAGTACACGACAAGTTTTAAACTACTTTATTAGTGCATATTATCGAACTGAAGTTTTATTTGAATTATTATTATTGCAATACAAAAATAATAACTGTCTTGTCATATAATTTAAGAGCAAAATTTTAATGTCGGGTTGGACCATTGGGTCAAAATTTTAGCTAGTAACAGTGAACGACTCTGAGTGTGCCTGTAATACCATTGTAAAACCACTAATAAGCTTAAATCAGCTTACAATAAATACTTAACTAATATCATAAAGAGTAAAGATTTGTATTGTATAGTTTCAATTGTTTAACCTTTAGAACTACATTATCCGTGAATAACATAAGCTTTTTTTTATATAACAAACGCAAACACGCAGTATTTATATAATGCCAGAAGGCTCGCAAATGCGTTGCCGGCCTTTTAAGGATTGGTACGCTCTGTCGATGTTGTCCGATGAAACTAAGCTGCAGATATTAATGTGAACAACTTCTCTGAACACTCTCCAAACTATATTTATTTACAAAATATTTTAACATTACACTCCGGTAGCTTATAACACTCATTGTAATAATAAACTCGTGATAATATGAATTAGAGTGTAAATAATTTCCTATAACGGCATTCAGGAGGCGTCTCATCAATTTGTTTACGTCCAATAAAATCGAGAACGCTAAATCGACTCTAATTGAGTTCCGAGCTGATCAATACATCACGGCCGGCTCGCATCAGAAGCCGATTTTTCCTTGATCAAAGTAAAAGCACGTTTAAAAGCCTATTAATGTTCATATATCTTCAACGAAATTTAATTTAAAGTTGTTATAATTGGTATTATTCATATACGTATCGTTATTAAAAATCTATATAAATGAATGTGATCTTCAAAGTAGGCTACAATTATTTCAATACTACCCAACAGACGTTATCCTGTCTTAACTATGAATATTGATTTCGAATTGGTTAAAGGGGAATTTAATATGTTAACGGCTGAGTATTTACGTAAACACTTCTGATTTCTTTTTCCGCGTTATAATAAAACTATATATTTATTAGATATAGATAGTTTTTTGTTTAATTTAAAGTGGAAAACACATTTTTATTCTTGTAGGTTTTCATACAAAAACAAAATAATTAACGTTACTAACGTATTAAATAAATAAATGTTGAATATTGTTTAACTAAATAGAGGCGTGTGTTTTTTTATCTGTCATAGGGTGTATAATTACCGATAATGTACTATACAATTTCAGATGGCGAGCGAGCTTTTTTTCTATTTCTATTCATTATAATAATAATAATAATAAAAGCCCATTAAATTTCCAATCATTACAAAAAAAGAATACACACGTTAGATTTATTTCATTGTCCTATATCCTAGCTATCTTCAGTACCGTCCAGCTATCGTTAATCGGAACCCTTTCATGGATAAAAGCCTCATCCAGCTTTTCATAATTACCCTATCCATGGCTTTCTTTCTCCAATCGCTTCCTGCTACCGCTTCTGTTTCTTCTATACACTTTTTTTTCAGAATTAAAGTGTAAATTTACATTGCTTGACCTACATTCGTTTATATACAAGTAATAAGTTATAAAAAGTGCGAAACGGAATAATTTTAGACGTAGGCGATATGATTGATCGTTTGTGTTAAATTTTTACACAGAAAGTTTTTTATGATAGACATCGATAAATTATCTTAAAACTTTTACAAAGCAAATAAATTTATTGACCTCGCGCAAAGACTCCAGCGTAGTATATCTATACTAATATTTAATTTAATTAAATCTCTTTATAGAGGAACTCAAAAATGACTAGACCGATTTCTCTAAACTCCTTTTAAATTAAAATGCTACATTAGAAAGTCTATATTTTTTATTGTTTGGCGTCAGTTTCATAAAAATTTCGTACTAAATTAAGCAATATAATATCACTACCACCGAATTAAAGTGTTTCCGTCAAAAGTTTTCCTTCTATTTTGGCAAATAGAGGACACCGTGAGCCATTTCTGCCAAAACCCTCCATCTTTTAGTCGATACCAACTCCGGGGAAATAAATACAGATAATACAACTTTTTCTACAGCTGTGATACTTTTTGACATTCAACACCTTTTGTCTTCAGTCACCGTGACCACGCACGCTGTTAAGCACAAGACGTCGGAAAAATTTAAAATTATGTAAAATAATTGTAAATTTATAATAATACGTAACTTCAATCCGGTAAAAAAGTGTTTTCTTTAAATAAACACTTTGTTTCTGAAATATTATTTTAAGATTGGAAATTAAATGGGCTTTTATTATTGTTATTATTATTATTATTATGAATAGAAATAGAAAAAAAAGCTCGCTCGCCATCTGAAATTGTATAGTACATTATCGGTAATTATACACCCTATGACAGATAAAAAAACACACGCCTCTATTTAGTTAAACAATATTCAACATTTATTTATTTAATACGTTAGTAACGTTAATTATTTTGTTTTGTATGAAAACGTACATGAATAAAAATGTGTTTTCCACTTTAAATTAAACAAAAAACTATCTTTATCTAATAAATATATAGTTTTATTATTACGCGTAAAAAGAAATCAGAAGTGTTTACGTAAATACTCGGCCGTTAACATATTATACTCCCCTTTTAACAAAACAAATAATCCTTTTTTCCGCTTGCGCAAACCTGACTTTTAATACTGTTCGTTGAAATGTGATTTTTTCGCTACAATACACTCCGCCCGCGCTTTTTGCGACTCAACCTTTCTTTGTAAAAACGGTAATGTTATTTGGACTATTTCCTGCTTAATATTTATATATTTTTAACGGTGATTTCAATATTTTAAATATTAGCCTTCTGTGCCTTTCTGACACGGTTTGTCGGGAAGATACTTTGATATTATTGTACCTACTGAGCATGTCAAAAAGTCAAAATCATTTATTTTGGTAACACAATGTACACTTATGAACGTCACTAAAGAAATATACATTAAATGCTTCTAATTTTACATTTAGAGTTCTTAAATCAAGGGCGTAGAATGGAAGAGAAGAACTGGCAATAAACTCTCCGCCGCTTTTTTTAATCGCCAAGTTTTTTGTTTTACACAACGTTTGTAAGGAGCTGCAACCATTACACCTTGTTCCACATGACATCTTAAGTAATAAATAATAATAAAATAAATTAAAAACAAAGATTTTTCCTCTACCAGCAGGAGGCATGGTGAAATAGGAGCACGCACGTACATTCTCGTGGGAACAACACGCAAATACATAGTCGAAATAGCTAACATCACCGCATACACAAATTCAAGTACGACCAGTCACCACAAGTAGCACCCTTTCAAGCATGGCCAGCCATCGGCCCCCTCGCCATATTTGGCGGGGCATGGAGTATGGAGGCATGGAGCAAACATAATAAACCGTCTTACAATAGTAATTTTCCTTTAAATAAAAAAATCAGTGGCGCTACAACCATTTTAGGTTTGGGTCAGATTTCTGTATCTGTTTCATGATCATTTGTTAATATAATAGGCAAGTAGGTGATCAGCCTTCTGTGCCTGACACGCCGTTTTCTGTCTAAGGCAAGCCGGTTTCCTCACGATGTTTTCCTTCACCGTTAGAGCGAATGTTAATTGCGCAAATAGAAAAAATGTAAATTGGTCGATCGGGATCGAACCTTCGACCTCAGGGACGAGAGTTTCACGCTGAAGCCACTAGGCCAACACTGCTCCTTTTTTACTTTAGATACCATTTCGTATTACACCAGTTGTACGGTTCATGGGTCATTGGGGTGCTTTAAATAATAGAGGATTTTAGTTTTAATTATAATATAATAAGCTGTAAAAACTCGACTGAAGCGTACGAGTGGGGTATACTGGACTGAACTGGTTTTGAGGCTATAAAAGCACGGCGCGCGATATGGCCGTACACACTTCTTCGCCGCTCGCACCAGATAATATTATAGACGTCACTTACAGTTATTGTTGTTGAATCTGTGGTTATGTGTTCTTTATTAATTAATAGTAGTTGTGTGGTAAATTTCGTGTAATCTAATTTGTCTTTTTTAGTAATTTTATTTGTTAATTTCTTACTATATGTTAATTGCTATATAACGAATGAATGCAATGTAACCGCTGAAGAGAGTGTCTACGTCTGCCTATACTCTCGGGGCGTAACTCCGACGATTTAGGAAATTGCCACGCTTATAAAACTAAGAATTGAGAAAAATGTACAACCTTGGCGTACACCAGTTTCCACATAAAGATAACACGTTGAAAATCGTCAATAACAGTCACTTCAGTTTATAAGAGTGTAGCGTCAGTAGCAAAGTCATTCCGTCTACTAAGGATATATACAACTTACCGAATACGGCCATTGTATTTATTACTAGCAACCCGCCCCGGCTTCGCACGGATGCAATGCTGATACTAAATTCAAAGTGCTATAGAGTATAGGCCGCAGTTTTTAAATTTGTAATATCTTCGAAAATATTCATTTAAATCATATGCTGTAAAGGGCCATATAGATCTATATTAAATCAACAATGTATTTAAGGTATTTAATTGGATAAGGATTAATGCTGTATTGGTTAAAATCACTTCGAAAATTAGCCATTATTTGTCGTAAAAAGTAAATGACAAAAAAATGTTATTGTGGGATATCCATGAGAGATAGACATATACCATCACGGAGTTTTCTGTAGACCTTTTCAATGTGTACTATACTTAGTACATTATTTTGTTAAATCTCGTAGGGTTCGCAATGTAAGCTTAAAAATTTAATAATTTACGATTTGCGACATCACATTATAAACCTCAAAAATAACAGTATTTCTCCACTATTTAATCGATGTTATTATACATATAAACCTTCCTCTTCAATCACTCTATCTATTAAAAAAACCGCATCAAAATCCATTGCGTAGTTTTAAAGATTTAAGCATATATAGGGACAGAGAAAGCGACTTTGTTTTATACTATGTAGTGATTAGACTGGTCAAAGATTAGGTTAAATGAACTGTTCAGCTACGTTTCTCCACAGGAGATCACGCATAGTTTTAGTTCTAACTCAGTGATATTTAATATATTACCAAAACATTTTTACACCATAAAACCGAGCCCTATATCCATAATACAAGTCTTCGGGGCCATCAGTCATAGATTCTAAACTACGATATTTGTCAATAAAATTAGATATAACCGAACAATTCAGAAAACATTTGGCGCAATATTGGGACATAATAATTAGGTGCTGATTGAATAATTGTTGATAGCATTGAAATTTCGAGAAATTCTTGTTTGGTTAAATTAGTATTTTATTGTTATTGTTGTACATTTATGTACCATCAATAAAATGTTAACCATTGATAGCAATTACGACAGATTTGGCTAAACATTCTTAAGCCGAAAGCTTCGACGTTTTTGGCTTTTTATTTTTTGTGTAATGTAAGAGGCATAATGCCCGTCACAGTCGACTGCGCATTTGTGATGTAAATTGCGTACTTATCCCACTTTTTGCCAAACATCAAAACAAATTTATTCACCACAAAACCAGACCTATATCCTACTAAATTACTTAAGAACTCACCAAATTTTTTGTTTAAAAGTTATTTCAATTTTTTTTCTAATGTACTGGTATATGTAGGAAACGTGACAAACATCATTTTATATGCAAGATATATGTTTAGCACAAATAATTGTTTTAACATACAATCATATACGTATATTTCCGTGGAAAATAATGCACATTAAGATATCGGAAATTCTGAACTCAATTCCCGACAAAACCCGATTGTTTCATATTGATAAGTCCAACTTGGTTTAGATAGTATAAGACACCGTTCAAAAATGTTTCTACACTTTACTTAGACTTTCAATCACATCAAGACAAGTAGAAACTAGATAGATAGATAGATGAATCAATCATAATATATAAAGTATATGACTAGAGAATAATGTGTTTAGTGATATTATACGCTCAGTTTTATTAACATAATAAAGCTTATTTCAGTTCAAAGTCAAAGTCAAATCATTTATTTCAATTAGGCGTATTAAAAGGCACCTTTGAAAGTCCAAATTACGAGTTAAAAATATTTAAAAAGAAATAACTCTAGTTGCCCCTTCCAAAAGTTTCATATGGAGAAGAATGCAAGAAACTCCACACTTACTCTTTTAAAAAAGTTTTTACAATATTTTGTATACGATTTGATAATTATATGTGAAGAACAAAAAAAAGAACTATACTAAAATAAAATGGGCGCATGGTGTTATAAAAACAATGCAGCACATAAGTAAATTATTATGTAGATTATGATTTAAAACAATCAAATGAAATCTAAGCTGTAAAATACGTATCATATACATTGATAGAAGAGTATAGAGTCTTTACTTATTGTCTATACAAAAACTGTAATGTATTTAAGTTCTTTCTTTTATGTCATAGTTCAGTCGTCACATCTAGCGACCTAGTTTATGAGATTGTTCGCTGGTTGACCTGGGAGATGAGTTTGAACTCATATTTTAGTTTTTAGCTCGGAATCGCTTTGAAAATTTCCTAACTACTTGTATTTTTTACATACAAGTTTTAGTGTATGATACTTTTATAAATTCTCTTTGGATGTGCAATATCTAGATACTTAGCTATTTATTTAAACACGCAAAGCGCAAGGGGCGGGTTTTTATTGGGTGAGGTGTTAAGACATAGGTACATTGAATGGATATTTCATCATTTTAATACAAAATTAAATATAGTTTATTTGTATTTGTTTACGTTATATCGCTGATAGTCAAGAGTGACTATGGTGAGTCTTGTACCACAAAGAACGGTTCGGTGGCTGTCGATACACAATTAATACTGAAATATTAAGTCCTGTGTACATACCTTGTTATAATGTCTCCTTACCAGGAAGAAAGGCACACAATATTGTCAGCCGTAAGAATTTGAAGAAATTCTATTAGTTTCGGAACAAAGAGAGGGTAGACTGATGCTGATTGATACCTTGCCTCACAATAGTTCTTAAACACGCAATAAACACTCACTATAAAATTCTATATAGTCGACGTAACTATTATCAACTAAAATTAAAAAAAAAGTATATAAAAATGCATCTAACGTAACCCGAGTAAATCTCAACAAAGACTAATCAAAAAAATGTGATGATCGGCCGAGTAAAAAAATTTGGAATCCTCATCAAATATAATAAAATTAAAATTATGTATTTTGAACAGTCTGATACAGGCACGAGGCTTATTGGCAACTCAGTTCAATAGAAGGAACCACCGTCAGAACCAAATGAAGGAATTCCTTGGTTTAAATAATTTTACGGAATGAAACCAGCGACAAAAATGTTATATAGCGGACATTCGAGAATACAGTTTCCCACACCCAGGCATACATTATCTGTTATTAATAATAATGGTGATTTTTTTTTAACCTAGTCATATTTTTATGCATTTGGCTATAGTGAACATTTTATGTGATATAAGGTTCCCCCGAAATTGATTTTTCACAATTCAGGGTTGAAAATTGAATGGATCCTTGACTAGTATCTATAAAGACGAAATCATAAATTGGCAAAAACCTCCGCTTAACTAACAAGAATTCTAGGATAAACATACAATGTTTGTCTTAAGATTTGTCTTAGAAGTTTGCTCGTGTGGATTTGTTTACTTGTAACACGATTTTATGATAACATTTATTAAGTATACAAATAAAATTTGATCAAAATCACACTTGATCTTTTCTGGATAATAATCATTTTATTTCAAAGCTTATTTCTGTCTTATTCAATTTTTTCCAAAACTATTTATTTATTACATAAATATATTACATACATTATCCTTACAAACTATGCCACTACATTATGTAAAATATAACAGATAACGAGAGATATGAACTATTTTAAAATACTTTTTTTTTATAGAACAGGCAAACGGGCAGGAGGCTCACCTGATGGTAAGTGATACCGCCGCCCATGGACACTCAATGCCAGAGGGCTCGCGAGTGCGTTGCCGGCCTTTTAATTTTCTTTTTCTCGCAAGGAAAATACACATATTGTATAACATACAACTTTTTTAATAAAAAAGTAAGTGTAATTGCACCGTTTTATTTAAAGTACCAATAATTTATCTCTTTTTTACAGCGTTAGGAAATTATAGAAAGAGAAAGAGCGTAAGGAATGACTTCATGCTACCAGCATTACAACTGCCTACAGTTTAAATAAAGTACTGTACAAAATCTTTTCTCCTTTGGCTTAACGTCACCGTAAGAGAAAGTTAATCTCACGATTTTAGTTAAAGCTCCTAACAAATAGAAAATAAATCTTGAAAAATTACTAAAACATTTTTACTTTTAGTAATTTAAGTGTAAAATTACTGATTTTACGTTGGATTGCTTCTTGCCTATCGAGCGAGCACAATGCTGCTAAAACAGGTCAAGAGATTAATCCACTTCATTATTAGTGACAAGTACCTTTAGCAGTTAAGTCTTTAGGGTACAATGGCTTTATTGCAAAAGCTTTTGTATTAATTTATTTAACACTTCGTTGCATAATAAGGTCACAAGTTTTTAATAGCTTTATTTATGAATAAATGTGTCTGGCTTAGTGGCTTCAGAGTGCGACTCTCATCCGTGAGGTCGTAAGTTCGATCCCCGCCTGTGCGCTTATGGACTTTTTTCTATGTGCGCATTTAACATTCGCTTGAACGGTTAAGGAAAACATCGTGAGGAAACCGACATGTCATAGACCCAAAAAGTCGACGGCGTGTGTCCGGCACAGGAGGATGATCACCTACTTGCCTATTAGATTTAAAAATGATCATGGAACAGATTCAGACATCTGAGGCCAAGACCTAAAGAGGTTGTAGCGCCACTGATTTATTTTTTTATACATTCCAAAAACAAAAGAAATCAGAATATAAAAATATGACTACACATTTAAATAAAATATATTTAACGGTTATAAACGCCAAATGTTGATAATTTGTGTAATTCGATGTTTTTCAGCAACGATAAGCAAGAGGCAACATCGAATTGACATATAAAAAAGAAAACAAAAAAAAAAAAAAAAAAAAAAAAAAAAAAAAAAAAAAAAAAAAAGGGGGGGGGGGGGGAGGAAGGGGGGGGGGGGGGGGGGGGGAAAAAAAAAAAAAAAAAAAAAAAAAAGGGGAAAAAAAAAAAGGAAGGAAAAAAAAAGGGGGGGGGGGGGGGGGGGGGGGGGGGGGGGGGGGGGGGGGGGGGGGGGGGGGGGGGGGGGGGGGGGGGGGGGGGGGGGGGGGGGGGGGGGGGGGGGGGGGGGGGGGGGGGGGGGGGGGGGGGGGGGGGGGGGGGGGGGGGGGGGGGGGGGGGGGGGGGGGGGGGGGGGGGGGGGGGGGGGGGGGGGGGGGGGGGGGGGGGGGGGGGGGGGGGGGGGGGGGGGGGGGGGGGGGGGGGGGGGGGGGGGGGGGGGGGGGGGGGGGGGGGGGGGGGGGGGGGGGGGGGGGGGGGGGGGGGGGGGCGGGGGGGGGGGGGGGGGGGGGGGGGGGGGGGGGGGGGGGGGGGGGGGGGGGGGGGGGGGGGGGGGGGGGGGGGGGGGGGGGGGGGGGGGGGGGGGGGGGGGGGGGGGGGGGGGGGGGGGGGGGGGGGGGGGGGGGGGGGGGGGGGGGGGGGGGGGGGGGGGGGGGGGGGGGGGGGGGGGGGGGGGGGGGGGGGGGGGGGGGGGGGGGGGGGGGGGGGGGGGGGGGGGGGGGGGGGGGGGGGGGGGGGGGGGGGGGGGGGGGGGGGGGGGGGGGGGGGGGGGGGGGGGGGGGGGGGGGGGGGGGGGGGGGGGGGGGGGGGGGGGGGGGGGGGGGGGGGGGGGGGGGGGGGGGGGGGGGGGGGGGGGGGGGGGGGGGGGGGGGGGGGGGGGGGGGGGGGGGGGGGGGGGGGGGGGGGGGGGGGGGGGGGGGGGGGGGGGGGGGGGGGGGGGGGGGGGGGGGGGGGGGGGGGGGCCCGGGGGGGGGGGGGGGGGGGGGGGGGGGGGGGCCCCGGGCCCCCCCCCGCCCGGGGGGGGGCGGGGGGGGGGGGGGGGGGGGGGGGGGGGGGGGCCGGGGGCGGGCCCCCCCGGCAAGGGGGGGGGGGGGGGGGGGGGGGGGGGGGGGGGGGGGGGGGGGGGGGGGCCCCCCCCCCCCCCGCCCGCGGCGCCGGGGGGGGGGGGGGGGGGGGGGGGGGGGGGGGGGGGGGGGGGGGGGGGGGGGGGGGGGGGGGGGGGGGGGGCGGGGGGGGGGGGGGGGGGGGGGGGGGGGGGGGGGGCCCCCGGGGGGGGAGGGGGAGGAAGGGGGAGAAGAAAAAGGGAAAGGAATTTTTTTGGGGTGGACTTTTTTTTTTTTTATTGGTTTTTTCGCCTTTAGGGGTTTTTTTATTTTTTTAAAAAAAAAAAAAAATTTTTTTTTTTTTTTGGGGGGGTGAATAAAAAAAAAAGGGGGGAAAAAAAATGGGGGGGAAATAAAATAAAATTTTTTTTTGGGTTAAGGAAAAGAAAGGAGAAAAATTTTTTTCTTTTATTTTTTTGGGGCAGTATATTTCATAATATTCTGATTTCTTATTGAAATGTTGTCATATTAACACCACGCTTTACCGCGAAGTTGGTTCCTATTTGTAACCTTTGAATTTGCGTTTATTCGAATGTCACAAAATCTTAGAACCAAACTGTCTGACGGCATACCGGAGCTGGATACCATGAGAGATGGAAGTCGTATATCATCTACTAGCCTTCTCGTTTTATTTTGGTTTTTGATTCGACTCCGATGACTACAATCTAAAAATACTACGAAATCGAAAGGAAGTTATAATCATGCATAATACTTTTAGAGTATTGGTAATAAAATATATAGTTTATATATTATTATCTAATATATAAAATTCTCGTGTCACAGTTTTCGTCGCCATACTCCTCCGAAACGGCTTGACCGATTCTCATGAAATTTTGTGTGCATATTGGGTATGTCTGAGAATCGGACAACATCTATTTTTCATCCCCCTAAATGTTAAGGGTAGTCCACCCCTAAATTATTTTTTTTAATTTTTAAATAAATTACTTATTTTTTTATTTTTTTATGATACAGCATTAAAAAATACATACAACCCCTAATTTTCACCCCTCTACGATCAACCCCTATTTTTAATAATAAATGATATACATGGCAAAATGACGTTTGCCGGATCAGCTAGTAAGTCTATATAATATTTAACTAACACAATTAAAATCACAATTAACATTATACAAATAGTAACATAATAATAAAATAATATACATTGAAATAAATAACTAAACTTAACATAGACTAAAACATATCATTAAAAGGATTGGCAGCGTCCCCTTTAGCTAGCAAGGTGTCCAGCCTGCGATGTAACTCACTTTTCAATAAGCGGTTTTCAGCGTTCGCTCTCAAATCTCTTTCTCCCCCCCCTATTTTTGTATTATATTTTACTTTTTAAAAAAAAAAAAAATAAAAAAATTTTTTTTTATGAATTGCTAGACAATTCTTTGACCTCCGTAAGGGTGAAGGCTTGTGTTATGGGATGGCAACGGATATATATACATATACATTCAATAAACAATAAACTACAGTTCCACTTTTCAATCAAATGCTGTTTCGCCGGCGTCCTGAAAAAACCCCCGGGGGGGGGGGGAGAGGGGGGGACCCGCGCGGGGGGCAGATCTTCGGTCTCCTGTGATGTCGACTAAACTTTTTGAAATTTCTTATATTTAATTGTTGTATGTTTTTATTATTTTAACAATTTCGATTTATATTAGTTAAAGTTTCAATTGATTCAAAACGCAAAAGGCCAGCACAAGAGTATTAATTACTGCAAGCTTTACAGTTTACGTAAGAGATGTATAACTATACAAAAACTACCAGAAAACCTTCAAAATTAGGAGAACAACGAGCCTTAACGCTAATAAGCAATATCTCCCAACTTTAGTAAGATATTAAACGTACTTAATACAAATAAAGTTAATTAATATATTTTTTTTTAAAGACAATTCACACCAATTGACCTAGTCCCATGCTAAGCTGGTGAAGCTTGTGTTATGGGTACTAGGCAACGGATATACATACATATAATAGAAAGATAGACATATAAATACATATTTAAACACCCAAGACCTAAGCACAACACCAAATGCTCATCACATCGATGTTCGTCTCAGCCGGGGATCGAACTCGGGACCCATGGATTCGCAGTCAGGGGTACTAACCACTAGACCAATGAGCTATCTAAATTTTTTAATTACTCAATGGTAGATATATTTTTCTTTTCAGGTGGATAAATTCGCGTACATGTGATAAATTAGCAACGCAAATACTTCAATAGAATTTATCAATAAATCAAATTAATTCGAATCATAAATTAATAAGTCAAAGAACATTTATCATTGAAGTTAAATACAAAGCATATCATTACGAAAACCATTCAAAAATAAAACTCACCAATTCGATTCAATAAATCCATATAATTGTATTTTTTTTATGCTAATAGACTTTTCTTATGAAAGATTGAACCAATTAGAATGATATTTAATATATCGTTGTATAGAGCAAACACATTTCTGCATTTTTTATTTAAGATTTGTATGTGTTGTTTAGTTTTCTGTACCTGAAGCACATCTTTAATTCTTGAGTCTAAGGTTTTGTGATTTGTTTGTTGACGTGGGCGCTATACTTACTGGTAATAATAATAAATAAATAAAATATGTTTATTATAAGACATAAGATACAGGTATCACTTATTCCACGTCATTAAATTTGAATTTGTTAGCATCCCTACTCATCGGCAAAGAAGACAGAGGGTGTAGGCCGAGATAAAAAGCCGGCGTAAAAATCTCTCAGTACTCTTTTAATATAGCAAATCATCAAACAACACTTATTTTAAAACAAATATCGTAAATTAATTAGAAATAGCCTGTCTAGCCCTAGTCCCAGGCCCTTTTATCAACTAGATAATCGTTAACTTTATAGTAAGGCTTTTTACACAGCTTTTCTTTAAAACATTTCTTAAATTTATTAAAAGGCAAAGATAAAAGAGCCTCTGGGATTTTATTCAAGAAGAGTATCCCTTTTTTACAGAAAAGAATTACTAACTTTAGATAGTCTAGTACGGGGAAATTGCAGCCTGCGTTTATTCCGAGTATTAACATTTTGCGTATGTTCTATTCTAGTAAACTAATCACTATTTTTGTATACATACATAATATTTTTATAAATATATTGCGAGGGAAAGGTAAGTATATTAATTTCCTTGAATTTATCTCTCCGTACAGCGGCATATATATTACTATCGTAAGATGAATATATCAGAAACATTTAAACATTACATTGTGTTTAGTATAATAATTATATCTTATAATATAAAGTATTCGGAGCAATGGCGTTACTGACAAGGGCTTATGAATTGACAACGTCAAAGTCAAATTAGTTCAAAATCAATAGGAACGAGTACCAAATAATTACTTTAATTTTGACTGTACAATTTTCAAATATTTAAAGAACTAACCGATTACTTTTAATAATGATAATTAATATTACTAAGGACCATTGAATAGTTTTTCTTCCTTTGAACTGTTTTGACATTGACGTTGTTAATTTATAAGCCGTGTGACAATTAATGACAATGGCAGCTGACAGTAAAGCCATTGCTCCGACAAGTAAATTACGAGTAATGCAGCTGGGGTTCAAACGTACAAACTCACGCTTAACTATGCTAACATTGCTTAATCTACAGGTAAAAGAAAGGAAAGGATTTTTAATTTTATCGCTTATAAAACATTTTCCAAGGAATAGTAGCAAAAACTTAATTTAAGCCGACCCATACTTTATAGGTTAAAACGTTTCTTGTTTAAAATCTGTTAAAATTAAAAAATCCGTTCATAAAAATTTAGTTTAAAAACCTCACACCTACTTATGATAATTGTGAGGTGCAATGAGGATTCTCCTCAGGTGGAGCGGTATTAAAAATCGCTTACTATGATTTTGAAGTAAGCGCGCTCTCAAGTTAAATGGCCATTAAAATTCGCCAAGTATTACTAGCAAAAAGTTCATTTTCATTCGGTCATGCTGTTCATTCCGGTCACTAGTTCAGTTTCAGGAGCGGATACTAATTCTTTAAATGCTTAGTATTCCGTATCGTTAATAAGATAAAATATTCAACTGTATTTTTATGAATTTCAGCATATAGGTTAATTATACTTATGATATATTATATATCACGGAGAGATGAACAACCCGCGAGAAAAAAGGGTAGCACCTAAATAATTACGGGTGAAGAAAGGAAGGTAGAAAGTCAGAATGAGGAATCGACTGTAAACGATAGGAATATTGTCGTCTAGCGACAGGAAGGACGGAGGAGATAGACAGAGATAGGGACCGCTTGTTGACAAATCAAATTAAACATATAACGGTTTGGAACTATTTTGACTTTGATGTTATTAAATTATAATGACAATGGCAGCTGACACTAACGCCATTGCTCCGACATTCATAATAATGACAGAAGTTATTATTACTACAGACTATCAAAAAGTCTGTTTATTTGTAGATCTAGTAATATTGGCAAATCAAATAAACCATATTGCGGTTTTGAACTAATTTGACTTCGATGTTATTAAATAATAATTACAATGGCAGCTGATTCCAGCGCCATTGCTCCGACATATACAATGCGAGCGAGAACCCAAAAAAGTGTTGTTATCTAAAATAAACAGTACAAACCTGTTTATTCTAGATAACAACACTTTTTTCTACTATCTATCTCTACGAAAGTACGTTATTTCGAAACAAAACTTATTGTTATTCCCGGCAAATAAAATGGCTTGTTCTAAGAGAGACCAATCTTTAAAAACTATCTATAAAACTGATTCATACACCGCTAAGCTGCTCTAATACATTTAATTTAATACATGTAAATGTGTGTGAGACACTTTGAAGTAATCAATAGATTTTCATTTACAAGTTTGACATTTGACTTTGACAGTTGACAGAAACCTAATTGCGAATATTTGCCTTCACATGAAATCACTTTGAGAATGTTACGAGTTAGAATATAAATTAATTTAATCTTAAAATTAACACTAAATCTCGTTTCCGCGAATAATTTGTGTAAATAAATGAGATACGTTACTAATATTCTACAAAGTAAGTAAATACTTCAACATGTTATAGTGTCGATTTAATCTAGAATTCCCCGTCTATATAATACTACCAAACGTTTAGCAATAAATAGCGTGGAAGGTATAAATGATTAATTATGGTTTTATGTAAATTTACTGAAATATAACGAATTTTTGAAGTGAAACTTCTTTATCGGGGTTGGAAAAAAATTTAGTGTAACATTTTTGCGTTACGCGTCACATTTTTCCGTTACGCGCCATGTTGCTTTTTGAAGTCAAACTTCTTTATCGGCGTTAAAATATGACATATAGTATGTTTTTGACTTTGAAGTTTGACAACGGATTACATTTTCGAAGTCGAACTTCTTTATCGGCGTTAAAATATGACATATAGTATGTTTTTGACTTTGAAGTTTGACAACGGATTACATTTTCGACTTGAAATTTGCTAATCGCAATTTGCAGCAATTAATTTGTAAATTGTATGCTAGGCAGTGTATCAAAATTTACTGTGTTAAAAGAAATAGTTTCTAATAAGGTCATAAAGAAGTTTCACTTCTTACGTGTGTACACCTAGTACACGCACACATTTTTATTTTGTTGACGAAGTCGCAGAAATACTTGCCAAAAACACTCCACATGGATGAAGCTGCGGGCAGTGGTATAAATTATACTTATGGTTTATTTTCAAAGTTTTTCTTTGCGCGACTGGTTTTTTTGTCTAGATTCTAAAAATAAAGTATCTTACGAAAAAATATACAGCACGCATTCTAAATCTATATAATACGCGAGTCTCGAATTATTCTGTATTATCTCGAAACGAGGTCTCTTGAGAAATAAGTAACTTAAATGGATTTTTAAAAACAACATAAAAACGCACACATACACCACAAAGGTACTCTTACTTACATGCCTATGTTTTCTTTGAAATCCTTAAATATTGTAAGAAATATAATATTAATAACGCTTTATTTGTTATATATCTTAAACAATAAAAATAAATATGAAAATTGTTAGGCTTATTATTTATATATAAATTATAAAATTATATAGTAGCTAATCACACAAATGCTAGAACCCACATTAGGGATATTGTGGGTAACCAGATCAGAACCATGAATGATCATTCATGGTTCAAATATATGTGGAATGATACCAAATAGTTAATGATTAAAAGCTGTTTTATCCTAAAAAAATCAGTGGCGCTACAACCTCTTTAGGTCTGGGCCTCAGATTTCTCAATCTGTAACAACATCATTTTTCATACAAAACAATAGGCAAGTAGGTGATCAGCCTGCCTAGCACACGCTGTCGACTTTTTGGGTCTAAGACATGTCGGTTTCCTCATGATGTTTTCCTTCGCCGTTCGAGCGAATGTTAAATGCGCACATAGAAAGAAAGTACATTGGTGCACCGCAGGAGATCGAACCTACGACCTCAGGGGTGAGAATCACACGCTGAAGCCACTATGCCATCACTTCTCTTTATGTTTAGTTTATTTTCCTACACAACCTGCAGTTAATAATTCTACCCGTAAGGCTTACGTAGATTAAATCTAACAAGATTTCGGCGTACAGAAATCCTATGACTAGTATGCTAGACCTTAGTATTGTAGTTTTTATAGCTGTTTTTAACTGTTTTAAACATGTACGTAATAATTGTTTTCCAGTTACCCACACAGGGCCTTCCTAGTGTGGGGAATAGCGATATATGAATTCTGTCACAACCTTTTTGTCATAAATAACGTTTTTATTATTATTATTATTATAATACAAAGTTATCTAACCGCGTATATTTCATACCTAAACGGGCTGGAGGCTCATCTAATGTTAAGTGATACCGCCGCCCATGGACACTCACATAGCCAAAAGGCTCGCAAGAGCGTTGCCAGCGGTCAAAGAATTGGTTCACTCATTGATTCACTTTCTTAAAGGTTTTGTAGGTCGTAGAACGCAGAATTTCCCCCTCCCCCCACCAGAATACGAAGGGAAAAGGGCATAGACGAAATATATACACAGCATATAAACCAAGCGTTGGCATGGACACAAAGTGAAATACTAATTTGCCATAGACTTATAAAAACTGCGGTTCTCAGAAAATATAATAATGAAAACTACTCGTAGAGTTGACTTCGTTACGATATTTTACGTCTTATAATTACTTTTTCTACTATTTCGAAACCTTATCTTTTGAATTCAAGAAGGCGAAGGTCTCTTTGGGTCGATTTAAGATGGAGTTGGACCTTAGTATGCGACACATGAATTTAGCGAGAGAGCATATGTGCCCATCGCTTTAATGGATTTCCAAGTATTATCATTAAAAATAAAAGGCTCTTTCTAGAGGGGAATGGAATGATATTTGGTGAATGTTTTTCCTTCGTATTATCTTCGTAGAATGCTTAAAATAACTCCCGTACGAGTGTAAAATTCGTTGTTCAAAAACATTAATGAAATATTATAATTTAGCGTTAAGTCTGAGCTGTACCTGATTAGCTGGTTTGTTTTTAGGGAATAAGTTGTAAAAATACGGGGTAGCTAAATAGAAATCTGTTAAATATGTGTTTATTATATGAAAATTATTTAACTTTTTTCTGAACTAAAATCAACAAAGCTTTTTATAAATTTAACGTTATTTAAATGATCCTTATTCTTAGGATTGATTTGCTCCAGTTTAAATATTTATGGTTAAATAAAGCAATTTATATGACTCAAATCTTGGCGATTAAAAAGAGTGGCGGAGAGTTTCTTGGCAGTTCTTCTTGCCCACTCTACGCCCTTGACTTGCGAACTGGTAGTAAATGTGAATTTAAAATCAATTTAATATATTTTCTGTTGACGTTCATAGATGTAAAGGGCTTTATTAAGGGCTTCCTATCTTCAAATTAAATAACAAATTTGTGTTAGTCCAAAAATTTTTATTCGTTTGAAGGCCTATCGATGCCATTATGTGTGGAATATAACATCGTTCAAATGTCCGCCCCGGCTTCTTGGGTGGCGCGCATCCAAAATTCCAATTTTCCATGACGCTGGTGCATAAATCAGGCTGAATTTGACCGATGGCATTGTTTATGGTCGTTTACCTTCAGCTCCTGGGTCAGTTGAATTTTGTACGGGGGGGGGGGGCGGAGGTCACGACGCAAAATCGCCAATTGGTCTATGAAAGGCCGAGTTCTTGTAGCGACGCGAAATCGACTGGGGGGGGGGGCCGGGGGGGGGGGGGGGGGGGGGGGGGGGGTTTTTTTCGGTAGATCTTGCGTTTCGTCGACGTGCGGGTGTTGGTTGATCGTTTACTGAACCAGTGGACTCAAATGGTACCAAAAACCCCCCACAACCCCCAAAATCCCCCTGGGGGGGGGGGTTGGGGGGGGGGAAAAAGGGGGGAGGGGGGGAACGTTGCCCGAACAGAACACCCATTTTGATAAGAACAATTTTATCATTTGCACGTGTTGTTGAACGGTGATCCATCCATGGTGATTTGGCAAAACCGACATGAAAAATACAGCCAGTTTGCAGTTGTTGTTCACAGAGTCCTATCGGAATCTGTAGGTTCGGAAACCCTTATTGCACGCCTCGCAGTGTTCTACTCTCGACATGTCTAAAAACCCAGTCTTTCACTTAGTGGATAATATGAGTGCGCTAAAATCGAGTTAAATAATCTATCAAGCACATATGGTACTTTTTATGAACAACTATTTTGTTTAACATAGTAAATAATAACATTAAAATCAATCATTCTTGGACGTCCGTCAGAGAAAAAATTTATCGTACCAGAATACTTTTTTTCTTATTATATAAAGTTATACCCTGGGCTGATTCCTAGTTAATATTAGCGTTTTAAGTACTGTCGTTTAATTATAATTTGTAAAAAACTAAAATACCACGGTTCCTCACCTTAGAGTTATGGCGCCACTAAATATGTATGTTTAAATATTATTCGTAGCGTGAGACTTAAAGATAATAATTTATTTGTTATTTTGTTTTAAAAAACTTGAGTTATTGTTTTAGATTTTTTTTAAATGTGAATGACCGCTATGAGGCGTGCACTTTTGGATTTTCCAAACTATTTTAAGATTGTTGTTTGTTTGAGTATAGACTGAGATATTTGTTTTTGCACCTTTGTGAGACTAGAAAAAATAAATACATACTTTATTTTATAAGACTTTTACTATTTTAATATTTAATTTAAAATCAATCTTCCAATATTCGTAATCTAAACAAGCTTTAGATAAATTCAGTGAGTAAGAATATTCTTCTAGCCCGGAATAAAATTAATGAGTTAGCCAAGGCGAAAAGTTACAAGAAAATACATCCATCTTTCGATAGTAGCGAAGTTGGGACAAGTTGCTTGTGTTAAAAACTACATCTTGGTGTGCTCGTTTATCTCGCGTCGACTAGTTAAATTAGATGAAGTATAGATCAGCTAACTAGTTAACTTTAAACTGACTCAACGGTATGCGTTTTTTACTACTTCACTCGTAAAAGATACTTTATTTTTACGGTGTATTGTAAGCAGTTTTGACCTAGTGGCTTGAGGTTCGAACCCCGAGGGATCTTAAGGGCTGAGGTGTTTTTAGTGGGTGGTGTCTCGCTACCCCTCCGAATAGCAGAGGGCTTTGAGACCCAGCCTCACAGGCCCCGCGTCAAGTTCCGACATCCATGGCGCGGGCCGTAAGCGCATTTTTACCTCATTTAAAAGTGATGGACCCTCTTATCTTTGTCGTGTGTTCGAATCACTGTGGAATAGAATTTTCTATAAATGTGTACAATTTAGTCTCGCTCGTACGGTGAAGGAAAACATTGATACGAAATTTCCATATTTGAGATTTTAAAGTCGACTGTCACAGAAGGATCACCAAGGAAATCTATGGCCAAGATACTGGTAGCGCCATTGTTTTTTGGTGCATTCTAAATAGGAATTTTGATTTTTTACGGTTTCATCAATTAGCTTCCTTACTTTCAAAAAATCATTTTTACCATATAAACAATTCAAATCACATATAAAAATAATAGTCATAGTAACATTTTTAAAACAAAACTTAATCTAACAAATATGCATTTATATTCGTTGAAATTGATTTATTTAATGTGTAGCACTCGCGTTTAATAAAGACAATGTCATGTAGAGGCGATAAAGCTTATTTTTTTTATAATTTTAATAAAATTTTCTCCTACCTCCAGCCCATTTGCCCCCTGTACCTAACCTAAGTATAAGAAGTATAACAATAAAAGAAATGAAAATTTTTATGAAATTGCAGTTCTATTTGAACTTTTTTTAATTAAATTCATAATGAAAAGTTTATTATTTGTCGTAATTAAATTTAATGCATCAGATTATAATAAATAATTAATTAACTAATGAAAATTGTTAACCTTTACAGCATGCAATATAACTGTTAAAATATTGTGAAGTGAAGCGTTAAAATATGGATTAAAATAACATTCAAACAATAATCCATTTTATAAAATATTTAGGGTTTTTAACTCGAACAAATAATTTAAATTTCATTTAGACGCCACGTGAAATAAAATATATAAGGTATAAAAAATACACAGAATCATTGCAGTACCCAAGTCATCTATATATCCTACACATCCCAAGATATCCCGTACATAAACGTCGCGTTACGACCAAGATGAAGGGTCCACGTCTCAGAAAACTAATTACAACCATTTGTAACCTTATATAGCATTCTCTATGGTAAATGAGACGAAACACGCACATCTGGAGAAACCTGAAATGAGCTTAATTTCATAGATGGTTTTAGGGCTATATTTTTACTAGGGTAAGCACGCAATTTTTGTATTAGTGTAATTTAATTTAGTAGATTATCCTCAAGTTCTAAATTCAAACTGTACATATATTTAGCCTGAAAACGAAAAGGCATTATAAAAAAAAATACCAACCACTCTCTAACAATGTTTACAGTAGACATATCATTTTCCTATTATCTAACTGGTGATGTACTTGTATAGTTATAAAAAAAGGGTGCGTGTACTTATGTACACGCGTAAGAAGTTATACTTCTTTGGTATTATTAAAAATAATTTTTGATTGCATGCAAATAATTAATTACAATTAAATAATCAAAGACTGGAAAAGGAGTCATTATAGTCAAAAAAGTTCAGTTTACATTTGAAAAATTAAATAAATAAATATTTATTATTATTCTCTTACATTAAGTGTAACATAAATGTTGTTTTTAAATTATGTCTAATGCTGTAGCATCTTCCGTGGGCAACTTCATTCTGTTAATTTTGTGTCACGGTGCGCGCGCATCGTAAAATTTCACTCTCTTCAATTTTTCATAACGGGCCTAAAGAAGTATAACTTCAAAAATTTTGGCAGCGTAACACCTGACATTAGGAATGTAACAGTACGCAGCTTATTAGATAGTCAACTTTGGTAATTATAATACAAGTTTTAATATAGATGTTACTGTGCATACGTCGGCCTTATAAGTTTTAAGTAATCTCATCCACGCGTTTTTATTTCTACTAGTCCCAGATTTTTAATGGTTATATGCTTTGTTCTCTAATAATATTGGGGGTTTTAATACTTATAAGTTCTCTAGGTCACCTTATTCAATATATTTAACTTCTGGGGGTCATAAAACATGGTAAATTTGATGAATTGTTCTTTTCCACGCGTATGATTTCTCTTTTCATTATTATAATTATAGAAGTAATTATTATAATAAATTTTTAATAACGTGTAAACACTTGAAGCAATTATTCCCGTGTAGGTTTTTTATTCACTCACTATACAATTTAATAGATTCTTTTGATTTTAAACTTGACGTCGAATTACACAAACATAAATTTAACTTTTGTTAGTATTTTAATATTTTGTCCTAAATTTTTATTTGAAAAACAAAAGTTGAAAAGTCATTAAACTTTTAAGTTTCCACGCCTAGCTTATTTTTTATATATGTGGCGTTCGACATCTTTGTCGCGTGGTCTATCATTGTGTGCATCACGTTTTATATCAATTCAACTCATTTGAAAAATATAATGTTTAATTTGTGTCAATGCTAAATAATAAATACATAAATTTAAACCGAATAAGTGTCTTCCTTCTACCTTTTTAATACCTAACCAATGTTTTGGTAAAACTTGTAAATTATTTGAATAATAAAAACTTTAATTGTAATAAAAAACGGATATTTCATTTTGGTAAATTTGTCGAATCATTCTTTACGACTTGTGTGTAGTACCCCAAGTAATATTAAGGAGGCTTTGGACTCCTTAAAAAAAATGTTACATGCTTGATGTAAATAATATTGTCTTAAAAAAGTCGACACATGATCGTGAAACACTATACAGAAATCTGTGGCCCAGTCCTTAAAATGTGGTAGCGCCACTAGTTTATTATTTTATTTTATTCTATATAAACCGGTTTCGACATCGGTTATCTCAAATTGATTCCATTGACAGTCGTACATTGCATTCCATTAATTAACGCTATCTCAACCCTTTTCATTAATTAGGTTTTTTCATTGATCTATTGAACCTTTTTGTCCTTTAATCAGTTCCCGGAGGCTTTAATTGCTTTCGATCAATTTGTTTTTCTAAATGAAGTACATTTTAACCAATTTAAAAACCGAAGAGGGTTTATTACAATGTATGTATGTCCTTACTGTCCGTGTATCTTCATGACTGATTGGCTCCACTGCGCCACAATTATTCGCAAGTAAATCTGTGACCTGTTAACTTATATCGATGACACGTCTATAGTTTTCTAACTCATATATACAGGGTGGTCAAAAAGTCGTGGATCAAACGCAACTAGGGGATAGATGAGGTCATTAGCTGCAAAAAATTGTTCTACGGGAGGTCCCTAAGCTCAACCCCTACAGAGTTGTAATTTATTTGGCGTTATTATAAGAAAATTGACTTTTTTTACTAATTCTTTTTAAAATTCGACAAAATCTACAACCTGTATCTTTTTTATAATATCCACTAGATTAGTACTGATGAGTCCTCGCATAAGCGGACTATTTATAGTTGTTTATTCAGTGTATTGAAGATAATATTAAGTTATTCGATATAAAAATTTCTCAAATCATAACTTTTTGTTTACTTTGGACCACTGTGAAAAAAAATACTCCACCGAAAAGTGACCCTGTATTACAAATTTTGGCGCATTTTGTAGGAATTCTGAAAAGGTATTACACATGGCCAGGAGTTGCTCTAAAATCTTTATAAGTTATAGATTACTTAGCGATGAAATTTGTGAATATAAATTTTATTGAATGGTTTTATTATTCAACCATAATCATCTTTATTTTTACGTAAAGACGGTTAAAATTACAAAGATAAGAATAAACAATTTTTTTTAAACAAAGAATCGAATCAAAAAATATTGTTCCTTTTATGTTAACTGTTAAGTAGTATTTCTGAATTTAAACTATGTTACTCCAATTCCTGATTATGAAATAATTAAACACCCTAAAATTGAATTAAGGTCACATAACACATAATAGGTGTTAGAAAAATGGCAAGTCATTGGCTAAAGCATGGTAATATTAAGGACTGCTAATAAACGAACACACGCAAAACGTCAATCAAAAACATGCCTAGCCAAACTGTTAACCTTTGGAAATAGGCTAAATATTTTGGAGGAAATAGTTTAATGGTGTGTCTACAAAACTCGCTTGGCAGTAAAGTTCATTGATACTTAATTTTATAATGCTAATCATTTATAGATTTTATATTGTTTGTTTAATTCATAATTCTTTATACGCAGGCAGCATTATGTCGCTGACATAAGTTGATTTTTTAATTTAATTCAAGTATAGTTTTTTTCAATATTGCTATTTTAAATTAGCATACTGTACGGTTTCCGTACGATTTCATTCACTGTGGAGTGGCAATTTAAGGAACTTCTTTCCGCGCTTCACCACTAGCTGCCCACTAGAGTATTTCTAAACCAATTCGAATTAGGGGCCTTCAAGATAAGAGCTTACCAAATCTTAAAAGGCCAGCAACGCACTTGCGAACACCTGGCAGTGAAGAGTCATGGGCGGTATCACTTAACGTCAGGTGAGTCTGCCGGTTTGCCCCCTGTACTATAAAAAAAAATTGTACCCAGAAATCTATTAGTATAGCCGGAGCTGACTCATCATAGAGTAGAGAACCGTAAGGTACTGATCGTTAATAAATTGTCTATTATATAATAGTATTGCACAAAATTAGATATATTGTGTTTTCCTGGTAAGTACCTAATCTAATATTTATAGCAGCAAATATGATTTTCAATAGAAAACGGCGGAACTCGTACTCGTAAATAATGCGATACTTTAAGTTTTCCATTTTGTAAAATGAGTGACGCAAACAGAAAAAAACAAATGAATGACGGTCATCGAAGCACAAATACATGAGTAAATAGCTGTACAAATTTGAATTTGGAATTCCTTACCAAAGAGGAGAACATCGTGATTAAAGTGGCCAGTACGAAATACGCCAATTTCATATGTAAGGACCTAATATATAATTGCATACTAGGTACACAAAATGTATAGGGACCAAACTTTTTAAATTTGTTTTATTTTTTAAATTAATTTTTAATTATTTTTATTATTACTATGTAGGTTAAGAAAATCGTAAATACTGTATATTTATTTGTATACTTACAAACATTTAGAGGGCAATATTTGCACCTGAGTTGCAATGTTACCAAAAATACGCAAAAGTGAGTGTATGAGGAGCGTGACATGGGGTGACGCAATAAAATTGATTGAGTCGATATATCACTCGGCTCTATCGCTAGAATAACTTCAGCTTATCTCATTTTTTCGTCACAGGAGATGTATAATAATAGATTTTCGCGAAAAACATTTTTACATCTTTTCCAAGTCATTTGTGTGTATCAAAATGATTGAGTAATATTTTTCCTTCACACTATGTAAATTTTGATGAAGGATGTGTTAACATGTGGTATATTGTCATTTGACTATTGACTCATACTTTTCGCTTTTGTGTGCAAAATTAATAACGCTTAGGAACGGTCATTTAAAAGGTTCCACTTTTTACTAAATTAAACTTGTTACAAGTAATTACTACGGCCTATCGGCGTTAGTCCAGCGAGCTTCTAGGTTTTTTAATATGATGAAATATGATGAGTAAAGTGCTTCCATAACCAAATCTTATAAAACATTTAGAATCAACACCTTAATCTAAATAAACTAAAAAGCTAATCTCACGGATTAATAAATTGCCTTGCAATACAAAGGAATAAGAAATATGTACAAGAATTACAAAAGTCACGATAGAGCAGGATAGAATATGGTTAAGAAATGTTGAATGTAAAATTTATGTAGAAGAATTTTAAAAGATGTTAAGGAGGTAGCCAATCGTATGGAGTCTTAAATCTTAACTTCATAAAAAAACCCGCTAAGAGTTTCCTAATTAATTACAATAATTACATCAACAAGAGAAGACGAATTTTTTCTTTTGATTGATTTGAGTGATTAAGAGACATACTTCAGTATCTATTAACTATTTTGATGATCAATTTATGCTTGAAATTTCAAAGGATATTTCTTTACTTTTCACCACAAATATAATCAATATATCACGAATCTTTGTAGATAATGATTCTATACTAAATCCTGAATAACGAAAGAGCCGCCCTCTAAAGACGTACCGCGTACGTCCTTAACCTAAATCGAAACTTTACAATGTAACTAGTACTAAAGTACTTGACCGCTCGAGAAAAAACCGTTGAAGCTGCACTTTCAACGAAGCTTCGTAATTTTGTATTAAAATTCAGTTACTGGTAAGTAAAGTATTTTAAATGGCATTTTAAGAAATTCATTTCATTCAAAATTATTCAAGATTGCAGTAAATTCCTATTTTTTATTAAATCCCTAAACGAATTAGTAGTTAAATTCAACTGACTTATGGCATATTAGTAACGATAGAAGTGGGATGATTATTATAATTGTATTAATAAAAATCATTTAGTGAATGAATTTCAAAATCTTTCAAGTATTTACAAGTTAACAAAATGTGTACGCAGTAGGCGTTTTTAGCACGTCAAATATAATATATAGAAGTATGTAATAAATTATAATAAATAACTAATTAAAATTCTATAAAAAAAACAATAACTAACCTTAAAATATAATATTAAAAGAGTCCCTTTAGGCAAGGTTCCGAAGATACCGGCAGCGTTCCCTCTTTGAATTGCTAGACTAAATCTTTGTCTGAGGTAGCTGCCAGCTCTCCGGTCTTCTGTGATGTCGACTAACCTTTTTGCTATTTCCTTAAAAAGCCTTATAGCGCTAGGATCCCACGGACAAGGGTCTCGACACCGAATGGGACAAAATCATATTCGGAGCCTAGACCTCTGTATTTGCATGCTTTAAATAAAACTAATGCTTTTGTACTGACATAAAACTTCTCTTTCATAATGATAGATGGATTATGTGAACTTATTTTAACTTAACCTTATCTTACTAGAATTAATACAGTTCAGTTTTTATAAACGCGTTGTAGTTTTTGTATGAAGTCCCGCATTCAATGCGTATGGCTGACACATTCTGAGTCTTTCTTATTATTTATTACCTTTCGGCGCCTGATTCCCACCGTCATCGACTCACCGGTAGTATATGTTTTTCTTCACAAGAGAGTTTTAATTGCATAAAATCATATGTGGCCTGGTAATCGAACCCACGACCTTTGTGTTGAGTATATCACCCTGAACATAGATAACGGTATACAATTTGTGTTTAATGAACATATAAATAAATAATAAAAATCTAGTGGCACTATCAACTAGTCCATTTTGTCACTCAGATATTACATTTGTTTCTTAATAATTTTATTTTATAGACTAGTAAGGGATGACTTATGCCTGAAGTTATTGCTTTAAATTCTACAATTATTGTAAATGAAAGTCATTAATGCGCAGTACATAGCAACACTCGACTTCAGGATCAATATATCTAAGCCACTAGGGCAAAACACATGTTAACATTATAATATAAAAACAGTAAGGTAACCTCATAAACATTTTGGGCCTGGTTCGGAGACAAATATGTTGGGTCCCAATAACGCGGCCGTCATAAAATCCTACCCAAATTCATAGAGAATTTATCGCCCGTTACAATTTTAGATTAATTTTGACCTACCTTTATTAAACTATCGATTTCAGATAATTTTTCTGCCTTGACCTAAATGTTATACAATTTTCTGCAGGGAAATCATGATAATGTCTCTGAATGCAGATTTTCTCTAAGTGATGAAGTAAGGTATTAATAAAGAGTAATAGTTGTATTAATAAAGAGTTCACACCATCTTTACCCCAAAGAAAGTCTCTCATTCGCAGTGTAAATCGTTTAGTGATTGGGCGACAGCGGGAATTTATAAAAGTAGACAACGGTTGTATGACCTTTACGCTGAAAAGTCATACAATCATAATAAGAATTTATTCTTTATGTTCGAAATTATTCGGAAATTATTTAAGAAAGTTTGTTACGCGGCCAAGTCCTTAAATATCAAAAACAAGATTAAAAATAGTACCAATAAAACTAAAATGACTTGAAGATAATTGATAGTGAAACTGGAAGAGTAGGGATCGCAATCAAGACATCGAACTATGTGTCGATAACACTATAATCAAATCTAACGAAGAGATAGCGATTGTTTTTGATAAGTACTTTTCTGACATTCCAATTTCGACTACTAAGTCTCTTCAATCACTCCGCCCTCGGATCGCTGCTCAAAGATAATGTAAACGAGTGCAAGGTCAGTTTTTCATTCCGACCCATTGGTGCCGACGATATAGTGAGGATATTTAGAACCATAGATATTAAGAACACTACCGATCTTTGGGGTATTTCTGTAAAAATAATTAGTAGCATAATTGATGTAATTGCTCCCCATCTAGCTATAATTTTCAACAATTGTATTAAAAGTGGCGAGTTTCCCGATCTAATGAAACATAGTAAAGTTATTCCTTTATTTAAAGAGGTAGTATGTGACCCCAATAACTTTAGACCAATTTCCGTACTACCTACTTGTAGTAAAATATTTGAAAAAATTATATTAAATCAACTGGTAAGTCATTTTAACGTAAACAAATTATTAATAATAATCAGTTCGGTTTTAAAGGGTGCTCGACAGCATGGGTGTTGAGTTATAAATATATAGTTAAGGTTGGGAGGAGTCGATGACGTTTAGGTGTTTTCTGACTTATCCAAAGCATTTGATTGTGTCAAAGAGACCTTAATGGGAAACTCCGCCACTATGGCATAAGAATACCGCACTGAATCTTTGACTTCCTATTTAAGGAAGAACTAGAAGGTTGAAGTGAATGGTAAGGGGGTCCTCTGGGTCGGCAGTAGATATGGGGGTACCAAGGGCTCAATTCTTGGCCCTTTCCTCTTTCTTGTTTATATAAATGATCTACCTTTCATGGTAGAGAGAAAACATCAGATAGTTTTGTTTGCTGATGACACGTCCTTGATTTTTAAAATCAAACGACAAATAACAAATTTTGACGATGTGAACAATGCTCTGTCTTCGATTGTCCATTGGTTTAGTATGAATAACCTTCTACTTAATGCAAAAAAGACAAAATGCATTAAATTTTTAAAAATGCAAGGGTTATGGATACTAGACCAATTATAAACGGTGAGGAATTGAATCTGGATGATACAACTGTACTTCTCGGAATCACCATGGATTCAAAACTTCAGTGGTCCCCTATATTAACGGATTGGCGAAGAGACTTAGTTCTGCAGCCTAGCGGTTAAAAAAATTCGCTACTAACTGATGTCGATAAGTAGACTTGTTTATTTTAGTTACTTTCATAGCTTAATGACTTATGGCTTATTATTATGGGGTCATGCTGCTGATGTCGAAACTATTTTCATCCTGCAGAAGAGGGCTATTGTGCAATCTATAATTTAAAATGTAGGGAATCTCTTAGAGTAAATTAAGGAAATTAATATACTTACCTTTCCCTCGCAATATATTTATGAAAATATTATGTATGTATACATAGTATAGTTTATAGAATAGAACATACGACAATGTTAATAAGAACAAACCAGCTGCAATTTGTACTAACTATCTAAGTTAGTAATTTTTTTAAAGGGACTCTTCTTTAATAAAATCCCAGAGGCTCTTTTATCACTGCCTTTCAATAAATTTAAGAAATGTATTAAAGAAAAGCTGTGTAAAAAGGTTACTATAAAGTCAACGATATCTAGTTGATAGCTGGATAGTAGCAGGTACTTCTAACACGATAAATTGTTAAAAAAAGGGGGGGGGGGGGGTTTTGGGGTTAAAAAGAGGGGGGGGGGGTTTTTACGCCGGCTTTTGTTTTAAAAAAGGGGGGGTTGGTGGTGTGGTGTTTTTGGGGGGGGGGGGGGGTTTTTCGCCGGCTTTTCTCTCCGGCCTACACCCTCTGTCTTCTTTGCCGATGAGTAGGGGGATGCCTTTCAAATTTAATGACGTGGAATAAGTGATACATGTATCTTATGTTCCATAATAAACATATTTATTTTATTTTATTAAGGTTCTAGTGCCAAGGCCAACGAGAAAAGCTATAGAAAATCATTGAATGGAATCTGTTCATTGAATTTTTTTGTTATTATGAATAGATTACCAAATAATTATATAAATTTGCTATTTATTAACAAAACTGTATATATGTATATGTTTATTTCGGAAACCACAGCACAACCTAAAAATTAAGATAACTTTACTGAAAATATGAAATGTAATACACGTTTTTTATAAACTTTTTATTAATGAGTCGTAAACTTTATAATTACCATCATTTTGAAAAATCGTGTTTCTTTTAATGGCCGCGGTTACCAAACTTATATTTTGAACAATATCTAAAATTATTAATTATGTATAATTTATATGCTGAATTGCAATGATTATGAACTATGATTTGTATGATACTAAAAGCTTAGTGTCTACGAAAAGTAAGGTAGGATAGAACATTAATAAATAAAAATAAATAAATCAGCGGCGCTACAACCTATTTAGGCTTCGGCTTCAGATTTCTGTATATGTTTCATCATCTAATAGGCAAGTAGTTGATCAGCTTCCTGTGCCTGACACACGCCGTCGACCTCGTTTTGTTTCTAAAGCAAGCCGGTTTTCACTCGATGTTTCCCATCACCGTTCGAGCAAATGTTAAATTCACGCATATGAAGAAAGTCCACGGAGCACAGCCGGGTGTCGAACCTACGACGTCAGTGATGAGAGTCGCACGCTAAAGCTACTACGCCATCACTGCTCATGATAGTCCACATGATAGAGTCGTTAATTTAAACTTACAAGGTACAAACAATTTCGTAAAGATAATATCTAAAAGTTGCTTAATCGGTCGATAATTTGACGACTATTATATTTAATACATTGAGTTCGTTTGTTTATTTAAATACAAGAATTTAATGGATTATCAAAGTATTTTTATTTATTACAAAACTGGACAGACAGACCCAATTTGGCCTGATGTTAAGTGAGATGAGAGGGCTAGCCTGTCGGAGCCAGGAGGTGCCTATTTATCCACTGTTTGAATTAAAATTAAGTTTGCAAATAATAATATCGTGGTAATAAACCTAACAACGGACAGTTATTAAAGGAATACTCGAAATCTCAATATATAAATTTAAATATGAAAAATTTCTAATCATTATAAGCAAAGCTTTTGAACATCTCCAATTTGACGCTTCAATGATTTCAACAAGTTATAATCGCTACGAATAAATTTACAGATCACTTGTTATAAATAAGATTTATCAAGTTTTCTTGTTAGTTTACGAGTTTGAATTTAGGCAATTATTTATTGAAACATGATATATTTATGAACTTTTACGCACATTCTTCACTGTTTATTGACGTTTAGTCGGGAACGTGGATTCTAATAAAAGAAATTCGTTTGTTCGTGGGAACTCTGGGATTACAAAACTTATTTGAAATAAAATTTATTTTATTTATCCTGTCAAACTTCACACATGTTTAACGAGGACGAAAATCAAACGTTTAGCCTGCAATTGCTCCCAGCTTTTAGATTAGCGTGTTTTGTTTTTAAAAACATAAACAAAGTAAACAAATGAGATAGCCAAGACTTATTCAAAATTAATATCTGACAGTTGACCTACTTCGAATTTGACAGGCCTCTTAAGCATTGGCAAACAGAGTTAAATTATTTTAACACAAAATAACACTCCAATGAGTGGGTTAAATGATTACGAGGGATAATAATCTTTATGATGACGTAACAGCGCTAATAACGTCGGACCCTGCTTCACACGTGATATATTGAAGATCCCTTTTTGATGTTTGATTAAATAACTTTTATATGGTGGAAAGCGTAAAAGGTCTTGCAACATCTCTAGGTATTTGGCATGGAGCAAAAGTTTCTGTGTCTGTTTTTTAATCGTTTATGTTTAAATAACAAAACTAATGGCACTACCACCTTTTCAGGTCTGGACTTCAGATCCCTGTATCTGTTTTCCAATCATATGTCTTTTCTAATAGGTAAGAAGGTGCCCTCGCCTTCTTGGACACGCTGCTTTCTTCACGATGTCTTCCTTTACCGTACAAGATAATGTTCAATGCGCACATACACAGAAAGTTTATTGGCGCACAGCCGGGAATGGAACCTACGATATCAGGGAAAAGAGTTGCCCACTGAAGCCACTAGGCCAACTCTGCTTTGATAAGTAGGTAATTTTTGTTGCGTGTTTATTTTTAATGTAAAGCGGGTCATAGACGGACCGCTTGTTGCAGTCGACACCGACTGCTCTAAGCGGTCGCCGCACGGCGATCTGCAGTTTCCATACTAAATTCATATTCGCAATACACGGACCGCTCGAGCAGTTCCTGAGCAAACCGCATGTTGCAGTCGGTCCTGACTGCAACATGCGGTCCGTCTATGGCCCGCGTAAGACATTTTCAACAAGATATCGTTCTTTCGCACGAACAAGGGTAATATGTCCAATGTCCATATCAAAAATCTAAATGTAATTTATTCATGTACTATACTAGTTTTCTGTTATTAAATGTTTGTAAGGTGCTGCAACCGTTACGTGCTCCTAATCACATATTAAATCAATTATTTTTATAATAAAAACAAGTAAATAAGAAAAGCAAATGCTTAAGCTCTATCAGCAATAACTAGGAGCCCGCGTTTACATTATTGAGAAAGCAATATGCAATTACGTATAGAGAAAGATTTATTGGAGTACAGTACTAAGAGTATAAAAGAAACAATATTATGAATTCATAATCGATTGAGAAGGGACAAGTAGAAATCAGTAACCTTATTATTTGGAAGAAAAGCTATTATCTATTCGTGTAATGCCAATCTAAGAAGATATTATAAACAAATTTCCTTATATAAACACTTGCAATCTTCATTCTTTCAGTCACACTCTTCATTTCTGAAGGTCGTTTTAGTGGCGCCGCGCAACTTCCTTCAATCTACCCAGTCTTTGGCAAGCCTCGGCGCGTGGGTAATAGTAATAGTAAGACCCGTAATGGGCTTTACTTGATCGGTCCAGCGAGTAGGGTATCGGCCTCGAGGTCTGGTGCCCTCAACTCTGACAGTCACGATAAGTTTTTCTAGGCAACATTTGGAATACAAACACAAATAATTTATGTATTTAACCGAAGAACTTGTTCTTATTTGTACACAACACACAAGTACATATGAGTAAAAGTATAAGTGACTTTGTAATGCATAATGTATGCTTGTGATAGAAAATCCCAACCAATCCAGTTTGACCGTAATAAGTCAATGTAAATATATAACTACCTGCCCTGCGATTCTGTAACTCACTTTTCGAACTCACACAGCGGTTTTCGCATCGGCGGTCGCTCTCAAATCAGTCGTGAAGCAGTCATTTTATGATTTGGCATTCTGAAAAGGTGGGAGCTTGTAGTTTATTGTTTATCAGAATGCCAAATCATAAAATGACTGCTTCACGACTGATTTGCCGCCGATGCGAAAACCGCTGTGTGAGTTCGAAAAGTGAGTTACAGAATCGCAGGGCTGAACACAAACACCAATTTTAATTTTGTTGGTGATTGAATGTACATTCACCATCGAAGTATTATATTTTTATTGAGAAGGGGCAGTTTTAAGTCATTTCGCCACCCATGGACACTCTCAATCCCAGAGGGCTCACGAGTCTGTTGCCGGCCTTTTAAGAATTAAACACTCTTTTTTTGAAGGACCCTTATTAATATTAATTTGGAAATACCTAAACGAGTAGCAACAAATTCTTAAGTTGGGCTTAATTTAGTCAACCCCAGTCCAAACTCCACGTAGTAGAATTTCGACTTCAGATACGAGTTTGATCCGGTACTGATTGACAACTTCCCAATAAATACCAGCACGGTCAGGCTAAAGAGTATCCCTAACATCATTATGTGCTATCATACAAATGACAATGAATATAGCTAAGTTAGTGATTAGAAGGAAAAGAGTCATGGATATGACACACAGCCTTGTGGGATCTCCCCATTGGCCTTTCTACCTTGATGTTGAAAGGGAAGAGAATTACACACGTTGCGTATAACCCTTAGAATTTTTGAGTTGTGCCTCATATGAAGAATGTAACAAACGGGAATCTATAAATATACTTGCTGACCCGATAAACGATGTTTCATACATTCTATTCGAGAATGAAAAAAGGTATGAACTGTTTCATAAAAAATATTATTTGTATCTAATTTAATATTGCAAGAATATATTAGATAATTCTCAACTACGACAAACAGAAAAAAGTGGGGGGAGGTTTTTGGGGGGAGTGGGGGAGGAAAAATTTGTGACACAAGAATATATTAGATAATACCAACAAAATGTTGATTTAAATGTCGTTTAATACCCATTGCCTCGAAGGAAATGCGGACAGTGAATTAAAACAGAAGATGTATATCTATGCATTAAATCATCGAAATATATACCTTCTTATATTTATAAAGGAAATGGACCGTGGATATCGAAGGGCAGTTTTTCTAACTTGGCGGCATCATTACTTTTGCCCGGGTTGGTAATTTGCGACTAGACCCGGCCCGGTAAATCAATGCGCCTACGAGCCAAAGGGTTCGATCAAAGGTACTTTAAAATCTTTTGGTTAGAGCAATTTAAAATGGTTGAGGCTTCGGGCTTTATACAAGCGTTTATAAGTAGAATTTAAGCCTTCTTATAGATATAGTGACTGATTTAATAGTCAATATAATTTAGTAGAATTATCCTGTCACAGGGCAATGATATTTCTGAGATCATTTTATTGATAACTTCTCTAGAATTGCATTTTTGTCAATCAAATAATATGATTTATTGTTTTGGCGACACGACCATAATATGCGTTACCATCGAAGCCTTGATAATAATTTATCTGATCTTTAAATATTATTTATATTTCTGATTATATTTTTTACTTGTACACTTTTCTCATAGTATTAGTTTTTTTATTCGCTTTTAGCAACAAGGCCGCCAGTGCCTTCATCGTTTTCAATCCTGATCTTGTATACTGGTTTTACAACGACTAAATTAATACATACATACTGCTTTGACGAGAAAGAACTAAAATGTATATATGTGTAAAAGTCTAATATTAATTGGTAACGGTACCCCATCGAAACTTTTTCCATTGCAAGTATTGCTTAACTTCGCTGAACGATTGACAGCCTCTATGTTCACTAACTGTACCAACCAAGTACACATAACTACTTTATATAGTGCGAACGGAACTTTGTATAAATTATTATTAAATTTTCCAATAACATAATTATATTAAAAAAGCAGTTGGAGCACTCCAATATCAATATAATTAAGCCTTAATAAAGTGAGTACATAATTAAATACTAATTAACGAATCAAATTTAATTATTGAATAAAAATAATATTTTGTTAAGGAGTTTTTGTGGAGGTTTTTATATGATACTAGCGGATCCGACAGACGTTGTCCTGTACACACTTACATACAAAAAAAATATGATAAAATGTAATTCTTTTTCGACTCCACTTGAACACAAAAAATTTCATCAAAACCTGTCCAGCCGTTTATGAGTTTAATTACGAACACATGCACAGAAGATTTATATATATACCAGCTGTTTATGTGCTTCATAAATAAATAACCTAGATACCGACTGCAGCGCCATCTGCTCTGCTGATTTGTGGATCGAAACCATCCAGGGTCCATCCAAACGCATCCAAACAATTAATTCAAATCGGTTCAGCCGTTTAAGTGGAGTTCAGTGACATACACACGAAGAAAGATGGGGACAACCGAGCCTACATAAAGGAAGTTGGCAGCCTTTAAGATTAGATTTAATATTATTATAGGACTATATCAGATATAATTTTAAGAACGCGAAAGTAGCGTAAGCATATTTTTGCAATTCTTTCAAATTTATTTTAAATGTCGAACATGCCCAACTCGTTAAATATATAAAATGGATACAATATTTTAACGACTACATAAAACACTTTTAATTTTATCTTAAACTTGAATGTTTATTAGAAAGGATAGTATTGTAACGTTCCTGTTAGTAAATATGAACATTTTAAAAAGTAATTTTTCCCAACATCGTCAATTTCAGTTTTAATCCAATTAAAAGTTCACATGCCGAACTTTTAACAACGTATTTGCTATGGAAATTTTTCTCTAATTACCACCTATACACAATCCCAGTAAAAGACACGGGAAAAATTTTCACCGAATAAAGGTGTTAATTCTTATGTTTAAGCAACGTCTCTGAACTTGTATCGGTTTTTGTATGCAATTCGGTAAAAGCTTGGTATTCTTTCAACGACAAAACGAAACTATAAATTAAGGATAGTAACCATAGATATTTGTACGGAAAATTTGAGCATCGCTCCTTCTATATATTTGGAACTAATTGTATAGAAAATTGATACGAGCTGTCAGAAGCCGATTGCGTATTGACGTATACGAATATTTGACGTTACTATCGTAAATTTTCTATGGACACAAAATGTCAATTGTCATTCAAAAGTTAGTGTGATCCAAGAATAAGACCTGGCTGTATGGACTAAGGTCCTTTGCCTTTCCCATTAGGGATTTTTATATTTATATAAAAGCTTGCCAACGCTCGGCACACTGATACATTGATAAAAGAAAAATAAAAAACAATTTTTAATGTGACAAGCACTTATAGGCAAACATAGCATATAAGAAATAATAAAAAGAAATTAAGCAAAACAATCAAATAATTTTTATATAAAAATTAAACGAAAATCGACATTAAAGTGTGATGGGAGCAACTATGGATATCCAGACCCAGCTCGTTTAACAGAATGCTCAATCTGGATATCGGTGAATTTTGGCCAAAACGCGTTCTCCTGAAAGGAGGGACAAATGGAATGATGGGTGCCTGGGATATCTACTGGGTACACGAAATTTAAATTAATATCATCATCATTAGTGTGATCTTAACTATTGTATATAAATAAACCGATCAATACTTCATTGCATATAATAATTTATATAATAATTATTATTTCAGTCTGTTTATTACATTTATTTTTGAGAATATTGATATATAATTGAAAAACGCGAGCTCCGATCGAAGACAATATATCACCTCATTTATCCAAAAATATATATGTAAAAAATGTTCCTTGTTAATACTTGAATCGAATTTGATTGAAAACTTTTTAATATAAATAGTCATACTAAGGCGCTGATATTAAAAACAATGCCAAAGTGGTGTGGTAATCGTAGACCTACTTTTTTTTTGTTTTTTTTTTTAAAGTAATAGGAGGCAAACGGGCAGGAGGCTCACCTGATGTTAATTGATACCGCCGCCCATGGACACTCACACTGCCAGAAGGCTCGCAAGTGCGTTGCTGGCCTTTCAAGAATTGGTACGCTCTTTTCTTGAAGGACCCTAGACCCTAGGTTCCAAATAGTAGTGGGGCGCGGCAAAAACTGCCTTGATATGGGTGGAATTTCGTATTCTGCCTCGACGTCCGATGATGAAACTTAGCTACAGGTACTAATCCGAACAACTCCTCTGAACACTCTCCACGGTAAATACGGTAGAAGATGCAGACCTACTTAGCTTCAGAATCCAATTTTTCTTATAAATTAAAACATAGACCTATAGAATATGATAGATAAGAATCTCGAGAAAAATCTAGGCAGTGTACTTCAAGCCTTACTTGAATGGAGTTGAGACACTCGGTCGGTCTGAGTGGACTACGAACCTCTGCAGTGAACGTAGATATAAGAGTATTTTGTAAAAGTAAAATCTGATATGGAGAATGCAAATAACAAAATTTTGAGCTTAATATCGACAAATCGTAGTAAATCTTTGAAAATTAATATTTATTATGAAAACCGACTATATTTATATCGACTATATGTTGTTCGGTTTTAGAATGTAAGTGCGTGCTCCTATTTCACCATGCCTACTACTGATAGTAATGACCTCTAATAGGCAACGATGGCGAAACGTCGTGAAGCGCATCACATCTGCTCCTTCTATTAGGTACCACTACTTCATAGCGATCACGACCGCTCTGTCAAGAGTGTACCGGATAGGAAGGAAACTACTTGTAGAGGATAAATCTTTGGTTTTTTTTTAAATTAACTACTAATTACTTAAGCTGTCATGTGGAACATGGTGTAATGGTTGCAGCTTCTTACAAACATTGTGTAAAACAGAAAACTTGGCGATTAAAAAGAGTGGCGGAGAGTTTATTGCCAGTTCTTCTCGTCCGTTCTACGCCCTTGATTTGAGAACTGGTAGTTAATGTAAAATTAGAAGCATTTAATATATATTTCTTTATTGACGTTCATAAGTGTATATTGTGTTACCTAAATGAATTAATGGTTTTGACTTTTTGATTTATAGTTTGAGCTATCGTTTAACCTTCGACTCAAGAGCTGTGAGTGAGTGAGTGTCTGTCTATGTGTATGTTTGTGGCATCGTAGTTTGATATGATACGGATTTTTGTTAAAACGGTCGAGAGGGTTCTTAGCTACAATTTATGAAGATCTGTTCAGTCATTCGCGGTAATCGGTAATCGGCTCTTTTAGATGCAGGAGAAATAATGCAAATAATGGATATTCACTTTTTACACATATAAATGTCGTTTTATTTATATTTAAACTGTATGCTACACACAGATCTAGTATATGTGTGTTTTGACATATAATGCTTATGATAAAGAATACTTTTCATAATTATTATGTTCCAAGTCACGACTTAATATTTCCAGGCGTGTAATCTAAAATGCTTATATTAGCCAAGTTTTAAATATATCTTTGAAATAATAAATTGTTCAAAGTAAGTCTATCGTACTTTTCTCATAACAAAAGTTTCCGTTAGCATTTTCAACATATTTCAGCGAGATATTTATATTACATTGAAAATGGCCGTGGCCTACCTCAAATATATTTCATTACAATGAAAAGAAAATCATTTTTAAGATTTATAAGAACCTGGTAAATTTTCAGAATAAGAAAACACATTTTACCTGTATGACTATAGGGTGAAACGTAAGGATCAAGGCAAGAAGTATATATAATAAATTTATTCGCGATTGATTTACTGATTTCAGCTCGGATTGTTGGTTTGCATTGCCTCCAGCAATACGAATTAAGCCCATAGTAATATTGATATACAAAATTAACAATAAATTAAAAACGGAATTCATGTTTCTTTACTGTCAACAAAAGGCCATTTAAAACCTCTATAACACCATGTAGTTTTACAAAATAATCATGTTCTAGTCTAAGTTCTATTTCTCAACCAATTAACTCCATAGCTTCAAGCTAAAGGTTTTTATGGAAAATATCAGAACGGTAACTATCTTTATTTTATAATAACTTGATTGGTTGTGAATTATCGAACACTAGGTAACTCGCCACTGCGTGAAAACGGTTAAGTTTAACGAACGTTTCATTAACCACGTTAGCCTTTATATACTTTAGTTGTTTTATTATGTACTTAAATGTATTAAAAATGTGGAAATGGTTTGTGAATTTTATGAGATTTTTACTAGAATATACATAAGTGCAATTGTTTGCAAAAAATAATACCTACTAGTCACTAAGCACGTAGCGTAAACTTTGCTTTTTTAACCTTTTCAACTTAAAAAAGTTATAAATTCTATCTATATTTCAATGAGTTTTTATCTCATAGAATATTTTATGAAGCCACGTTATTAAACTAAATTTTCATACAAATTATAGCCACTATTGCATCTTATTAACCGTTTGCATTATTCAAGCGTTGAAAATCCTACATATTCATAACATATTTGACCGGAGATGTTTGTAAGCCTAGTGGTATATCAAAATATTTGCTTCCTACTCCACGAATAGATGTTATATATGCGGGACGAATTTATATAAACTTTACAGGGTTTGTGGATTATGTAATTCAAAGTTTATTAGTCGACTATTTACGAGCTTTACCTAGAAGCGATTTTTTAAATGTTTTATAACGAAAAATCCTAATTTAGTAATATGTAATTTTACAAAATATAAATTTCGAAATAGGTTCCAATTAAAATTACGATTGTATCCTTGTCCGAGTTGTAGGTCTTTTGGTCTTATTTCAATTAATTAATTCGAAAATAAGACCTTAAATATAAAAATATAAAACATATTTATATACGAGTACTACATTAGCTTTAATTTTGCATTCAATTTATTTTTATATTTATATCCGTACAATGGAATCTGCTACAAAATCAATTAAACCTTCAAATATTAAAAAAGGAAATATAATACTGTAATTAATCTTAAGACATTTAACCCTTTTATAAATATTTCATATAAAGTTTACGCTAGGCCGTTCAATTCTAAGCAACAATAACTTACCGACAAGGGAATGTGATCCATTCACAAACACAATATTAATAATCAATCGTCATAACACGTCACAATCACAACACTCACTGTATCGTAAGAGAAAATTCACACGCGACCGAGACGCTTTTCGCCCGCCCGCCCTGGCGTCGCGATTACTACTAAAGTGTGCCGTACACCGCGCAAGCCTCCGTGACTCTACAGCCGAGTATTTCAGCATTGGCAGAATTGTTAGACGCTAGCGCGAAACATTTTCATAAGATATTAAGGACTTGTTTCCAATCCAATCCCGTTCAATGTTGTTTCAAGATCGCTTGTTCATTTTAATACACTATAGTTTGAGTTGAATTAATTAACAGGTTGTGTTGTGAATATTGAGTGGTGAATTGAGTAATCAGTATAAAGATCTTGAAGATAATCTTGTTTCGAAGTTGATTAATAAGACCATCGTAGTCTGTGCTTTTCAAATTTTACCGTTTGTTGTATGAATAGAAGAGACAGTGTTGGCCTAGTGGCTTCAGCGCGCGACTCTCATACCTGAGGTCGTAGGTTCGATTCCACGCTGTGTACCAATGGACTTTCTTTCTATGTGCGTTCTTAACATTTGCTCGAACTTAAGTTTAAAAATGATAATGAAACAGATTCATAAATCTGAGGCCAAGATCTAAAGATTTTGTAGCGCCACTTTGTATAAATAGAAAACTCATTATATTATACTGTAATTTATTAATAAAAAATAATTTTATTAACTTGTTTTTTGTTTGCGAAAAAAATAAACGCAGACATTAAATTTTCTCGACATTAGTGTTAAAAAAGTTATTGAGATATGCAAGTTTGTATTATATTTGTGCGAGTATTATACATAAATAAAATATACTTTTCTGGGATAAAACTACTCGGGACAGTGCCTATTGTAAAGCAAGCAAAACGTAGGGTTTTATAATTTGAAACAGAAAATGAATTCTTAAATTCTGGTAATTAAACTCATATCATTTTAATCAACTTCAAAATTTCCGAAGGTGAATATACCCTATATATCGCCTTACTTCTCAGTTTGTTTATCGATCTTGATTATAGATAACGTCAAACTAACCAACACTGCTATTAAGCGATTTATTTTTGATGTACCAAACCAAAACCCTTTAATATCATAATGAAGTCATCGATTTATTAAATTAGATTTCTGTAACAGATGCATGAGTGAAAATTTAAATAATCTCAAAGAAATAAGGAAAATGCTAAAGCCGTTTCCCGCTGACCTTACCAACAGATTGACAAATGAAAGTTTTATGAACGACTCCGCACCATTCCACTAATGACGCTTACATGGCGACATCACTTGACGCACACATCAAACTGAGCAATCAACGCGCGCCGTACCACGCACACATGCATTGTTTTCACACATGCCGTACAGTGAAGTTTATTTAGTGAAGTTAGCATAGCAAACGTGCAAACGGAAGAGATAGGCTTTTCTTTGACTCCTTTTTATCTGTCCGTTGCAGGTCTAAATACGATGCAAACATAGATAGGGCTACCTCTGCGCTGAATGGGGAATTAGCGGGCCGCAGGTTGTTCAAATACTTTGAAGTGGTGCTCTGAATGGAATGCCTGGACGGCCGGAAATGCATACTTTTTGTTCGGATTCGTGTTGTGCAGTAATTTACCTATATCACGTGTACCACAAAGCGTTCTTTTTTATGATGTACTATAGAACATTGTGTTCTATTTTGCTTTTAACCTTCTATTAACAGTTATGATATGTTCTAATAATCTACACGATATTTTCGTTGGTAAGCATCATATATTTACGAGAATGTAAGTGCGTGCTCCTATTTCACCAGGCTTCCTGCTGATAGAGGTCAAGTCTCTGTTTTTAATTTATTTTATTATTACTAATTAACTATTAATTACTTAAGATGTCATGTGGAACATGGTGTAATGGTTGCAGCTCCTTACAAACATTGTGTAAAACAAAAAACTTGGCGATTTAAAAGAGTGGCGGAAAGTTTATTGCCAGTTCTTCTCTTCCGCTCTACGCCCTTGATTTGAGAACTGGCAGTAAATGTAAAATTAGAAGCATTTAGCATGTACATTTGTAATGAATTAATGATTTTGATTTTTTGATTTCATTCATAACTGTGATTAATAGCAATAAGTTTTAGCCTTTTCAAAATAATGTTTTTTTGTATGTAAGCAACAACAGGTAACAGGTGTTAAATTAGCCGTTATTCGATGTTAGTTGCTAACCTAAACTTTTTCATTTTTGTCCAGATTTTTTTTCTAATTACTTTCTCATTAATTTGCACCATTCAGGCACCAAGGTTAAACCCTAAGTGATATTTGGTATTTTTCTTAGTTTATTTATAGTAAAAAAATAAAAAGAAGCTGTATTCATTAGAATTAATTTTTGAGTTAAGATTGTCTTAACATTAATCATATAAACATATACTCGTACATAAAATATATATATGAAATTGTGTTATTACGGGCTAATGTCCGATTTAAATATATAAGTAACTGTTGTAATTGCGACATAAATAAAAACTATAAAATTACGCGCTCTCTATTGAAAGATACGATTCCTAATAATTTATGACATATAATTTAAATAAATATATTTTTTTAAATAATAACTTCATTCTAGGTTACAAATATCTAATACGATTCTTATAAGATGTTTTCACTATATTATAATCATGACGTCGTGATATATATTCTTATTTTAAATAAATTTCCCGGAAATAACGATATTTGAATTTAGAACCTGCCTGTTTGTTAGGAACTAGGGAAGATCGCTACGTATAGAGACCCTATTCCAAGTTAACCCTTTCGAGTTAAGTGGGAACATCTAAAATCCTGAGTTTATCGACCAAGTTAGGAGCCGTCATTTTAATAGCCCACGATGACAGCTGACCTTATCAACGCTTGACAGAGGTCCGACTTAAGCACGCGAGCTCAGTACTGGATTTATCGTTATTATTTATTTTTGCGAGTCCCAGAGGTCTTTGTTGGAGGTTTGAGTTTAATTTGTGGTAATATAGCCTTAGTGTAAGCGACCTAAACCTTTCTAAATTTTATATAAAATCAATATTCAAATTTAACTTATTTTAATATAATCGCAATTTCATTACTTTATTTACATTTACAATCGTTGGCAGCGAGCGACTCACATCAACTTAAAAGATTTAGATATTATGATTAGAGTATTTAAAATATTTCCATTTTGGCATCTGCTCAACAATAAAGGTCTATTATATTTTGAAGCAATCAGGTTAACAACCTACTGTGCTTCCCAAAATAATTATCGCCAGGAATCGAATCCAGGACAGGGTGTTAATCATGTCTGTTAACTTATGAGTCTATTGATTTAATAGGTAGGTAAATTATACCAATAATAGTTAATAATGGGAATATTTTGTATAATAGAGGCTTGATTTTTTTTAAATACACTTTAATACAATAAATGATTGCAATTTAACAATGTAAAGGTTTGTTTTATATTTATCTGTCAAATGGTGAGTCGTATTGAACGGTTTTTGACAATTTACACAAATGAAGTCTTTATATAGCTACTAATTAATATTATTCACAAAAAATCTCATATCTTCTTGAATTGTTGCTAAATTCATATTAGTTATTTATCAACACAATTATGTATTCTGTGACAGCCAACTAAGTTTCAAGCCACTTGCTGTCACGACTTGTAATATCAGAGTGTCAACTTTATCGCTAATTCAAATTTGATAAATTCTTGTACTTATAAATGCCCCTTTAGTTAGCTTTATTATTCAAAAATTGTCAATACTCCACGAATATTAAATAGAAACCGGTTTATGGAATAAAAATACACTTATTACAATACTTATTTTAAATTTAGAATTATAAATGTCTAAGGTTTCTTATAGGCACGGTCACTGTCTGTGTATGTAACTAATTTAAAAATTGCTTAAAATTTGATGTTTCAATCCCCTGAGGTTGTTCTTTAAGAGGTTGCTGGTTCAAATCTCGGCTCGACTGGATTTTTTTTCACAAACAAATTATACTTGCTTGTACGAAAAAACATATTGACTAACGACGGACGGCTTTTCGTAGACCTAAAATTTGACGTGTGTGTTAGGCACAGACACAAATAAAATTAAAATAAAGACAATTTGAGGGTAGTGTTCATGGATTTATTAGATTTTTTTAATCTATTGTTCAATCTATGTGGTGTACTTTTTTTTAATTTTTACAATCTCATTAAACTATAATAATTATTTTCACCCTTATTAGAGCATAAAAAATATCTAAGCATGTCAGTAACTTAGCAGTTTTGTTTCATTTAATTGGAATCATTAGGGTAAATAAGAAATACCAATACAGGAAGTATTCGTAATTTCCCGGAAATATTGTAATTAAACGTCCGCTATCTGCCTTCATGAATATATGCCTATTCCTCGAATGTCTTGGGTGCTTTGGGCGCTTAATATTCAAGAAAATCTCAATTTGTATACCTAAAAAACTATTAACATAAAATTTGAAAAGTTGTAATTTCATACCATTCTGGAATAATTTTGTAAGAACGACGACGTGATTATCATAACATTAGCCTTAATTATTTCGAATTACGAAAAGAAATTAAAAGTTATCCGTATATTTCTTATAAGTTTTAATTGATGGAATATTTTAGTCAATATCAGATGTTTAAAAACGAAATAACGAATTCATACACATGTAAGATTCCAAGAAAGTTGTATTAAAACTTTCTTATTTATTAAACTCTGCATAAATATATAAACGAAATCGTGAAATTTGTATAATTATAATAAGCTGTATCAAAAATTGCTTATTGCACTATTTAAATTAAATACTTTTTTAGTTCCAATTTCGTTTAAACCTTATTAGGTCCAGTTTATGTTTTCACCACACCGAAAGGCCGGCAACGCACTAGCGAGCTTTCTGGCAATGTGAGTGTCCATGGGCGGAGGTCACTTTACACCACATGAGCCTCCTGCCGTTTGCCTCCTATGACTTAAAAAAAACTATTATGAACTTATTTATAAACTGCATAAAAATAAAAGCAAAAATCTGTTTCCTTCTGTCAAATGGTGTTACCGCTGTGCTAGAAAAGGACAGTAAACGGTGCTAATTGCATTTTTTTTATGAATAAGGTACAATATTTATGATAACATTTGTACAAAAAAAATTTATAAAGAAATTATAACATCAAGGAAAAAGTAACTTAAATAAGATATTCACCCTCCCAAAATCTGCGCGTCGTATTTTTCAAAGTGACCCCTTTGGGGAATATTAGATATTCTGTAACTTCGTAACGCCCGGACCTCAACACTTATCACTCTTTAGGTCACCCGATATAAATCTCGGTACTTTATCATTATATAATATAACTAAAATTCACTTAAAAGATAAATTGTAGCTTTTTAAAAGGCTCAAAGTTATTAATTTATATTTGTAAAATTATCAGGAATTCAATAAAATAAAAAAAAGTTAAGATGATTCGTGAAATAAAAAAAACAATGATTAAAGATCATCAAATAAATAATAATAATAAAAAAATCAGTGGCGCTACAACCTCTTTAGGTCTTGGCCCCAGATTTCTGAATCTGTTTCATGATCATTTTTAAATCTAATAGGCAAGTAGGTGATCAGCCTCCAGTGCCTGACACACGTCGTCGACTTTTTGGATCTAAGACATGTCGGTGTCCTCACGATGTTTTCCTTCAACCGTTCGAGCAAATGTTAAATGCGCACATAGAAAGAAAGTCCAGTGGTGCACAGCCGGGGATCGAACCTACGACCTCAGGTATGGGAGTCGCACGCAGAAGCCACTAGGCCAACACTGCTCAAATAATAATTGATAAGATGAATGAATCATTCATGATTTAAGTTATTAATAATAAATAATTTTTCCTTTATGATTTCGCCAAACCCACCTATATCTTACTTTAAATATACATTGTTATTTTCAATCAAATCTGCCAATATTTCAAATTACTTTCATTACGTTCTTTGCAAAACCTAGTAGAGCTAAGAGCTAATAAAATAAAATATTTTTATTAAGGAATATATCACTTATTCCACGTCATTAAATTTGTCTCGTTAGACATCCCTACTCATCGGCAAAGAAGACAGAGGGTGTAGGCCGATAGAGAAAGCCGGCGTATAAAACTCTTGGTACCCTTTTTCCTAGTGGGGTGCCATGTGTTGCCTTCGGGCTTCAGCCAGGGCAGGCACGACCGGGGCAGTACCACTGTCTCTAGAAAACCGGGGAAGTGATGCAAAAGGTTCGCCTTCTTGTACTCGCGTTTCGTGGGTGAGAGATTCCCGGAGCCCATCCCCCCCACACACACAAGAAATATGAAGGTGCAGAAAAACAGAATCTACCCCAGGGGGGTACCACAGCCTCGCGGTGGAGAATCCCTCTGGGCGTCCACCACCGGGACACTCAGCACCCGGTGGTGGACGACAGGCTGCCCTTCGTATTCTGGGGGGCAATTTGCGCTCTACAAAAATAGTAATCGTCCTCGGGGCAAACGGAGCAATTATCAAGGACCCCGTCCAACTCGCCGTGGACTTCACAAATGTTAGGGGCTTAATTCTAACATCAACGCTGTCCACTATCACTAGAGACTGCGAAGCCGGCCTTGCTTTTCTTACCGAGACTCAGAATCCTCCCCGGCTGATACTTCCCACCTATCCTACCCGGGGTACAAATTGGAACATTCATTTGTGCCGCGGGCTGGAGTTTGGTGTACGTCAGAGAGGATATTGTTCTCGTCGCCTCGGGACGCTTGAAGGAAGGGACCTACTAACCTCTGGCTGCGCGTAGACTGCGATGACCATCCGCGATTCTACGCATGCCTGTTAGGTCCCATAGCGGAAATACCGAAACTGACCGACTCATTGAGCACATCCAAATGGCTACAGATTCCCTGTCGAAAGGGTTCCTACCGCTGAAATCGTATACTTGGCGATTTTAACGCCCACCATGCCGATTGGCTCGGCTCTGAAACCACCGATCACGCGGGAAGATCCTTTCACGACTTTGCTTTAGCCTACGACCTGACCAATGGTCCCTGCGATTACGCGAATACAGATGTGGATGGTCATAAACCCTCTTGTTGCCTTCTGCTGACTTCTATCCGGAGAACTATCAAGTCTCTGTTGACCCGCCATTGGGTTCATCAGATCATTCTGTGGTCCGGAGTACTGTGCCATCTACGCGCCCTTCACGGCCCCGCTTTATGGGTGTCGCCGTATTTGGCACTATAAGTCAGCAGATTGGGACGGGATGCGGTCTTTCTTTGCGTCCTACCCTTGGGGGCCTATGTGCTTTTCGCCGGAAGCTCCAGATTCCGTCGCCGCCTCTGTCGCCGAAGTGGTTCTGCAGGGCATGGAACTCTTTATTCCATTCTGCGGTGCCGATCGGTGGCAAGTCTCAGCCCTGGTTTAAACGTTCTTGCAAGGCGGCCTCGCGTCGAAAGCGAGAATGCTTTAAGGCATGGGCGGAAGCGGCGAAATCTTGTGATGCCAATACCAGCGAACTTAAAAGCAAACTCAGCCTCCAGGTCCTTCAAACGGGAAATCACTAAGGCAAAGTCAGAGCACATTGCCAGATTTGGCGAGAGATTGGCCCAACTCCCATCAGGGACTCGAGCCTTCTGGTCTCTCGCCAAAGCTGTCCAAGGGAATTTTTGTCAGCCCGCCATTCCGCCACTGCACAGGGAGGATGACTCTCTGGCCCACACTGCGAAGGAGAAGGCTGACCTTTTGGGCTGTCTCTTCGCGTCTAACTCGACTTTGGATGACCGAGGGAGATCACCACCGACCATTCGCGGTGTGATTCTTCGATGCCGGAAATCACATTCCGGCAACGTGTGTCCGCAAAGCACTATCTTCCTTGGACATTCATAAGTCGAGCGGGCCGGATGGTATCCCCCATGTGCTGCGTACTTGTGCTCCTGAGTTGGCTCCGGTCTTAACGCGCTTTTCCGGTACCTGTACTGCTCGGCACTGTACCGAAGTGCTGGAAGACCGCTTTGATACATCCGATCCCAAAAAGGCGATCGCTCTGATCCGTCCAACTATCGCCCATAGCTATAACCTCCTTGTTCTCCAAATATGGAATCCATTGTTAATTGCCAGCTCTTGAGGTATCTAGAGGGCCACCAGCATTGCGATTATCAGTACGGTTTCGTCGTGGTCGTCGGCTGGTGACCTTCTTGTATACCTTACACATAGATGGGCAGAGGCAATTGAGTCCAAGGGGAGGCGCTAGGGTTAGTTTGGACATAGCGAAAGCCTTCGATCGGGTGTGGCAAGAGCACTGCTCTCGAAGCTTCCAGCCTATGGGCTTCCCGAGAAATTACGCAATTGGATCTCCAGCTTTTGGCCGATCGGAGCATCAAGGTCGTCATCGACGGAGCATGTTCCGACCTAAAACCCGTAAACGCTGGGGTCCCACAAGGCTGTGTTCTTCCCGACCCTATTTCTTCTGCATCAATGATATGTTGAAACTTAGCAACATTCATTGCTATGGGATGACAGTACTGGGGATACTTTTTACACTGGCCGGGCAGGTATTTCTCGGGCAGTTGTTGATGAGTACCGGAACAAACTTGTGTCTGAAGTTGAAACTCTACTTCGTGGAGTCTCAGATTGGGGCAGACAAAACCTAGTCCAATTTAACCCAGAAGACACAAGTGCGCTTTTCCGCTAAAAACACCCCTTTGTCGCTACTCCTCTTTTCGAAAACACTCTTCTTAAAGCCACAGCCAGCATTGGAATACTTGGCGTTGACATATCGAGCGACGTTCAGTTTCGCGGTCACTTGGAGGGAAAGGCTAAATTAGCCTCCAAAAGCTTGGTGTGCTCAGTAAGGCGAGACGGTACTTCACTCCGGGCCACCGCATGCAACTATATAAAGCGCAATTGGCCCCACATGGAGTACTGCTCTCACCTCTGGGCGGGGGCTCCCAGTACCAGCTCCTTCCACTTGACCGTATACAACGCAGAGCGGTTCGAATCGTTGACGACCAATCCCTCTCCGAGCGGCTTGATCCTTTGGCGTTGCGGAGATGGGGTCATCTGCATTTCTACCGCATTTCCATGGAGAGTCAGAGGAGTTTCGATAAACCTGCAGATTTCATCATCGGACGTCGAGGAGAATACGAAATTCCACCCGTATCACCTCGACTCCGACGTTCCACAACTGAGCGTTTCTAAGGCAGTTTTTGCCGCGCACCACCACTATGTGGAACCAGCGCCCACTGAAGTTTCCCGAACCAATTCGACTTAGGGTCCTTCAAGAAAAGAGCGTACCAATTTTTAAAAGGGCCGGCAACGCACTCGCGAGCCCTCTGGCATTGAGAGTGTCCATGGGCGGCGGTATCACTTAACATCAGGTGAGCCTCCTGCCCGTTGCCCCCGTTCTATAAAAAAAAAAAAAAAAAAAAAAACCCTCTATGTCTCTTTTAAAATATCAAATCATCATACAAAATGACTATGGAAAATTTAAATAGAAGAAACCAGAAGGAGGGAGATACGGCCCACTCTTTATTTGTATTAAATTAAAGAACTGAACGGAAACCTCTCATATATGTGTAAATTTGGGACATACAAGGTAATTGCAAAACTATAGATTTGTTGAATGTTTACAGAATTGTTGGATTCTTTTTTACCCCGTAATTGATTTTGTGTACGATCTTCTATAACCTTAAAATTTTATTACCTATAGTATGGGAACAAATACTATAGGTAATAAAAATGTAAGGTTGTCGGGAGGAGAGGTAATCAAATATTTAAGTTGGCGCCTGGTATATAAACCGGTAACGCCAGAGCTGGGCTTGTAAAATTTGTCTCTTATGACCTTTGTCATCCGTGGTGCGTTTTTATTTCTCCTGCCTCAGGAAATTGTAGAACCACCTCGGGTAGTTTCTACAAGGCTACGTTGGTGACACTCCGGCCCGACGATTACTGTAACCTAAAGGTGGGTACTGATCAACGTTACGAGGTGTAATGTAACACGTTACACAGCGAGCATTCGTGCAGTCAGTACGTCGTGTAAAGGTCGATTTACATCAAACGAGCGAATGCTCATTCTATCCCCACTACATCAAATTCTTCTAGTGTAAACAGGCGTAGAGCATTCTTTCGTTGTTCTTAGTGCGTTCGCAAAGATTCTATAGAATATTCTAAGAATGCTCGTTCGCTTGATGTAAACGGCGCAAGAGCGCGCGAACAGTTGCTTAGAGCGTTCTAGCGTGTTCGGACGTGCTCGCGCCACTGAGCGGTCTTTTCAAAGCGTTCTTGTGTTCTAGCTCTAGCTCTATGTTCGTTTGATGTAAATCGATACCTCTAGCTTTCGTTTACACTAAAAGATTACGAAAGAATGCTCTTGTTCTAGCTCTAGCTCTATGTTCGTTTGGTGTAAATCGACCTTTACGGGGACACCCGCGAGCAACGAGCCGCTCGTTGCTCGCTTAGAGTGCTCCACCCGGCTGTCGGTGTTTCGGCGAATCCTTTGACTGTTACGCGGTTCAGTCAGTACGCGTCGCACGTCGCGAGTGATCATGATTTTGATTTTCCATAAATTGTGTCTTTATTAAGTACTTTTGGTCCAATTAAATTCACGAGTTGTTCAAAATCGATCAGAGACATGCATACAAAGTTTTTATAATCCATAAAGTTCCAGAAATCATTTGGTTTTTTAAAATTGCTATCAATGACAAACCACCACATACGCCTCTGTTTTTAAATAAGTTTGATGTCCAGTAACGTTTTTTCTTCTTCTTAATTTGGATGAAACAATAATTAAGTAGAATCAAAGATACCAACTCGTCCTCGCTGTCGGCCATCTCGTGAAAACTGGCGGCGAAAGCGGAACACAGAGTTTTGACGAGCATGTTACGCCGATTTTAAAACACAGCGTAACATGCTCGATGCGAATGCTACATTACACCTCGTAACTTTGTTCAGTTCCCACCTTAAGACATACCAACCGTTTTCACGATAATGATTTACTTACAAGACACTTGCTGGGATGCTCTTAGAAAATTAATCTATTAATGCACTGGGGTCACACACAAATATAAATATTTTTCATAATTTATTTTATACAATATTTACTGCTTCTTTATACTTGTCCATCAGCTCCATCTTTACTAAAATAATCTAGTAAAATCTTATTTCTACAAATTTCTTATACAGCTCTAAATTGTGAAATGCAATTAAATAAAAAGCCTTAAAAGTTAATAGATGTCTGAATGCTGTTTCAGTATTTCTTTGAGTTACGGAAATACGTAATACTAAAACGCTATTTTGTAATTTACGTTATTGGCTGGCTCACTACGACTTAGCTTTTAATATAGATTTGAAGTCTTTGAACTCTATAATGAGAATTTTATGAATTTATTTAAAATCAGTGGCACTACAACCTTTTTAGGTCTGGTCCACAGTTTTCTGTATCTGTTTCATGATCACTTTTTTGTCAATCTAATAGGCAGGTAGGTGATTAGCCCTCTGTGCCTGATACACGCCGTCGACTCTATGGGTCTAAGGCGGTCTCCTTACGATGCTTTCCTTCACCGTTCGAGCGAATGTTAAATAGTCATAGAATGAAAGTCCATTGGTGCACAGCCGGGGATCGAACCTACGGCCTCAGGGATGAGAGTCGCACGCCTCAGCCACTTGGCCGACACTGCTCACAGAATTTTTTATCTATCAATTAAAATATATGTTGCCATAGTTGTTTGCCAAAGAAACTATGTACATAATAAATATACTACAGACATGTAATAAAGACAATAATAATCGTAGAAAATACATAGACAAACAAAAATCAAAATCAAAATACGTTTATTCAATATAGTGTGGCCATAGACGGACCGCATTTTGCAGTCGATACCGACTGCGCTAAGCGGTCGCCGCTCGGCGAACTGCAGTTTCCATACTATATTCATATTCGCCATACACGGACCGCACGACCAGTTTCTGAGCGGTCGGAGCAGTCGCTCTGCGGTCGAGTTCCGCCGTGCGGTCGACTGCTTAGAGCTGCCGGACCCACCATACACGGACCGCAAGAAGCGGTTGCTGCCGACCGTGCGCCTCTCCCTCAAATAAAATAAAATACTAACTAATTCATCAAATGAAACCACGGACATTCTAAAGTAGTTGAAAAATATTTTAGTGTCTTCTCTAAGCTGGGGATACAAAGTATGAAATATTCCATGCTGTTCTCTTGATTGTAGTATTGGACGCACCCACATACTACGGTGTCTTCTACGCCTGCGCTTGCGTAATAATAGTACAAGTAGCAGTGTTTCTTCATCGAATTCCATCTTGTAAATGAACTCGCATCAGTATTATTTTGCGGTCGAACACAACTGCTCCAAGCAGTCGTAGCCGACTGCATTATGCGGTCGTGTTGCAGTCGTGTACGACTTCAACGCGACCGCTCTAGAGCAGTCGGTCTCGACTGCAACATGCGGTCCATCTATGGCCAGCGTTAGATGCGTCTTAGGGCACGCTTATGAATGTCAGAAACGTTTACAAAATTCGCGATAGAGCAAGACTACGCCATCCGTTCGCAAAACTACCAGGAGGCCTTATTCTGAGAAGAACGGGCAAGAAACTCAGCAAGTTTTACCCTCCCTCTACATTTCAATTAATCAAAGGAAAATGTCATAAACCACAACGTCATTAAAGTTACAAAAGTAAAAAAAAATAAAAAAGATCTGTTCTGTGATTTACCACATTCACCATTACACACAAATCAAATTATAAGAATATAATTACAACTATTGCCAAGCGTTTTTATCTTACAGGTAGTCATTAACTGTGTAGTAAACTTTACCCAATTAATCATTGTTTACAGAAGTAATGTTCATCCATCAACTTAATTCTAAATTTATTGGTTTAAGTCCCTATTTCCAACGGTAATTTATTTAAAAATATCTTCTTTACGTGTTTGAAAGGAACTTAACCTTTTCGTACACTTTACACCAAAGTCTGAAACCACTCGCTCAAAACTTTAGCAAAACCGTTTTAATCAAACGAAAACCTTTCATTGCATATATTCTTTGGGTAACTTTTTGATATCAAAGTAAATAGAGATACGGTTGTATATTTTGTAGTGTTAAGGTATTTTGATGTTTTACAAAAAAGTTTATATTTTTAGCATGATTTGGCCTCACCAGATTTATAGTACTTGAAAACGGGGACCGTCAAAAGTACAGGTAACACACGAGCTTTTTTTTAAATAATGAAAGAAGAAGGCAGATAAAGAACGTAGCAAGTGCAGTTCGTGGTGTTACATAAATTAATTAATTAGTTATTTAACAACCCGATGTGTAATTGTTTTTGTTGCCTTGATATACAAAAGCTATTTTTATGTGATTACTTTATTTCAGATGAAACCAAGATTTTTATGTGTGTGCATGTGCATACTATCCTTTATTACATGCATGATATTATTATCATACAGTATTAGCGCACTCAGATTAAGAGTATTTTTTTATTTGCTTGTGGTTTTATTTATCTCTATAGGTAAATAGATGTTAAATGATACCGCCGCCCATGGACACTTTCAATGCCACACGGCTCGCGAGTTCGTTGCAGGCTTTTTAAATAAAAGGCAATTATTATTATTTAACTATAATAACAATAAATTGATTTCCAATCATGACAAAAACAAATTATAATACACAGCTTAGGTTATTTACATTTTTTTTTCTTTTATTTGTTATCCTATATCCTAGCTTCCTTCAGTACCGTCGATCGGAACCCCTTCACGGGTAAAGCCCTCCTCCAGATTTTCCAACTGACTCTGTCTCTGGCTCTCTTCCTCCATTCGTTCCCTGCTACCGCTTCTATTTCTTCTATCCACCTTTTGGGCGACCTCTTCTCCTACTTCCTCTTGGTCCTTTCGATACAGTTGTCTTTAATGTCCACCAATTATCTATATTTTACTTTGTAAGAGGCTTATTTTTGTAATTAGTATTGGATTAGTACCCTGCGGATAGGATATTAATTACGAATTTTTATTCCCATTAAGGCGCGTCTGAGAATTTTTATAGGTAAGGAGCCTTATATGACTAGAAGTGTGCAAGTTTACCCTCTAAGGAGCGGGTTTCTTCACAATTATTTTTTATCGAACAACTTTTAATCTAATATATAAAGGTCTCGTGTCGCGGTGTTTGTGGTTAAACTCCTCCGAAACGGCTCGACCGATTCTCGTGAAATTTTGTGTGCCTATTGGGTATGTCTGAAAATCGGACAACATCTATTTATCATCCCCCTAAATGTTAAGGTTAGTCCACCCCTAAATATATTTTTTTTTATTTTTAGATATATTTTTCTGTTTTTATTTTTTTATGATACAACATTAAAAAATACATACAACCCCTAACTTTCACCCCTCTACGATCAACCCCTATTTTTTATTATAAATGATATACATGGCAAAACGACGTTTGCCCGGTCAGCTAGTTATATATAAATAATAACACTGCATAGTCGGGCTTCAAACAAACGACCTCCTTGCCATAGGAAGTATAAACATATTTTAAATTGCGTCTTAAAATAATCTTAATCGCTTATAACAGCTTATTTAGCCTCCCCTACAAAATTCAGATTAAACAGCCGATAAATGAGATTACAAGTTATTATTCTACTTGTTATACTGTAATATCCAATTATTTTTAAGACCCATAGAAGTTCATGACGCCAAAGGCCATGGTTATAAAACCTTTATCTGAACATCACTGCAATGGAAAGTGCCGAGGGGGACACTAACTCATAACTTCGTATAAATTGTTATAAAATATTATGAGTTTTAGGAACCTATAAAATGAATCAAGTTGTAATATTTCTCCATACTTTTTTTAAGTATATTATAATCTCAGAAACATTTTTTAAAGTTGACAAATTGCCAAAGAGGAATGGAAAGAAGCATGGTGGGTGTAACACTGAGACATCTTTTTCTTTAAGTATTGTTATTTTGTGTGTTTATGTGTGTGTGTGTTTTCGTTTGTAATAAATGTTATGTCTATGTCAATGACATCGCAAAAGAGCAGAAGCGATAAGATGAACGACCAAAGTAGAGGACACTATAAAGAAAATAAGGCAATTAAAATGGCGCTGGACCGGGCACATGACGAGAGATGGCCGGTTGAAATGGACAAAAATGATTACAGAATGGCAGCCACGAGGTGAAAAAAAGAAAAAAGGAAGACAAACATCTGTTTGTAGGCAGACGATATAAAGAGAATAGGAGGCACAACTTGGACAAGAAGAGAATTAGAAAAGAATGAAAGCAGCTGGAAGAGGCCTATATGTCCACGCTGATCACCAAAACCAGCACATGTGATGTATTAGATTAAGTTAGGTTATGTAGATTAAACAAGTGTTTATTAAATAATACTGGGTGTCAGCAATAAAGGCTTAGTTATAATAATTATAATAAGCGTACGATGGCTCGATCAGAACTACCGCCGTTCTCTAAAAATTAAACTCGAACGTTAGTGGAAGTCAAACAAAATTACAAGACGAAGCAAGTTTATGACTAACGTCCGTCCGGCACGGCTGCGAAACCCTATCTACCAAAGAATACAAATAATATCTTAAACGAAGGCCTAAACTCACACTGGTAAAGGAACTCGCCGACCCTTACGCTACCTGCTCACCCACACCGTTACCTGGACCAACATCTGGCTGCCAGCTTAATTTACCAGCTATATAAACTATATAGTTCGTTGTCCGTAACATATATATTATATAAATTACTAGCTGCCCCCTGGAACCTCGTTTCTCCTTAATGTGATTTTACTAAGCCTACCTACTGTTTTTAGTATATACCAACATGGAACATTTTGCTATGCCACCCCAGAGACTGTTTTGTTTTCTGGAATTAAAACTGTGTAGGTTTTTCTGTGAATTTTTCCCTATATAAACCTCAGAGTTCAAGTCATAGTGTTTTTAATTAACAAATAAAAAATAGGGGTTGATCGTATAGGGGTGAAAATTAAGGGTTGTATATATTTTTTAATGCCACATAATAAAAAAAAACTTTTTGGGATTGACACCCCTTATCACGTAGGGGTTTGAAAGATAGATAGTAGCCGATTCTAAGACTTACTGAATATACAAAAAAATCTTAACAATCGGTCGAACCGTTTCGCAGGAGTGTGGGAACGAACAATGTGACACGAGAATTTTATATGTTAGAAGATATATATTATAGCAAGATGATCTGTTGAATGCATTGTATTATAGTTATAAAAACACCATTGAAACCCTTTATTTCTGGGACTAAAATACAGTACAGTCTTGTTCACCACAGTCGCTATTAAAAATTAATTCGTATTAAAATCGGTTAATAGTTCTCAATACCAATGAAACAGTTTCTAAAATAAACTTTCGACCTACCTATTGTTTGAGAAACTCTTTACTTCTGGGACCAAAATACAAAAGCATGCATGCAAATGTTACAACTACATAGTAACGATTTGAATTACTTGCTAACCACAATCACTATCGTAAAAAATAAACTTGCATTTAAAATGTTATTAAGGCTTTATACCAACAATACAATATAAACAGGTTCTAAAGTTAGCCTTTGACCAATCCATTCTTTTGATTTTCCTTTTTTATTGTTCGGCTCCATTTCCATTTTCAATATGGTTTCGGTAATGATAATATACATTTTTTTTGTCATAAATTCAATTTATTCCTAGCTTTGCTAAAGTAAGTAAAATTTATTTACCTGTCTCTACATTGCTTATGAGGTCCAGATACTTCGGTCTGTTGGAGACTGTTTTATTTTGCTCTAGATTACAATACATTATGAGGGTTTCTGAAGGAGTCAGGTGTCTTTGAATAAAAAGTGGTCTGTGAAACGTATAATTTGTAGAGAGAAAGATATAGTTGGGCATGACGTTACCCGAGCTGTAACGCAAGTTCGGCTCTCTTCGAGAGGAAATTCTTCAACAGTTGAGGAATTATTTTTATATGCATAAGATCCTCCTATAAATCCGCTATTGTTAAAGTACTTTGTATTATATTGAAGTAACGATTGAACTTTTTAAATGTGATATAGTCCGGGATCCACCGCCCATTTTTGCACTTGATTACTATCAAGCTAATTTTCCGTGAGTAGCTTTATTTTGATGAGACGCCCAATAATTTCCTGTACGAAACTCTCGGTTGTGGTAGCTAACAGAAGTAGCAAGGATAAAATATGTTGATTTGATGATTCTCAAATATTTATTACTAACTGATTTTTTTTTGTTAAATCTCAAGACAATTATCTAAATTATTCGAAAAAATATTTGTCCTACAAAATCTATGGTTTGATCAAAGAGTCCCCTCTTTCCGACATGTATCGATAACGAGGTCATCATAAATGATTACTAACCAGCTGATTTATTTATTTTTACTTAGTTAATATTTATGTAATTTAACAGACATATTGTCCTACAAATTGCGCGGTACGTTATCCTGGTCCTACGCTCAAAAGTAGTAGTACAGATCCTTGATGTAAAAATAATTACTATCAAGCTGAATCTTCGTGAATAGCTTCGTTTCGATGAGTCGCCCAACAATTTCCTATGCGAAAATTCTCAATTATGGTAGCTAACAGAGGTAGCAATGATAAAATATGTCGTGGGTTTCTGTATTTTGCTACTACAGCTGAGTCACACCGGTACGGCGGTACGCATGCGCAGAGCATTGCTTACTGCGAATTAGGTATCCCACGTTAGTGTCGATCATAAGCCTGCAAACATTTTCTCAGTCGACCACGTGTTTTATTTTGATAAATAATTTCAAGAAATGTTTTTTGTGCTGCAAAATAATGATGGAGTGTTTTTTTGTGTAATTCGTTATGTGAAAACTCTACTTTTCGAGAGAAAAAGTGAAGAAATTTAATAAAGACTTTTGGCTTTCTTGCAAAACTTTTCTATCTGCTCGAAAGCATCATCTACATAAATATCGAGATGTTATATTACCTGAAAATTGGAATGACGAAGTAATAGGTTATCATTCCTCTTGTTACAAAGAATTTCGAGTGAAATCTAAATATTTGTCTTATGAAAGGTAAGTCGATCGAATATTTACTTACTTTATTTTTAAAATAATTGAAACATAATTTATTAAGTTCATATTTTTACGTAATTATGTAAAATCGATCATTAGCATTGTAACATTCTATTGTAGCATTGTATTATTGTTACATTTTTTAAACAATAATTTTTGATAGTATATTATATTTACAATAAATTATTATTATTATTTTTTATTGTATATTTTATTTTAGAGTCAGATATCACGAGTGAAGAAAGTGAAACAGATGAAGATGATAGCGATGTTAGTAGCGAAGATTTATCAGATGAATCTGATGAAGATTAACTTCTTTATATATGAATACACAAATTTTTGTACCTAGATTACTAAAAAATAAAGTTATTTAAATTTTAAAAAAGATTTTTTCACTGTATCTTATTTTACAAATAGGAAAACGAAAAAATTACAATTCTTGTCGGACTAGTGATACATACCTGTTTTCTTGTAGGACGTTGTTTCATTTGGGCAGAGAACACACTAACCTATTATATGATATTTTTGTCCTACAGTTAGTAATGAGAAAAATGGTCTTGTGGTATTAACAATTTCTGAGCGTAGGACCAGGATAACGTACCGCGCAATTTGTAGGACAATATGTCTGTTAAATTACATAAATATTAACTAAGTAAAAATAAATAAATCAGCTGGTTAGTAATCATTTATGATGACCTCGTTATCGATACATGTCGGAAAGAGGGGACTCTTTGATCAAACCATAGATTTTGTAGGACAAATATTTTTTCGAATAATTTAGATAATTGTCTTGAGATTTAACAAAAAAAAAATCAGTTAGTAATAAATATTTGAGAATCATCAAATCAACATATTTTATCCTTGCTACTTCTGTTAGCTACCACAACCGAGAGTTTCGTACAGGAAATTATTGGGCGTCTCATCAAAATAAAGCTACTCACGGAAAATTAGCTTGATAGTAATCAAGTGCAAAAATGGGCGATGGATCCCGGACTAATATCACATGATTTAGTGTAAAACAAATATTAATTTACTATTTGAACGTGAATTTCTCCTATAAGTTTTTGCTTGCTGGTTGCCTGTAACTAAGGAATAAAGGAAAAATGTAAACATCCTGCTTTTCTCAACGTTCGAGCGAATATTAAATGCGCACATAGAAAGAAGGTCCATTGGTGCACAGCCAGGGTCGAACCTACGCCCTCAGGGTTGAGAGGCGCACGCGGAAACCACTAGGCCAACACTGCTCTACGCTGGTATATGTCAGAAATTTAAACAAGCCTCAAATTGTGTAACACAGCTTTTATATCACAAACCCTTTATTTTTTCTCCACTTAAACTTTTTTGTAAATAAAAATTATAAGTTCAAAGTAATTACAACTTCTATCATACGAAATGCATCAAATTTCTGTAATGAAGGATTAAATAAAAAGAGTTCACTTTTTTAGTCCAAGACATGGTTTTTCACATAATGCTGTTTGCATGTTTCTTCACCCTACGAGCGACCATATTTATAGTTAGTTTATTAACGAATTCATTGATTCATAGCTGGAGATTGAACCTATGACTACTGATGAGAGTTACACGCTTAAACCGCTCGTACAATTATTCTGCTCTTATAACCTAAGTGCAAGCAAAAATTTAAGAATTTTGCAGAAGAATTCAAACAAACACTGTATGATAATGTAATCTATAAATTCATATCGGGCAAACATCAATCTTCTCAATGTGACCCTCTACGAATTCTATTCCTACTTCCAAAAATTGTGTCCCAAGAAATATGCGTTATTGGTATAATGTAATAAAATCATATCGATATGAACTCGGGGTATATTCCTTGTATTTGATAGCTGGCTTCAGGCTATGCCATATATGAGTCAGCTAATAATAAGTTTGTCACTAATACGTTTTATTTTACTGAATTAGGTAGACAATCATGGAACGAAGCGATTACTTCGTGAAACAATTTTCTTTGGCGAGTATTTTTAACCAGTATTTTCTTAATATTTCTCTATCTACTTATTTCGCGCACTTAGGTCTAAATAGGTACAAAATACAATAAAGTTATACCATATTAATAACAATAAGAAAGATTTTTTTGAGAACACACTTCCACCGTCTGCTCATCCAGGTATTACCGTAACGACTTAGGGGCCTTCAAATAAAGCCTACCATGACCTTGGCAGCCGGCAATGCACTTGCAAACTGGTTTTGCATGGGCGGCGGTAAACATTAAAATGTAATCAAACTGACTGCTAATTTTCCTCCTGTCTCATAAAATTCCCAGAGTAAAATCAACTTTATACCCTAAGCCCGTACCGACTAAAACTCAGTTTCTATATCTACTATACAAGTGGTAAATTTCAATGGCATCTTGTGCATATAAAATATTGATTTTGTTTAGAAATAAACTACCGCCTATTAAATTGCTACGATATATTATTTTTAGAATCCAATCTCTATCCTTAAGTAATTAAATTTATGAAATACAAAGTACAAAATCACTCATTATTATGAGTGCAGCTCTACATCAATCAAAGATAAACTTTACGCGAAGATTGAAACGACTGAGTTGAAGAGGAATTTCCTAAGTTTATTCACAACTTTCAAGTGAAACGAGGGCTTAGGGAATTCATACTCTATATACTCCAATACCTCTATAGAGCAGTGGTAATTGATTTAATTTAAATCTTAATAATGATGCTGATTGGTTTGTTTGGCAGGTAACAAAATTAATAATAATAATAATCAATCCTTTATTTGCCAAGATAGTGGTACAATTAGATCGAACAACAAGAAAAATCCGCACAATCAGCCATATATAAATAGGCATGCAAATGTCATATAAATTTTTTGCAATGTCATATAATAAGAACATTAACATAATGTCATAATAAGAAGTTATGTCATTTATAATTGTTAAACTTATGGTCTAAATACTCGCTTACGCTATAAAAGCACATTGACTTTAAAATTGACAATAATATTAAAATATATAATTATATTAAATATTAAAATATTATTGTCTTAATTGTACAAAATAGGTATTGTACCTTTAGTACAACCTAATGCGGCCGAGTTTGATAATTGATTGCTAGAAAATTAAGCACTACTCCCTTGACTATATATTTTCGGATTCGGATCATTTGTTACTATAACTTCTATATTTTTGTCTTTGGATTTGTCGTATTTTTAACAAACTTTGTAGTTTTGGAAATGTAATAAATTCGCGTTTATATGCGGTTAACTCTTCTTTAATTTTTTTATTTACATTTGACCAATAAAATTAACTTACTAGCATTAGTAATATTAGAACTGACAAAATATGTTTATTTTTAAAGACTGATCGTTTATGGACTTCTGCGCCGAGTAATGCCATGGCACAAGAAGTATGGGACTATGAGAAGTGGATCCCTATATCCGAACTAAAACTCTTCTATCCCGTCTAAATCGAATACTGGGTGACGGGTTACAGCAGAGCAACAACAACAACTATTACCAAACAATAGTGCGGTCGAACCGCGATGCTGATCCGGCCTCACATACGAGTTCCCTAATATGTATGAGGAACGCTCTCTCGTTCTTCCACGCAAACAAAACACGACCTACCGACATTAAATCAAATTAAATTATAAAAATATATATATTTTTTTTTATTGGACAATTCACACGAATTGACCTAGTCCCATGGTAAGCTGGTGAAGCTTGTGTTATGGGTACTAGGCAACGGTATACATACATATTATAGATATATAGACATATAAATACATATTTAAACCCCAAGACCTAAGCACAACACCAAATGCTCATCACATCGATGTTTGTCTCAGCCGGGGATCGAACCCGGGACCCATGGATTCGCAGTCAGGGGTACTAACCACTAGACCAATAGCCGTCATTATAAAAAAATATAAACATGATATTACAAGAGAACGAACTCATCAAAATATCCACAAACGAATTTAACAATTTCCAAAAACTTCGGGAACATCGCAGTCATCAATCCGCGGTGTTCTTAATTATTTAATTTTAACGATCTAACTGTTTTACTGCCTTTCAGTTTACGAAACTTTTCCCTTGGGTAATATTTTCAAGATAATACTGGGGACATAACTCTCTGGTGAAAAAAATGCCATGAACCCTTGTAACAAGTTATATTTATAATGTTTATAGAACAGGGAGAACCGGACGGGCGGCTCACCTGATATTAACTGATACCGTGCGCCCATGGACACTCAATGCGAGAGGGCGAGTGCGTTACCGGCGCTTTAATAATTGGTACATTCCTTTCTTAAAAGACTAAGACCGAATTAGTTCGAAAATACTTCAGCGGGTAGCTGGTTCCACATAGTGCTGTAAAAACTGCCAACTCTCCATGGTAAATGCGGTAGAAGATAGAGAGAGAGAGAGCCCACATCTCTACGTAACGCTGAAAGATCAAGCCGCCAGGAAAGTGACTGGTCGTCAATGATTCCAAGTGGAAGGAGATGGTACTGGGGAGATTCCACCCAATAACAATACTCCCTGTGGGGCCGAATTTACGCTTTATAGAGTGGCAAATAATTATTTTATGTTGCCTTATTATTAAGTTATCCCACTAATTTTTATGGTAAAACTTGATACCCTAAAAAAGTATCAAACATTTCAGCTTTATACTTTGTTGTGAGAATTTGACGACTCATTGGTCTAGTGGTTAGTACCCCTGACTGCGGATCCATGGGTCCCGGGTTCGATCCCCGGCGATAATATGTATGTATATCCGTTGCCTAGTACCCATAACACAAGCTTCACCAGCTTAGCATGGGACTAGGTCAATTGGTGTGAATTGTCTTTAAAAAAAAAAAAGAATACGTACTGGAACTGTAATCATTGTGCTTGTTATATTTATTACACACCCCTATTATCCTTTTTATCTAAAACCATTTAATTTATCAATATAGGTTAATTAACCATTGACTTCAATCACGAGGCGGCGGCGCGAGTTTTGGATTTTCATGAGATGAGATAATACAGTTAATATCCTGAAAGCTATCAGTCTGATTACAAAACAAATTCAAGCGGCTCTATACTTGAGTATATACAAAAAAATACTTGTTGAATGACCTCTTTATTTGTTTTTTTTCCTGATGTCGTTGTAGGGAAGACCCTAGCACTGATATTAAGCCGTTGGCATTAGTGTTATAAACTAAAAGAGGAAAATATATTATTTATTAATTACTTATTATTTTTTATTGTTAATATACTATTACTAGCTGACCCGGCAAACGTTGTGTTGCCATATATATTATTTCTAGGAAACATTTTTTTAGTTCAATAAAAATAACTATCTACTAAAATAAAAAATAAGGGGTTGATCGTAGAGGGGTGACAATTAAGGGTTATATGTATTTTTGTATGTTGTATCATAAAAAAATACAAACAAAAAGTTTTGTCTTAAAATTAAAAATTAAAGTTTAGGGTGGGACCACCCTTAACATTTAGGGGGATGAAAAATAGATTTTGTCCGATTCTCAGACTTACTGAATATGCATAAAAAATTTCATAAGAATCGGTCCAGCCGTTACGGAGGAGTATGGGAACGAACATTGTGACACCAGAATTTTATATATTAGATTCACAAAGGCAGTATTATAAAAAGTTGTGAACTTAATATTAGAATTACATTGATATAAAAAGTTAATACTATATTTTGAGATGATTTTTTCAATCTTATTGTGAATACATTAAATTATATTCTATTATCTGCATTTAATTGTTTTCTTTAAGTAAAGAGGCCTCCTGCATGAGGAGGCTCACCTGATGTTAAGAGATACCGCCATCGGATCGCCCACTTCCTTTTAAGAATTAGTACCTACGCTCTTTTCTTGCTATATAGTAAAAAATTTAATAAACATGAAAAACGTCTATTGATATTTACAAGTTACAAAGCACGGCTATTGTCGTCAAATACATCCTAGATAAATAAGTATAAGAGCAATAGCAAACATACAATATTGACAGATCATTTAATTAAATGAATTGCTAATATAATATTAACACAATTACTGGCGAATGTCGTGTGCGTATATCAATTAGTGTGAGAGTAATCAATGGGCTGCTTAAGGATGTACTCGTGTTTGAGTAAGAGATACACTATGATTATTGTCTAGGCCTTTGAGCAGTGTTATGAACATTTCTTTTCGGGTTCAAAAACTGTATGGACTGTAGAACTGTACAGAAAAAAATATTGGCGCTACAAACTTTTAGGTTGGACCTCAGATTTCTGTATCTGTTTCGTGATCATTTGATTTTTCTAGGCAAGAAGATGATTTCTATAATATGATAGTCATGCCTGACAGACGCCTTCGCCTTTTTTGGTCATTCAGTCATTACGATTCCATTTTGAAGTTTTCCTTCGCAGTACGATAAAGTGTCAAACGAAGAACAAAAACAGAAAGCCAGTGGTGAACAGCCAGGGTTTGAACCAACGACTTCAGATGAGAGTCGCACGCTGAAGCCACTAGGCCAAAACAGACAAATTGTAAAATAGATTGACGTAATTGTTCGCCACACGTGCCTTAAAAAAACATTTAATTTATATTTAGAAGTTATAAGTCAGGGGTATATAATATATACAAGTGCACTCAGTTCCTTCCCTCTCGTTACCATAAATGGGCTATAAAATTATTTATTATGCAAGCCATACCTCACTGACGGGAATAGCAGATTGTGTAGAAATTATAACAACACACATAAAGGCCTTTTCTTTCTATGTGCGCAATTAACACACGTTCGTAGGTAGATAAGGACAGAGGAAACCAGCGGGCCTAAGATCCAAAAATCAAAGTCTTAAGTATGTGTTGATCACCTACAGGCAGATACAGCCATCTGGCAGCTAGAAGTTGCAGCTCCAATGGTTTTTACTTCAAACAATAATAGGTAGTCCAATGTTAGATGAGAATAGTATATATTTTCTTAAATAAACGTTTATAATGTTTGTACAGCTTGCTAGCCAATAGACTATGAAATGTGTGTTTAAAACTTATATGTATTGAATGTCAGGAGTATCTGTATATTATTAAACAAAGTAATAATTTAATTAAAAGACCGTGGCAAATATTACCTAACTTCGCAGATCAATAGCGTCGCCCTAAAGGATCTTTTACAATAATAAAATGTCTGCTATTAAAATCGTATTCAACGATAAAATATTCGCCATACTTACAGGCTATAAAAATGCAAAGCATATCACGTTACGGGCGTGGCCATTAATTTCGGGACGTTGCGGGATGTCGATACAAATATTGATAAAAGGCACCGCTAAGCGCCGACGTGTCAAAACTGACGCAATGCCTGCAGCCGTTTCGTTACGTGACTATAATGCCGACGGTGGAGACATACATACATTAGAAATCGCGGACAAGTAATGTATGTTTAAGAAACGCGATAAATATTTTAAATATCCTATCTGTATTAGTGCCTATTTTCTAGTTCCCGTGGAACTACACTTAAAGGTTCGTAGTATCGATATATACGGCTATTTTCACTCTTCATACACTAATTTTAACATATTTTTGTTATTCTTTATTTTATAATACTACAAACTGTAATTATTTTATTATCTCACACACTGTTTTATTGTTTTTGACGTGACAACGTCTTATAATTCGATGGAGCCGGCTGCACGCACGAAAAAACATGACGCATGCGGCGTTACCTCGCTCTGAGGTGTTCCATTTAAGGCTTGAAGTGCAAGCGAGAGCGCGGAACGAGCGACAAAGAGGCACAATCGGCCTCCGCGTTCGGGAGCGTTCGTCCTTTAAAAAATTTACATAATTGTATTTATGCGTACAAATAAATGTAACTTGATTAATTCAATTGTAATTCCATTTACATCCTTGTTTTTTTGAAATTTTCTTTTGACAAATGCAACCATTCCATTTCCCTACCAGATTTTATGACTGATTTTGAGGCAATTAGGAAATGCAAATCCAATCATTTGTTTTTGATCCGTAACTCGAAAAATATCAAACTGGGGCAAGTCTCGCCCACGCAGTCTGCCATTTCCAAGAGGTCCGAAGCTAGGGGTAAGGGGTTTGACGTGTTGCTGAAGTCTCCTGTTGTATTGTTCGGCTGTTATTATGTTTAATGACTTCCTCGGATTTATATGATTTAAGACCTATGTATGGTAACACAGAAGTAGTGCGTGCAGTGGTGCTCTCAGTAACATTGTTAGATGCCTGTCGCTTTTTATTGTTATCACATAATGTTGTAATTTATATATATTATCACATCATTAATACTTCGTACCCATCAATAGAAAATCAAAACAAAAATAACAACAATATTTATATAACAAATAAACAAATAGACATAATCAAACAAATAAACAAAATCAAACAAATAAACAAAATCAAACAAATAAACAAAATCAAACAAATAAGCAAAATCAATCAAATAAACAAAATCAAACAAAATTACTGGCTATTACTAATAGACTTCACCGCTCCTATCGAGTTTACACTCTTTGTTCCACAAACGTACAAATTAGTAACTAGGTCGACTAATCTATTATTATATAAATCTACAGATAATCTAAAATTTCTTAAAAAATCTGCCCCGATTATTGGTTGCTTAACATCGCACACTATGAACGGCCATTTTAAATCTCTCCTAAGACCAAAAGTTATTGTTAAATAACATATGCCGTATGTCTTTATCTCACTATCATTAGCCGCGTATAGTTTAAAATCGCAATGAATTAGTGTGCGTTGTTTAACACACCATTTCGGGATTACCGAAATATTAGCTCCTGTGTCTATCAGGAAAGTAAACTTAGATAAACTATCCCTAACTAACAAACGGTGATTACTAGATACCTGTCCCTGAGTACATCCGTCCACCGCCTGCGGATATACTGGATAGTTTTCCGCGCTGCTGTCTTTACGCCAGGCACAAGATTCCTCGCACCTCCTCGCGTTCTTCCTCCAGCGATAGTGGAACCTGCAGAGCCACTCTGGATCCCCTGGAGTCCTTCTTTTGCGCGAAGCAGACCTGCTCCTGTAGCTTTGGTGGCCGCGACTCCTGGGATGTCCTTGATCTTGTACCTCGCTGCGGAGTGCCGCAACTTCCAGCATGAGCTTGTTTAATTGCTGCACGAGCCCCGTGAATATGTCTGATACAGCAGGCATCTGTGGTGCTGCTGATGATGCTCCGGCCATGGCTGCGATTTCGCCGTTGTTGTGCGCTTTCTTCGTATACTTGCACGACAAATTTTTACATATTTTTGTGAGTCGCCCCGCCCTATTTAGATTATAACTTTAGCTCACATTGGATCACGTAGGGCCGCCCACGAATCACGTCGGGGTCACCAGTTTAGTGTTTGAGGTACACCAAATGAAAACCGTAATAGAATTCACTAGCTTTATTGTCCTCTGACTTACATGGCGGTTATAGGGCGACTGATTGATCCACGTGCAAGTGGAATTATGAAATAATGATACGTTGACAATATTACAAAAGGAATTACGAAATATCTATATAGACAATAATCAAACCTCTACAGAAGCATTCCCCAACCCGGCTGGTCCCCGTGGGGAATTAGACCACGACCCTCTAAAGATTAAAAATATTCACGCTAAAAAGAAAACGAATGATATTCAAATAGCAACCATCAACTGTCGATCTCTTAGAACACCCGAAAAACTTGAAGAACTGGAACTAGCTATACAAGAAATAAAATGGGATATTATAGGGATCAGCGAAATGAGAAGATTTGGAGAACATATAGAAGACCATGGAAAGTATATATTATATCATAAAGGAGAGACGCCGGGTATGTATTTATTTATTTATTTATTTATTGTATTTTAGGAAGATTTACAGTATTTTAACAGAAGGTAAATTTTGATTACAATAAAATAAAGTCAGTACTAATTACAAATCTCCACCTATAGATAATCCATAAATACCTTTAGGAGATAGGAGGGATAAAATTAACAATCATGAATTTATAATACTATGAAACAATTAAAGAACTTAAGTAAATGAAAAATTAAGTATGACTATTCTAATGGAAATAGCTGGATGTGAGTGTGCGTCTCACAGAGTCAATGGAAGAACAGAATAGATCGATGTCAAGCTGGGTTGAATACTGGTTGTAGGTCTGTACACTTCGAATCAAGAATGTATTTTTCCTATAGTTGGTATTAAATGGAGGCATTTTGAAAATAGGGCGATGTCTGAACCATAATAAGTCAGTTCGCAAGTTGAGCTTTGCTAACATCTCCGGACAATCAACGAATCCCCTAACAATCTGTAATAAATAGCAGACATCGGAAATATTCCTTCGATTTTCAAGGGGCAAAAAATGGTAGCGTTGACAACGGTGATGGTAACCATCAGAATGCTGGTGGGCCTTAAAGTCGAGAAAACGAAGGAAGCGTCGCTGGATATTTTCGAGACGAGCCTTGTATTCCTGGTATTGAGGATTCCAGACTTGAAATAGGATTCATGATTAAAAGACATCTTATAAACAAAATAGAAGAACTAAGGGGAATAACTGAACGTATCGCAATTCTTAACATTAAACTTAATATAGAAAAAGAAGAAGATTGGTCCATTATCCAGGCGTATTCACCAACGGAATCTAGCAAAAAGGAAGACATAACAAAAATCGAGAAATTTTACGAAGACCTCCAAAATACAATTGAAACTGCATATAAAAACGTCATAATAATGGGAGATTTTAATGGCCAAATCGGTACACAAAATATCGGAGAAGAACTTAGTATAGGAAACTACGGGTTTATTGCCAGTTCTTCTCTTCCGTTCTACGCCCTTGATTGGAGAACTGGCAGTAAATGTAAAATTAGAAGCATTAATATTTATTTCTTTAATGACGAATCACAAGTGTACATTGTGTTACCTACGTGAATAAATGATTTTTGAATTTTGAATTTGAACTAGAAGCAAAAATGGAACAAGGTTGGTAAATTTTGCATTACAAAACAGACTAAGTATCCTAAATAGCAAGACGATTTCATAATAAATACACAGTTATTCAATACAAATGCGAACCAGAAGTCCTACTTAATAATTTACAAATATCAATAGACAGTAAATAATCAATACAAGAAAAATACAACAAACTACTAAACCAACTAAAAACTATACCTAGAAAAGTAAACACAAACAGAAAGAAGCGAGTCTCACTCAAAAGTAAACAACTACTACAGAAACGTAAGGAACTACTACAAGAAAAGAAAACTAAAGACAACCGCCGAAAAATCGCAGAAATAAGCAAAATCATAAGCAAAGAACTACGGAACGAAAGAAAAACGAAACGATTTAATACTATGAAGAATTATATAGAAAAAACCGGAGGAATACAAAAGGCACTGAAAGAACTAAATCGAAAAAAGGATTGGATACTAAATATAAAAAAGAAGGATGGTAAAATTACAGAGAAGAGACCCGAGATACTAAAAGCTGCTACAGAATTTTATCGAAATTTATATCAAAGTCAAAAGCTGGGACAAGTGGTAAGATATTATGATGCATCTACCGATGAAGAGGAAATACCTGAAATACTAAACGAAGAAACCACAAAAGCAATTAGTACACAAAAGAATGATAAAGCTCCAGGATCAGACCTCATTACAAATGAAATACTGAAAATTACATCACCAGTTATTGGTCCGATGCTTACAAATATATTTAACGAAATTATTAAAACGGAAAATATTCCAGAGGATTGGACTAAATCTACAATAATATTACTACACAAAAAAGGTGACAAAGGAGATATAGCAAATTACAGGCCCATAAGCTTAATGTCTAATATTTATAAGGTATTTTCTAAAATTATACTATTGAGGATTACAAATATTCTTGAAGAGAATCAGCCCAAAGAACAAGCTGGATTCCGTCGAAATTTTTCAACCATAGATCATATACACACCCTTAGACAAATATTACAAAAATATAAAGAATACAACAAAAGCTACTATCTAGGGTTTGTCGATTTCAATAAAGCATTCGACACACTAGAACACGGATATATCTGGGATGCACTTAAAATACAGGATGTACAAACAAAATACATACGATTACTTCGTAATGTATACACCAAGAGTACTGCGCAAGTCAAGTTAGAAGATATAGGCGAAGAATTCCCAATCATGAGAGGTGTACGCCAAGGAGACCCTATCTCACCCAAATTATTTTCTGCCGTTTTGGAAATAATATTTAGGAACCTGGACTGGACAAATGAGGGACTAAACATAAACGGTGAAAACTTGAGTCACCTACGCTTTGCAGACGACTTAAAATATTCTCGGAAAACTCAAGATCACTAGAAATGATGCTGCAACAACTAGCAGATGTAAGTGACAAAGCTGGACTATCGATGAATTTAAATAAAACAAAATTCATGACAAACTCATCACAAACAGACACGATACAAGTAAATAATGAGCAAATAGAGTACGTACAGGAATATGTATACTTAGGACAGCTAATATCTACTGAAGGCTGCATGGAAAAAGAGATTGAAAGAAGAGTTACCAATACTTGGAAAAGATATTGGTCACTCAGTGAAGTGATGAAGAACAAAGATATGCCTATGAAAGAAAAGAGGAAGGTATATAATATGTGCATTCTACCATGTTTACTATACGGGTGTCAAACTTGGGCATTGACAGAACATCTAGCAAATAAAATTAAAGTTTGTCGAAACAGCATAGAAAGAAGTACAATAGGTGTCAAAAGAAAAGACCGTGAAAAATTAATAGACATCAAAAGTGAAACTAAGTTTAAGAATGCATACACAACATACAAACAGCTGAAGTGGAGGTGGACAGGGCATATGATGTGAGAGAAAAGCAAGAAAAGTGGACAAAACTTATCACAGAATGGTACCCTTTGGACGGAAAGAGACATAGAGGAAGACAGGCTAAGAGATGGGAGGATGACATTAAGAAAATAGCGGGTTCAACATGGACTCGTACTGCAAAAATGAGAAAAGACTGGAGAGCCTTAGAGGAGGCCTTTGTCGGAAGACAAGTTGTAACCGAACTACCGTTTGCCGATAATTGATAGATAGTAAAATTGTTAGTATATTAGACTCTAGTTAATAATCAAAATGTGTTTTTTAGTCATAAGTAAATTAATTTTAGGCACAAGAAACTACTCTGTGTAAAACTTGTTAACAACAATAAAGGCTTTTTATTTATTTTATTTTATTTTAATACTCCGTACTCGTAAATAGCTCGATAGACGAAAAATATGGCACAGAGCGCGCCACGCTTTTTCACAATAATACCAGTATTTTTTGTTCATTACCATTTTCAGCCTAAATTCGGAATTATTTTTCACTTTTTAGTCTGCTGTGTGCTTTAAAAGCGTGTTTTTCAGTTTTTTTTAAACTATATTTATTTTCCACTTTTTAGTCCTAGCAGCAATACGTGTTGTCTCAATTTAATCGTATTGCTTTGTGGACTTAAAAAAAAAAACATTGTTTTTTCGAGATAAACCTATGAAATTATTATATTGTCGCTGATTCTTTATAAGTGTACAAAGTTTGAATTAAATCTGCCCGTTTAATGTGGGTCAAAATCGAGTCCGAAGGAGTCGGTTACATACATACATACATACAGACATACAGGTGAAGCTAATATAAAGCGTGTAAAAATATTTTAGACATGGTTTCTAATACTGAACCTACAACTGTTAAATTTTCGATTCAATATAATCTCGTCCTTAATAGCTACGTTTATCTCAAACGATAAGGTCTTTTAATCAACATTCCAGCGTTCAGAACCGTATGTATCTGGAGCTTAAGGACAGAAGTGTCAAGTCGTGAGTGAGTCCTAGCATACGAGTTCGGACTAACTACCTTCACACACCTGTCTATAATTTGCATATTAAGATGTACGCCCAGTTTCTAACTATATTTTACGACGTCGAACATATGAAGCTTTGCTGTATATTAAAAATGTATGTAATGTATAATGATGCAATACAATGTATCAAATACATTTTGCCAACTGTGGTATACATATTATATTGTGTAGTTATGAAGAACTTTAAAGAAGATGTACAGACTGATGCCCAAGGTGCAGAAAAGAGGAAGACAATTTAGAAGTTGGATAGACCAAATCAAAGCAACAATAGGTGGGACGCAGCAGAGAGTAGCAGAGTGCCTAGAAAATTGACTGGTTTTGGATAAATCTTTTGCGAAAAAGGAAACGCTGATACTGAGAGAAATGGTAAAAAAATTGTATCTAAAATATCTGTTAAAGGTAAACAACGTCACGGGCAGTAACAAGCGAAAATATTGTGACTATCTCGTGAACTAGTTTACGAACAAAAATGAAGGCAGATGATGGTGCCTTATTTAAAAACTTTACCAGAATGTCAACTGAAGACTGAGGAGTTATTTTTATTTTTTTAAGTCTAAATATTTTTCTTTACATCACTTCATGACCGATAATTCTCACTTTCAAAATCAAATACAAACAAAAACAACCTACAAACTGTTTTTGATAAATCTGTTGCGAAAAAGGAAACGGTAGTAAAATTAGATAATATATATGTTAAAGGTAGACGACGTCACGGGCATTAACAAGCGAAAATAATTATGTGAATATCTCGTGAAAATGGGAAAAACCCGATGATTGAATGGCTATCGGAAAAACTCCTATCGGCGACGAACGTAATTTTAAAAGGATTATGCAGTTTTATTAAAACTTCTTTAAGGAACGCTATGAAAGCGAGCCTGATCTGCAATTTAAATACTTTAAATGTAACGGAAAGTTCTTGATCAAGAAATTATATTTTATGGAATATTCTTTAGAATTTTCTAGCACGTTAATTTGTAACACTGATTGAGATTCTTTCAATCCGAAATTTGTAAATTCAAATTCAAAAATAATGTAATCATATAGGTAACACAATGTACACTTATGATCGTCAAAAAAAAGAAATGTATATGAAATGCTTCTAATCTTAAATCAAGGGCGTAGAACGGAAGAGAAGAACTGGCAATAAACTCTCCGCCACTCTTTTTAATCGCCATGTTTTTTTTTTACACAACGTTTGTAAGGAGCTGCAACCATGACACCATGTTCCACAGGACATCTTAAGTAATTAATAATAATAACATAAATTAAAAACAAAGACTTGTTCTCTATCAGCAGGAGACATGGTGGAATAGGAGCACGCACTTACATTCTCGTGGGAACAACACGCAAACACATAGTCGAAATAACTAATATCACCTTATACACGAATTCAAGTACGACCAGTCACCACAAGTCACCACATGTGTGCACCATATAGTATGTAACATCGTCTCTTCAGCTGTATTGCTCCGAGGACCGGCAGCACTTTGTCTAACCCTGAAGCTATAAATATACGATAAGAATCCACCATGACCTGTCAACATCTGGGTAATAAATCCCATTGGTTTTATTGTTTAATTATTGAAAAGGCCGAAACATTTGGAAGGAATACTTTCCTTTCTATGTGCGAAATTAATTCTTATTCCTATAGTGAAAGAAATCATTGCGAGAACGCCATCATACCTTACCATAGTAGGCTTAAAATTAGTTATAACGAAATCTCGTGAAAGATTACACTTTATATGAGGTTGAAACGTATAATGTAGTAAGCGTAACGTATACAAAAATTTTACAACTATTGAACCACGTAGGGAAAATTCTAAACAAGTATGAAATTCGATCTGAAAAGCAAACAAGCGCTGTAAACATAAAGTGGAGGGGCTGACGTATTTATAACGTTAGGATAGATTTGTGAGCAATGCACCTGCAATGAAAAGCGGTAAGGCTATCGCTTACCAGATAACAAGGAGCTACGAATGCTAAGAGTTAGACTGCGCTTTTTCGCTGTTTTCGTTAAATGGCCCAAACCTATGCAGATAATTATTAACGTTTGTACGTAATTTATGAGAGCAGTGTTGGCCTTATGGCTTTAGCGTGCGTCTGTCATCTTGAGTTCGTAGGTTCGATCCCCGGCTGTGCACCAATGGACTTTTTTTCTATGTACGCATTTAACGTTCGCTTGAATAGTGAAGGAAATCGTCGTGAGGAAACCAGCTTGCCTTAGATCCAAATAGGAGGCTGATCCCACCCATCCCTATAAGATTGACAAATGATCACGATACAGATTCAGAAATCTGACGCTCAGATCTAAAAATATTGTTGCACCACTGATTTATTTTATTTTAAAGTTATGAATTATACTAGAACCGCGGAATAATCTTCATTAGACAGTAACTTACATTTTTACAACTCTGTTAGCGTGGACTGCTGTAAAACACTGAAAGCGTCAAGTTGTAATATATTCGTGTTTATATTAGTTATATATATTTCTAAAAATGTCAATAAATACACATAAGTTAACGAGAATGCACTATAAATTATATATAATATAAGTAATAGTACACTTCTGTATCTGTTTCCTCACGATGTTTTCCTTCACCGTTCGAGCGAATGTTAAATGCGCATAGACAATCCATTGGTGCACAGCCGGGGATCGAACCTACGACCTCTGGGATGAGAGTTGCAAATTTAGCCCAAAACTTCTCTCATAACATAAATATAAAGCACGTTAAACAGATACAGTAATCCGAGGCCCAGACCCAAAAAAGTTGTAGCGCCACTGATTTATTTTTTATTTAAAAGTTTACTTACAATTAACTCAACTTTGGAATTTATGAATTGTGAAGTTTTCCGTTATATTCATTGAAATTCGAGCAGCCCACGCATTTCGGTAGCCATTTAAAAATATACCTTCTTCAATCCTAGGAGATTGTTGTGATACACAATGCTTATACAGCTCGCCCACAGCCCACATAAAACGGCCAACGCCATGCATCCCCCGATCACGGCAGATAATATTTCATTCTTTGCGATATCCCTCGCTATACTTTAATCTCCAAGAACCGAAGTTTGATTCTTCGAAGATTACGAATACTCAATGAAAATCGTTCATTTTAAATTCAAGATGTTTTGTATACGGAAAATAAAAGAAGCTTTTGAGGCTTTGTTGGTTGTATAGTGCGTTAGAAAGTACTAGGGTTGCTCTTGTTGAAACAATTTCATGTTAGAAAAAATATATAATAAATTACTATGCCACGCGCCTTTGGGGACGTCACACTTTTATGTATGAACAAATAGTAGATCAGTGTTTCCTAAAGTAGGGCCCATTGTGGGGCAAGGGGGAAATGTGATTGTTATTCGAAAATTTATTAAAATTGTTTGGAATTTGAATTTTATTGATCCATTTTATGTTTTGAAAATTTAATGACTGTGTTTTGTTCGAAAGTGAACAATTCAATTTTTGCTATAACAAATTATGTATGTTACATTTGAATTTTAGAGAGGGTAAGGTGGGGCATAGCACAAAAAAGGTTGTGAAACACTAGTACATATTTGACATAATACTTCATCAATAGATGTCCTGGAAATGAACTTATATTTTAAATATAATTTATTTTACAGGCCAACATCTAATAACCATAGTAAATATACACATATATTTTTTTACACTTTTATGATTTTTAAGTCTATAATACATTATGGTTTTATGTAAATTGACTGAACCATAACGATCATTGTTCAAGAGATCGCAAATAATATTGCTAAAATACAATAAATCCATGAATAAGCCACGGGCGTTATATAAAAAATTACACTATAGAATATACACATAAACATCGAGAACGTACTATTAACGAAAAGTAGTTAGTAGTCTCCTAGAAATGCTGACTCTTTATTTTCATATTTTGCTAAGTTTCAAGGAGTAAACTCGGTTTTCTCAGAAAACGCTGAGGTGGCAATCGACACTAAGGTAACGGCAGCCAATCTCACGCTAATAGGAGAGGTAATCCTTTCTGATAAACTCCGGGACACTTGGAATTAAGACAATTCTGCGGAAATGCTAATAAACGCTTACTGAATTTAAAATATTCTTGCTTTTGTAGCAAGAAGTAATACTTTGATAAGCGGCCAGAAGCTAGTAAAAACCCAATATGGGTAATAATACTTAAACATACAATTTTATAACGTTTTTGAAGTTATACTTCTTTAGGTGCGTTATGAAAAATTGATGAGAGTGAAATTTTACGAAGCGCGCACCGTGACACAAAATTAACAGAATGAAGTTGCCCACGGAAGATGCTACGGCATTGGACATAATTTAAAAACAACATTCGAATAATAATAGAATTTATGTTACACTTAATGTAAGAGAATAATAATAAATATTTATTTATTTAATTTTTTAAATGTAAACTGAACTTTATTGACTATAATGACTCCTTTTCCAGTCTTTGATTATTTAATTGTAATTAATTTGCATGCAACCAAAAACTATTTTTAATAATGCTAATGAAGTATAACTTCTTACGCGCGTACATACACGCTCCCTTTTTTGTATAGATTAATAGTAACATATGAAATTTTATTTGCTAACGTTTTCGAATTAACTTTCAGTTTTATTGTTTAGTCATATATGTCACATATTCGAAGCGATTCCCTTTTCGCTTGAGGCCATTTTTGCTAGTAAGTTCGTTAACCAGATATATAAATTTTATAATTAAAAAGTCCGAAGTCCTAAGCAAGCGCGAACAGAACAATACTGACAAATGGACTTTGACACATTGAGAATTTTTGTTATTTTAAGGTGCGTACAGACTATATAACATAACATGTTATACAACATTGCTATACAACATGTTTCAGATAGTGTGGATACTGAATGTTATAATAACATGTTATTGATATGTTTGCTAGGACGAACCCAGCATCTACGTTTTTTTGTCTTTCTTTTGTTATTTAAAATGGTTATATAACATTGTTATATTGCATTGTTATTCTAATGTGTACAGTATTGTTTTATGTTATAATGTTGAATAACAAGGTTACATAATGTGGACGTGTTATAAAACACAAGTTATATAATAATATGTTACATAGTCTGTACGCACCCTTACATATGAAATTACTTTTAATTCTAAAAAAGCTTTAGTTATTTAATTTGAATTACTACTCGGAGAATTAAACAATTTACTTTGACACCTATTTCCAAACATTACACTGATTTATTTTCGTAACCGATTTGTCTTCACTTTGACGTTCGTAAGTGTACATTGTGTTACCTATATGAATAAATGATTTTGACATGTCTAAAAGTCTCGCATCACTCGCAATCCTGCATCTTGCCGCTAAACGACGAATTAGGCACTGACTTACTCGAAACACATCACTCGAGTAATCGATTTCGCGCAATTTTCAAATATTCTGCAACTGTCACAATTTCATGTTTATTCATAACGTTCAAGACGTTTCTTTAAACACACTGGTTCAATGTGGCCGAGTTTTTTGCACGAATTGCACTAGATCATTCTACTCCACTTTAACATGAACTTGATACTATGTATCACCACATATAACAATTACGCAAAAATATCGACATGGAAAACTTGTTTTTTACCGTAATTTTTTCGCAATTTCTTCTGAATATAATCTAAATATAATACATTTTAATTTTTTCTTTAAGATCATTAAATAAGTCTGCATTTTCTTCTACATAATGAAGGTATTTTTTCAAACTTATACTTTGGAATGTACAAATAAAGTTTAGTATTTTTCTTGCAACTTAAAAAAAAATCAAAAATTCAAAGTTTTTATTCAATAACAAGATATATTTTAAGCAGATATTGGAGCTCCTGAACTAAGTAAGTCTAGGGAGACCTGTACATCAGGGTACTCCACACTTCCGGTTTAATGAAATAGTAACTTAACAATTATTGAAACCAAAATACTATATTATAAAGAAAAACAGAAAGCTAAGACTTATTACTTCTTATCACAATTTCTTTCTTGACTTAATTTCTCCTTTATCTTGGGCAAAATTCACATTTACACACCTTTAATTCACATATTCTTACAAATATTGGGACGGAGAGTAGCCAAAATAAAGAAACACTAGTTTTTACTATCGGCATATCTAACACGTCCAACGAATTCATGAACGATACGGACATGTGATACAAGCGGCGTCATATTGTCATCAGGGTACCGAGCTTTCAAGTCTAATAAACTGAGAGAGGCAACAAAGGTAGTTCCCTCGCTAGTCTAGTATAAGGTGGAATGCACATTGTTCCAAATTTTACAAAAAATGTACATATTCTCTCAACGACAAACGTAGCAGAAACATTGAAGAATAATTTCAAAACAAATGAAGATAATAACATGAAAAAAATGAAATGTATAAGTCTGTTTATATCTATTGTATACTAAACATGATAAGAAGAAGTGAAGATAGTCATACATTACAATTTATTGTTGTTTATGGATTTGCATCTCTATGTATTGTGTTAATCCAAAGTACCGATAGAATATTCTTGCAATCTTCTAAAACCAACCTTATTATGGAATATATACTATATTAATTCAATGTATATTATTTTATTATTATTAGTTTATGTTTATGTTCTAAATATGTATTATATTGTAGTCTATTTTTATCTCATGTGGAATTGTATTCTTAATGAGAAATAAAAATTTTAAGAATATTATGCATTAATTATTTCTCAAACAATCCGTTACACGTCTGAGTATACACTAGGTATATGCGAGCACGTATTGACTCAAACACTGCTATAGGAGAAGTACATACTACGGCGCAACGGGCTTTGTCTAAAGTAACTCCACAAATCAAAAGTTTTACATGGCTTACTTAAAAGTAGTTGACACACTGGGGTATTGATTAGATTTAACTTTAGAAAACCTTATCTTTAAACTAACTTTACTAATATTTCAAGGCAATATTGTTATTTACACCTAAGAATTCTCATATTAAATGAATAAACACACGATTTCTTCATACCTAATACATAAAATCGCCTCGCGATTAGTGTGATATCGCGGGCTGCACAATTGCAGTATAGTTGCATGGTTCTGGTTAACGCAGGGACCTGATTCATAAGTTTTTATATCATTTTTACATATGTATTTTCACATATTTCATAAATGAGATAACATATAAAACATATTATATCCACAGACGATACAACTTCCGCAGTTAGACGCTCATTTGTTTCGATGTGCGTTTGCACGCTGATATAAGTTCACTCTCTGCGCAATAACTTTTATACTACAATGAAACAAACGAATGAAGTAGTATTAATATGTAGCCTACCTTTTCTCAACATCACAGAAGACATCGCAGTAGTGTACTGTGTAGTCTACTGTGGGTAGTCATATTTACCCCTAAACCCATGAGATATGTATTTTATATTATGTTTATAACAATGGTACTGATAAATTAGATTTATTACTTTTCTAAAATCATCAAAAACAACTAGTGACAGGTAAGCTAACACGTATTATATTTAGCGCAGCAAATAATATAATAGGTTTCAGTGTACCCACAGCCTAACAAACCGGACAGTTTCATTTGAGGCGGAAAATAGGGCGATTCTTAGCGCTAACTTGGAAATGAGATGGGAATCCTAATTCAATCCGGTCTCAGACACATATTAAAGTTTGTTTCGCCGCCGGAATGTCGCTTTAACAGAATACTTGCTAAACAGTTTTTGTTTCGGAACGCTTTGAGGATGCATTTTCATTTAAGTAAGTGAATTTTGTTCTTTAGTTTTTCACATGTTTTTGCGGAAAGCTTACGGAAGATTGTTGGAAGTTTGAATAAAATACACTTTATAGTAATAACGTATTATACATAATTATACATAGTGCGTAAAATAAATAAAAATAAGCTTCATTCGAGTACCATAACTTTGTATTTTAATATGTATTTTGGTTTTTGATCGTTTCATCTAAAAATAAATATGAATGTTGACGTCGGTCAGACAGTAAATACTGACAACACCAGACGCAAGCAGATTACGACACAACATGTAGTTACACATTTCTACATATTTCACTCACTTACACACTCACATGCATCAAAACACTCACTCACGCGTGTTACATATCCATTGCACTCCCTCCCGCATATCAAATACCTGTACCCCTCTTACGCAACTACGTTATATAAGGAAACGCACAACGGAGACCAGAAGCTTTGATCGGATACCTCACATCGGACCGGTCAATTCTCAACTAGTTAAGTTTATAATATAGATTATTTGTCGTGATTATTAAATAGTTATATTTAGTTAAGTCATTATTGTAAAAGTAATAATTAATTAATGTAATTCAACACATTTTGGTTTTTTTTGGGATACACCGCTGGCCCTCACTTAATTCGCGTCTTGAAAAAAAAATTGGGAGAAGTTGATGTAAACATTTAAAACAAAACTTTGGATAATTAAATTTGTTAAGTTGTTAAATTAAGTTTGTTATTGAAGAGTAGGAACCCTGACACAGATATTTTTTACTTAAAAGGGTTCCCAAAACTTACACATTGTAATGCATACTTATATATCTATAAAATAAAAAAAATAATCAGTGGCGCTACAACCTCTTTAGGTCTTGGCCTCAGATTTCTGAATCTGTTTCATGATCATTTTTTAAATCTAATAGGCAAGTAGATGATCAGCCTCCAGTGCCTGACACACGCCGTCGACTTATTGGATCTAAGACATGTCGGCTTCCTCACGATGTTTTCCACCACTGTTCGAGCAATAATGTTAAATGCGCACATAGAAAGAAAGTCCATTGGTGCACAGCCGGGGATCGAACCTACGACCTTAGGTATGAGAGTCGCACGCTGGAGCCACTAGGCCAACACTGCTCACTGCTATAATAAATAAAAACATTTTTATTTTTTTATAGTGTAGAAAAAGCTAGTAGGTAACACGGTACATTCCTCAAGATTGAAGGACTCCTCCAAATTCTTTCACTTGTCTCTCATCTTCGCTATCCAATCTTTCAGCGCAATCTTTTTTTATCTTTCCATGTTTACGCGGGTATATTATATAAAGACAGATTTGCGGTTTGCAAGCAAAAACTCAGGTAACAGGAGGTAACACATGTTGGAGGTACCGCACACACACCAACTTAGCGAGCGATACATGTAATAATTAAGTTTCTATGCACCTATTTGGTTATACTCTGACTGAGTTCACAAAAGTGATAGGATAGGTACATACATATATCGTTTTTATGTAGAAGTGGTAATAAATGTACCTCTAACGTATTAATCATAACTGTTTCTTATTGTATACCAGATGCAATCTCAGAGCTTGCAAGTACGTTGCTTTTTAAGAATTGGTATGCTCTTTTTCTTGAAGGACCCTAAGTCGAATTGGTTCGGAAATACTTCAGTGGGCAGTTGATTATAGAACAGGGGGCAAACGGGCAGGAGGCTCACCTGATGGTAAGTGATACCGCCGCCCATGGACACTCGCAATGCCAGAGGGAGATGCGTTGCCGGCCTTTAAGAATTGGTACGCTCTTTTCTTGAAGGACCCTAAGTCGAATTGGTTCGGAAATACTTCAGTGGGCAGCTGGTTCCACAAAGGGGTGGTGCGCGGCAAAAACTGCCTTGAAAAGGGATATAAGAACAAATTACTATATATGTAATATCGATGTTAATAAAATGTAACTAACTTTATATATATAAATTCAAATACATTGGACATTTATCCCCCGATTAAATTTCTTATGAATGTATTGCACTAATATACAAATTATTATTAGAAGAACCTTTCACAAAGTTTAATTTAACTTTTATTATTTTAAAGCGATATCCGAGTACATTGTGTCCGCAGTGTCAAACAAATTGTCCCGGGTGGCACAAATAATGAGTTCTATTCCCGTCGATAACACTTTGATGGACGACAGGCGGCAGCCTGACTGAGTGGACATCGGATCCTAAGACTATTCGAACCGAGGATAATATTTATGGAATTTCTTTTAAAATAAGATAACAAATGAATAGCTACGCACTACTGGCCTATTATATACATATTTATTTTGTAATCCTATAGCAAACATACATCTTAATGTATATAAATTACGTGTCACGTTTTTGCACACCGTGTGCGGTATGATCTAACTTAAAAGATAGGATAGCTTACATCTCAATTTATACCCGCAATATTATTCTATTGCAAAATATTTGTTTATTATTTGATAGTCACAATTCTAACAGATGGCGCTGTGTTGAAAGTACCAACGTTTCAAATAAACTATAATTTAAAGGCACTACCACCAAAAAAGCATGGTGGTCCCCATGACTGGTGTTCTCCTACCGTTTCCCTTGAATAGTTTGCTACTATGTTATATAACAAAAACCTAAGCCACAGCAACGCTTGGCCGAGTCTACTAGTAATATATTAAAAAAATAAAATACTAAAGATGGAATACGTAACTTTTTTACCATTTACAAAAGGAAAAAGTTGATAATTATTTTATTATTCAACTAAGTAATACCTAATTCGGGTGTGATGTGTGATGGTGTGAAAGTGAGGGTATGCCTATAGACTAATCATATATTAAAACTCAGCCTCTGCAAGTCTTGCGCTTAATTTTAAGATAATAAAGTCTAAACAATTAAATTCAAATAAAATACAAAGTAATGGTTTAATTTCTGTGAAATCTATTCAAAACGATGTGTTATCTCTAATGTGAATAATTCTAATTAATGGCAAAGATTAATACATAGATACGTAAAAGTAGTAGCCAATTATTTTTATTATTTGTTAGTTTTTTGCGAATGGCATTAAACTTCAAGTTTCGAATACATTTAGATCTTTAGTATATAGTGTTGCAATATTTCTCTGAATCTACGATCTGCGCCTACAAATCACTGCGATGACGTCATACCCTGATACGCACTAACGAAGCTATTCCTCTAAAGATATATAGAACTTTCCAACTTTAGCCACTGGGGCCACACGTGACTTCGGCACCGCGCTGCCAGAGGAGTCCTTGTCTCCTCGTGCACTGCAGCCCCCATCAAGGGCTTAATAGACCGCCCCCGTATCATCCTGTATCACCAGGACGCGAACCCCCTCACCACCCACTCACGAGTGAGGGTGCAGCAAATGCAATGAGGAGACACTGGAGCCTTCGGGCCGGCCAGTCAGTGGTTAGAGTGGTTGAGGATCCTCCCTTTAGGTTGAAGGAACAGTGTACCATCCTTCCTCTACAAATGTATACAAAATATTCTTATCGTGCCCGTCGTATATTATCGGGACTTTTATTCAATAAAACACATAATATTTAAGCCTCTGTAATGAGATCATAAACATATACTGTGTGTATACTTTTAATAAAACACTATTTTGACCGGATTGAAGTTATGTATTATTATAAATTTACAACGCACGCACGCACGCTGTAAAGCACGCGAAACGTCGGATAAATTTAAAATTATGTTAAATAGTTGTAAATTTATAATAATACATAACTTCAATCCGGTCAAAATAGTGTTTTATTAAATGAATAAAAGTTATGTTAATCATAGACAATACTTTGTGTGTATACTTTAGTGCAAGTACTGAAGTGCAAAATAAAAATGCAGCATCGTCCTACTACAACAGATTTTCCGAGTAATCATTATTTCGCTTTTATACACGTATCTAGCAAAGAAAAACAATCGAATATAGAAGTCGGAAAATGTTAGGAAAATAAGAAGCATGGAACTTTTCGTGTTAAACTTTTGTTCGTGTTAAAATTGGTAGATAATGAATATATCAACGCCACGGAAGCAGTAAAAAAATAAAATACGACAAGTAAAAGGCTTCATTTTAGAGGTTGGTAGGGCTTAAAGCTCAAATGGGAGCTTTATTGTGGTTTAAAATAGTAGGACATATATATATATATATATCCGTTCTATGTAAATGTTGATCTAGTAAGATATTAGATGTTGATCCACCTTCTTGAGTTAAATTGGCTCTTTACAATAAACTATATACTTTGTCCGAATTAGAATGGAAGGTTTTGGGATTATGTGCTTTGCAACATACTTGCCATCAAAAATACATTAAAATAATTTTTGTAGATCCGTAACGGTCGCAAATATATACCGACGAGTCAAATGTGCATCCGTTTTATATGGAAATCTTACTAACTAACGTTGATCCGAGGGCTTTTGACCTTGAACCCGTCGACGCCCGCGCGTGGTGCCGGTAAGTCATTTTCGTGCAAATTATTTTTAACTGTGGTTACTGTCAGACAAGAAATCTTTTTAAGATTATTGTGATGTAAGTATTTTTAAATATTTCTTTATATATAGAAATTACCAGTAATTTATTACAAAGTATTACTTATAAAATTAATTTTTGAGTCAGAAAATAGGTACCTACTTGATCCCTTTTATTACCTACTATGTTACTCTTACCTATCTATCCTAGTATGTTAATATTATGTAACATAACATAACTGTATTCCCGAAGGGGTAGACAGAGGTGCTGAATACAGCACCCACTTTTCGCCAGTTATTTCAATCGAGTTCCGTTTAATAGGTGGCGAGCCTAATGCCTTACACCGGGCACAATGGTTTCTACGATTTTTCCTTTACATTAGAGCATGTGACATCAATGCACATACACTTTTACAGCGAAAAATATTAGACTGGGACCGGATTGAACCACCGCGGTGCACGACGTCTTTTGCAGAAAATATTCACAGCCTAATTTGCCTGATTAGATTCTGTTCTGAGAATACCTCCGGTACTCAATAATTTCTTTAATACCTACTATAAAAATTTGTCAAAATATCGAATAAGATATATGAATATCTCATTCTGATAACTCAAACGAAGTCTTATTGAGAATTCTGAACTATTTTATCCTAGTGAGCAAATTCAGACTATGTAAGTACCTACCTACTTTATTCTATTAGTATTCATACTCAGACCTTAGGGGCGTCCATAAATTATGAGATGATTAAGGGGGAGGGGTCGAATCAAATCTCATCTAATATCATTGTTCGCGCCAAATATCACGCAGTTATTTTTGTTGAAGTTGAAGGAGCAGATGATTTTACTAAAAATAATATGGACATTTGGTTGCAATAGTTTCTCTTGAGACCGTGCTTAATTCTCAATGGACTGAATTAGATAGATATTGTTAATTTTTTATTACATTGATTACTAGTCTTAACTAAAAGCACGAACAAATAGTCGTAAATAAAAGCACAAACAAATATTTTTTCTTTTTACATTAAAATCCAACGTTTACGTCAGTAAACCACATTCTGAAGAATCTCACGTGAGGCGGATGGGGAAGGGTTGAAAAAATCTAACGACATTCACCAAGGACGGGACACCAGGGACGGGCAGAAAATTTAGAAAACACCTCACGTAAATGATGGGCGCCCCTTATAATAATATAGGTATATAATGATTATACATTTTTTAAGAATGCAATTGAAAAGGAAAAAGAAACTGAAGTTGCACTATTAATCAGAAGTAAATCCATATTGATGATATAATCACCGGAATAAATATTACCTGACCACAAACATTCTGTTGAAGTATCGGGAATATCGTCACTTATGAATATGTCTAATCTGTCTGAAAACATACCTTCAGACATCTCTATAGATGTTCAACAATTGTTTCCTGATGATACTACTCAACACACACAGGTATTTATTTTATATGACCTAATTGTTATTGATGAGACACTAGTAGAATTAAATGGTAGTATGTATTTATTCGTCTTTTCTTAGCAGGTCGGGCAGGTGACTGACTCTGACGTGGGAGATTTTTCACCTAGTGATGATTCGACTTTGATCCAAAAAAGCGGTATAAGGATATAGCTAAATAAGGTGATACCATCGCATTATCACACAACATATTGTTATTATGAAAAATATGCACGCGATAGTAGATTTTTTTAATGATCACCGAATATTAATTTGGCACTTGTATTGTTGAAAACTCCGCTCCATTTTACAAGTTTATTTAAAGTTTATTAATTAAAAATAAAAAATAAAACTAAGTTTATATAATATTTATTTTTTTGTTTTAGTCTTTTACGATGAATATGTGACGACCCAGTCGTTCAGTTGAAAAAAATTGCAATAGAAAAGTAAAACATTACAAGAAAGAAACACACAAGTCAATAGTGGGGAAAGTAGCCAGAACTTATCGACTAATGAGGGCGTAAGTGTACTCATAGAAGAATTCCGATTTTGAGGAGGTAAAGTTGAAAAAGCGTTAATAATACGGCGAGTAAACGTAAGTGGGACCGAAGAAATGCATGTTTCTACTGTCAAGCAATTGTAACTAATTATTCTAGACATCTTTTACGTAACCACGCAGATGAAATCGAAGTTCTTCAGTATAAAGCTATCAATGATACAGACCCTAAAATACGAAAGCTAAAACGACAAAAATTACAGATAAATTGAGAAACAAGGGAAATTTTTTACACAATTCTAAAGTGAGCTTTGATCGGGACGCTCATTTAACCTTATTACCATCAAAACGAAGCAACCAGGGTACCTCTAGTCCGTCAACTTACGCTACTTGTAAAACATGCTTGGGCACATTTAAAAGATCTTCATTTTTCAGACATTTAAGAAATTGTAAAGCTTTGAAATGTTCTTCCGTCACTTAAAAGAAAAGCATTGTTTAATCACAGCTTAACAATCGTTCCCAATACGGCGAACGCTTCGATTGAGCTAAAAGAAAAATACGTCGCATCTTCGTTTTGATGAAGTTTCATTAGGTAAAAATGATCCATTAATCATAGCATACGGTGCTCGTCTCTTGAAGAAGAAAAAGAACGACGAAGTCGTAAAGCGATTTGCTCCAAAATGAGAGATTTAGCTACTCTTTTAATTTTATTGCGGAAAAAAGACACAACTATTGAAAATCTCACTGACGCAATTGATCCTGAAAAATATAAAATTTGTAAGTGCCATAAAAGTAATGTGTGGCTTTAATGAACATACAGGCATGGTCAAAATTATAAGCATACCCTCACGTATGCTCCCGCTGTCTTGGGATGTGTTGAAATACTATACACACAATCTATTATGCAAAACGAATCCACAGCCTATAAGGAAGCATATAAAAAAACTAGATGACTTTAAATATTTAATTGAAATCAATTGGGAGTGGGAGATTTCGTCGAACGCTGAGAAAAGTAGAAAACGAAATCACTTAACGAAAGAAAAAGTCATGCCGTTGGAAGTGACATTTACCGTTATGCAAAAATCCATAATTAGAAATTAAATTGCGAGCAGATTGAGAAAAGATAATTTTTTAAATTATGAATATTGTCATAGTAACAATAGCTCACATTATAATGTTGGACCGAAAACGTTCATGAGTAGCTGAAGCTGAACTTACGTTTTACATCAATAGAAAGAATGAAGAAGTGCCCGAAAAGTTTTGGAAAGTTTAACGTAGAGCAGAGGAAGTGTATTAAAGAATTAGACGTATTTCAGATTCCCGGTAAAAGAACAAGGGGTGTGCCTATTTTCTAACAAAAATAATGCGAGAAAACAGATTTAATATAGCTTCCTGAAGATTTAAAAATTCCAAGCTCCAACCAATATTTATTTCAAGACCTGGTACACAAGAACCTTTTGAGGGCGGTAAGTGTTTAGATATGATAAAAACAGTTAATTGAAACGCCCCGAGATGATAACATCAACCGGAATGAGACATCAATTGCTACAATGTCCCAAATTCATTCTAAACAAAATGATCATTATACTGAGCAATTGGCAGGATTTCTAGGGCATAATAATCAGTTCAGCACAAAATTATAGATTCCTATGCAGGTACTCAAAAGCTGTTTAGGATCTCAACTCTTAGAATATGAAAATAATTAAGGAGAAGAAGAGTAAATTAGAAACGATTAGGTCTCAATCATACCAGAAACTAAAAACTTTGAGGAAAGGACGCCATCTTTAAACAATTCGGCAATAGAAAGTGACCAATCTAAACTTACTTACAAACCCCAAAAACATCGAAACACCAGAAATACAGTCATAAGAAATGACAATAGAATGGAGACTATAATGAAGTAAACATAATACAAGACAAACATTACAACCAAGATCCTAAAAATAAAGACCCCAAAATTAAGCCAAACAGAAGCAACACGAAAAGAATGGTCATATACAAGTGAAACATTTGATATATAAACAATTCAGAAACAAAGTAAAACTAGACGACCCAAAGAAAATAATATATATCATAGATTCTAAATAAATATCAATATTAAACCAAATAACAGAAAGACAAAAATAAAATGCCCAAGTTTAACGATAGTGATAGTGATAATCCAATTCAGAAACGAAAAAAAACAGTCATAGAAAGTGGTCGATGAAGAGATACAATTATCAAATATTTCCAATCATACATACAAAGAAATCCAGGCAAAAACAAATGTATGGAAGTTTTAAATAAAGAACCTATTCTTCAAATAGACTTGATGCAACTTAAACGTATGTTAACAATATTTATAAGTAATATATTAATGAAGATTCTTTGATACAACAAGTTCCTCATAATATTATGTAATTATATAATATATAATTAATATATTATGTATAATAATAGATCTATACAAGGCACATGTAATGTCTCCTTAATTTAGTGGTTTAGTGATAGTACCTGACTATATGTATTGAATGGGTAGTAAGAATATTTTATTGATTTTTTTCTACCTGTTAATAATAATAATCTTTGACTGACTGATTATAAATGTTTTGAAGATGTTTTTAAGTTATATTATTCATAAATATTGAGAACAATTTTTTTTATTATCTGCTAATTAAATTTTGTAAATTAGAATTGCCGATTAAGTACCTATAAAGGAAATGTTACTTATGTTTGTTTATTTTCAAAATTATTTTTATGTTAGTAATGTCTAAGTATTAAGATTTATATAATAAAAAAATATATTGATAACAAATGTTTTTTTCTAAATTCATCCAAACTCAATTTGATATGATCGATAAGAATTTTGCCTTTCTAAATTATCACTTTAATTAATATATGTAACCAATAACCATGCCACTTAAACATTATAATAAAATTAGAAATTGTCCTTATATAAGACTATATCATATTGGTAGGACTCATGCGAAGGCGAGTCTGAGGAAAGGCCAGACCTTTGTCATTAATCAACGCCAAGGGTAGCTAAACAACGCTAGGTTCCCGGATGAAGGGCATTATTTGGAGTAATAAAGGGCTTCGAGACTGAGATCTTATATCTAGTTACTGAGTCAATACAATCACATCTCTGTATATATTGATGTGGCATACGCAGCTCCAGAAGCTTAATGTAAGGACAGCCGTGTGTCAACAAATTTCCTTACCATATTATATATTCATACCTATAAACATACTGAATAAATAAGAAAAGTATATTATGTGTCTTGCAAAAATTAGGAATTAAACCATCCATATACCTTATATTCCAGTGATTGTGACTTTATTGGATTTGAATGGATCAACAACTATCATTTTAATTGACATTTGTTGGTTTCTATTCGAGTTATTATCGTGAACCAATTTTTGAAAAATATTATATTGATCAACAAAACCACCGATCAAATATTTTCGATCAACATTATATGCCCATGATCAACATTGGATTGATTAACTATATATATATATATATATATATATATACGATATTAAAAATCTTTTACTTTAAATTAAAATACCTAAAACAGCTGGTTTGAAACTTAGTGCTTGGTGTTTCATATGGCTGAATTCAAAATTATATAACATATTTGCGTCGAACTAATTCGATAGACAAACATTATTTTGTAGGCCAACGAATACATATTATATGAAAACTTAAAACATACCTTATGTGCCCACAGCTAGGACTAATATTCTGAAAAGGGCACATATGATTCGGTGTATTAATTTAGTTAACGAAATATATAGGCTAACGGACCTTTTTCATTGTCCGTTGAGTGAACTGACAAAAGTTCTATTATTTGTTAGTGCCTATAGTTAGTTAAGTTTTTGTATTTTTTATTATGTATTTTGTTTTTCCTAATTAATTTTGTATGTTTGCTTTTTTTGTTCAGTCTGTAAATTTTATTCACTTATTGTTCACTCTTGTCAATTTAGAGTCGCCTGTTAAGGTAGGAGTATTTTTATAAATAAAATAAAACATAAATAAATAATTTACGAAATTATTTATTTCTTAGAAATATATGAACTACCTAAAATCTAAAAAAAATGATAAAAAGCAAAATATTATCTCAGGGTTAAAGAGTCGTAATTAATATAAATAGCTAATAACGAAGCAGAAGAGAAATGCTTTCAAAAAAAAAATCTAAATAAAATCTCTAAAAATAAATTTAAAGACTGAGCTCGTCTGATATAAAGAGGTAAGGTATTCAAAGCGGGATACTTTGCACAGTAAAGGAGTGGTAGAATTTAGTAGTGAATTTACTATTATTTATAATAGAGAGAAGAATAGCCAACACTTGGTAATGGTTCTGGTAACTGGGTTAAATAATGAAAGAAAATGAAATGCCAATGAAGGAAGAGAGAAAAGTTTACAATATGTGTTTGCCAAGTTTGTTGTACGGATCAGACCTGGGCAATGACAGAAGAACTGGGAAATAGAATAAAAAATTGTCAAAACAGTATGGAAAGAAGTACAGCATGAGTAAAAAGATAAAATAAAATTAAGCAATATTAAAGTAAAACAAAATTTAAAGAAGCACACACTACCTACAAAAAACTAAAGTGGAGATGGACGGGTCATATGATGAGAGAAAAGACGCAAAAATGGAACAGAATCGTAACGGAGTGGTACCCACGAAGTGAACAAAGCGATGGGGGGACGATTTAAAAATGGGAGCGGGTCCAATGTGGATTCAACCCGCTAGAGAACGTCATTTAAAAATATAGAGAAGACCTTTGTAAAAGGACAGCTGTGAATAAATAAATAACCATTGGCCGATAGAAAATAAGCATAATAATAATATAAAATTATAATATAATATTTTAGGCACATTTTTGTAATGCCAAACACTAAATATGATAAAAAGTATTTTAAATATTCTTAATATACATAGTAATAATAATAACAAATAATTCTAAAAGGTCCCTGTGGCAGTGTACCTTTAAAGCTGGCAGCATTTCCTTGGTGTATTGCGTTACTTATTCGTTGCGCGAGGGGTCACCGGTACTATCTACCAGGCGCCAACATAAATCTTTATTGATTTATATAATTGTCATTGAACTCAGAAATATCTACATAAATAATCTATGTTCCATTATTTGAGTGGCAAGTTAATGAGTCCTTTTGAAGTACCCTTTTGTTTGAGTTTTGCAGACGTTAGAATTAACTGCGTGCCGTCGCTTCCTAATTTGCGCCAAACCTACGCCAATTATGTTACGTTCAGTTTACTTTGAGATTTGAAAGCTCAATCATTTCTTCAGACATTTTGTGTCTCTTTGAAGATTTCACGAGAATTGTCAATAAGGATTTATAAATTAATTTTGTACATCTTTGAATTGTTAATGCCACGCTAAACATTGGCAAAAAGTAGCAATAAATTCCTTTTAGGAAAGATACCGTCTTAAGAAGAAAAAAGTCTCATATTCCGTTTTATCTATTTATTTCGTAATCCTACAGCTAACATAAATAAAACAATTATACTTAAGATATATACAAAATATTAAGTACATTTACTAAGTAATACCTAAGTGGTCTGTGTTGTGTGATGGTGTGCTCATGATGCAGGCGATTTAGCGGTATAGATATTCCTAATACTTCTTTTAAGCATATTCCGCGATAGCTAAAACAAATCAAGGCTTAAATAGTGGGACTTCTAGGTTTACATAGTATTAGGTATTACAATGCTCTATCTAATATACATGCAATAAATGATACAAATCCCACGAGGCAATTTTTTTTGGGGAATACGGATGGAAGTAAGCGTAATAAACATAAAAAATCTCGTTAAATTTTAGTTGCTGTTCCGGGTGTTTTATAGTCCAAAAAGCAAATACTTTATTAATAAAATAAATATGAATAAAGTATGATAATAAAACAGGACACGTAATTGAACAACCAATATTTCGTGGAATAGGCTTGAATTGTTTAGTAAACAACGGAATGTTGCGTACATGGGCCACCCGTATAATGGGTAAAATTCATGGTAAACAGTGTGTTGGTAGAATAAAGAAATCATGGCTTGCAACGTTAGGGAGTGGATGGGTATTGCAACTGCGGAAGAGTTGCTGCATCTGGCACAGGACAAAGACACGCTTCAAGATAGACGGCCTACCTCCAGTAATGGAGAGGCATTAAAAGAAGAAAGAAGAAGAAGTTTTAGGCCTTAATTTAAGTTATTTATTGTATACTTGGGCAGAAAGGTTTAGCCGTGCCCGGTGCCGGAAGGACGTTAATCAGACTACTAACATTCGACGAATAAACGGAACATTTATAACTCCACTTCGAGTTTCATTTCGTGAGTACGATCGTGGTTCCGATCAAGCCATCATAAGCTTTTATCTATTATATAAAATTCTCGTGTCGCAATGTTCGTTCCCATACTCCTCCGAAACAGCTCGACCGATTCTTATCAATTTTTTATGCATATTCAGAAAGTCTGAGAATCAGCTACTATCTATCTTTCAAACCCTTAACTGATAAGGGGTGTCCACCCCAAAAAATTTTTTTTATGATACAGCATACAAAAATACATACAACGCTAAATTTTCATCCCTCTATGATCAACCCCTATTTTGTTTTTGTTTATTAAAATCTTATGACTTGAACTCTGAGGTTGTTATGTACTAAAAAGGTAGGCTAAGTAAAAACACATTAAGGAGAAACGAAGTTCGCGGGGACAGCTAGTATTTTATATAACTGCCTTATTTGTTATTAACTATTTCATTTATAGAAATTCAGATGTTCCTTTACACCTTTTTCTCGGGTTGGAAAAAGCTGATTACCTTGACCTGATCTACTGGCCTATAAAGCCTGGTTACGTCGCACTAACTACCTGGACTGATATTCAAGTGTTCTTTTAAATATGAATTTATCAAAGCCTTTGTTGTAGTTAAAAACATAGAATACAAAATTAGCGAGTCTCGTACCACAAAAACTTCCAGCCAAAAGCATTCGCGCCGCGGGCGTATGCGTAATGTATTTCCTACTTAAAAAAACATTGATACGTGATTTCATTATATAAGGCAATTAACTAAAATTCTTTGGATAAGGTTTCATTGGATTACTTGTTATTTGAACGAATATCAAATCGACTTTTAGAATTGTGGTTAACGAAATCTTATTATTTCCAAATCAATGCTTCACTGACAATCCAGGCTATATGTACCGAGATCGATACGAATGTATTATTATTAAATAATAAAACACTTAGGCCTAAGGACAATCAGACACAAGTAAGACACCTCATTCACCTGTGGTCATGTCCATGATGCCAGATATTCAATCACCAAACGTCCTATATATTAGTAATAATAACAATAAAAAATACAGTATTTACAATTTTTTAAACTTACAAAGTAATAATAAAAATAAGTAAAAAATAATAAAAATAATATTAGAACATGTTTAAAAAGTTTGTTCCGGTGGCAGTGTACCTTAAACGACTAATAGTATCGGTAGCTGGTGCTTTCCTCGCTCAACGAATTAAGTATCGCAATACAGTGAGGATATGCTGCCAGCGTTAAAGGTACACTGCCACAGAGACCAAACTTTTTAAATTTTGTTTAACTTTTCTTTTTAGTAATTTTCAATAACATATTTTTAGTATTACTATGTAGATTAAGAAAACTGTAAATACTGTATATTTGATAGTTATGTTAAGGTTTTAATAAACGGTTTAAATACTTAACATCTCTTTTATCAATGCATTAATATAGATTTAATTTGTTATTGTACATGTATTTTTGCAAGAAATAATTAAAAGATAAAATATTTCAATCAAGAATTTCTAAGCCTTCATTACCAGTTAACCCAAAAGATCTTATAAAGTTTGAAAATGTAAATAATATCAAAAATCCTCTTTGCCGAAGATAGCCATTAGCGTAGTCCGCTCTGATGAGAAGATACGAACAGCTGTAAACGGAAACCTTTACTTCGCGTACTTATTCAGGCAATAATTATTAAATCTATTAATAAATAATTCACCTTTCGCTACTTAACTTCATTATTGTACAATGAAAGAAAACTAAATTCTTAATTTCAGGGGCGCTATACCACTTTATTAACTAAATTAATTTTTAAGTTGACTAATAAACTATTGTATTTATCACTTTTCTGTGTTGTCTTCTGTGCATAATACACGCTGGATGTGAGGTCTAAATTGGCATTAATACGTATTAATAGCACTCAGAGATAGGCTATCGAATAAGTAAACAGTTGCAATTCGAATGGGCAACCGCAGGCATAAAATGCTAACGTTTCTTCTTGATATTGAAAGACAGTCTATACAACAATACAGCGTACAACAAAGGACTACAATGTTTAGTGTGGGCGTTACGTTGAGCTACGCCGTAGCACACAATACAATTACAACTAATTATATTTTAATTATCTATATAAAATTTTATGTATTATAATTAAATAAAAAGGATTTGTAACATTATCTAATTACACCGCAACGAGTCCATGGTCAAGAAAAATAAGCAATGTGCAGGGGGCAGGCTGGATTAAAGAGTTAATTCAGGGCCGATCAAGGGCCCTTCGTACCATCGTACCGTCGTCGTCGTACCATCGCCCAGGCGAAGAGGCTTGCTGAAGTTAGGGGAGAGTGGAGTTGCGGCGCCACTAACATGACCTTCAGAAATGAAGACGCAGAAGCAGAAGGACTAAACATATTTATAACATACATAGAAGTGCGTGCTAATATTATTTTAGCTTTTATTCCTGATAGTTCATATTCGGCAGACAGAAAAAGCTTTTATTCATCTAGAGTCCAACAAGATTTTTAGATAAGGCGGTTTCGATTCGGCGTCACAAATAAAATATATAAATAAAAATGTGTTTATTCATTTTAAGTACATATGTATTAGCATTACGATGTGTAAGATTTGGGAGCCCTTTTAACTAAAAATACCTGTGTCAGCTCTTCCATAACAAACTTAACTATAAATTCCTTAAAATAAATTTATATTTAATTTAGTAACATCTTTTATTTTATTTTATTTATTTTTGTTTTTGATTTTTCAACTGTTATCAACACGCCTGAGTGCATGAGTGAGTGTGTGGGTGCAAATGTGTGAGTGAGTAAGTGAGTCAGTGAGTGAATGAATAAAGTGTGTAACTAAATACTCGGTCTCAGAAGCATCTCTAACACTGCGTAAGGTGTGCTCACAAGCCAGTCCTTTAGTCGAATTAAATGCCTAAATACTTGGTATCTGCCATTAAGTTTTACTATCTAGAGTGAAAGCTATTTTCGAATAAACTCGAATAGCACTCAACGAATTAACTTCAGTTTAAACTTAAACACCACAATCGGTGGATCAGTAAGTTTAATTAGGCCACATTAACCCTCACAATCCGTTCGAGATAACTCTAGTCAATTCTTTAAACTTTGGAAGCAGAATCCCCGTCAATTAACTCGGGCTTACAGTTTGAGGGCCGTTAACCGATCGTTGTCTGAACTAAACGTTTATAATCTCGTTTTCTCGCGCTTAATAATGGCAGATTAAAGATTGCATCAAGTTTCCGATACTAAGATTATGGAGGAGTTTTTATTTTGTTGAAATTAAGTTGAAAAATTTGTGTTTATTTTATGTAATAGGAGGCAAACGGGCAGGAGGCTCAGCTGATGTTAAGTGATACCGCCGCCCATGGACACTCACCTTTGCCAGAAGGCTCGCTTGTGCGTTGCCAGCCTTTCAAGAATTGGTACGCTCTTTTCTTAAAGGACCCTAAGTCGAATTGGTTCGGAAATACTTCAGTGGGCCAGCTGGTTCCACATAGTTGTGGTGCGCGCCAAAAACTGCCTTAGAAAACGGTCAGTTGTGGAACGACGGACGTCAAGGTGATACGGATGGTATTTTGTATTTTGCCTTGACGTCCGATAGTGAAACTCAGCTGCAGGTATTAGACTGAACAACTCCTCTGAACACTCTCCATGGTAAATGCGATAGAAGATGCAGAGAGACCCCACATCTCTACGCAACGCCAAGGGATCAAGCCGCACGGAAAGTGATTGGTCGTCGACGATTCGAATCGCTCTTCGTTGAATACGGTCAAGTGGAAGGAGCTGGTACTGGTGAGCTCCCACCCAGAGGTGAGAACAGTATACACCAAGCTTTTTGGAGGCTAATTTAGCCTTCTCTTCCAAATGACCGCGAAACTGAACGTCAATCAATATGTTAACGCCCAGTATTCCGATGCTAGCTAAGGCTTTAAGGAGAGTGTCTTCAAAAAGAGGAGTAGCGACAAAGGGAGTGTTTAATACGATATAACGATTAAAGAACAAAAGCACTAGATGAAACTGATCGTGGTTGGTAACACAGAAGGCAAAAGTGACCGTTCACCATGTTATTATTATTAATTACTTAAAATGTCACATGGGACATGGTGAAACGGTTGCAGCTCCTTACAAACATTTTGTAAAACAAAGAAATGGCGATTAAAAAGAGTGGCGGAGAGTTTATTGCCAGTTCTTCTCTCCCGTTCTACGCCCTTGATTTGAGAAGTGGCAGTAAATGTAAAATTAGAAGCATTAATATGTATTTCTTTACTGACGAGTCATAAGTGTACATTATGTCACCTATATGATTAAATGATTTTTTTTTACCAACCAGATGGACCTATCAAGAGAAGGACTCATCGTCCTCAAAACTGTACATAAGAGAGGTGCTGTACAGAAACCGGTGCAAACACATAATCTGCTCCAGACGTTTCTTGCTGACGAAGACGACTGAAGAGAGTTAAAAAGGAACAAATACAGTTCTTAATAAATAGTACATACAATTTGGTTCCAGCTATTACTTCGTAAAAATTAGGCTCATTATTACAGGCTACTGTAGACTAAATTAACTTTTTCTCGTCCCTCATATACAAATGTAGTATACTGTATTATATTAATCTGATAATTTCATTATTATAACTCGTTTAATCACAGATTAATACTGAATGTCGAATTAAATTTTAATTTTATCGCCCTGCCATTTGACGATAATTACTTGAGTGTCAACAACCATGCAATTAGTTTGTAATCAAATATTCAAATCTTTTATCAAATTTTAATTATATTTTGATTACTTTGTTTTCGTTTTTATGCTACTTTAAATGTCTGATTCGGTATAAATGCAATGGCGCTGCTAAAAAGCTTTTTTACTAGCACTGTAATCATTTTTCTTTTCACCAAACTTGCGCCCCACACACTTTTTTCTACTTTTCTATAGAACAGGGGTAAACGGGCAGGGGATACACCTGATGTTAAGACCGCTTCATGGACACATATTGCCGGAGGTCTCGCGAGTACGTTGCGGGTTGGGAGCCTTTTAAGAATTGGTACGCTCTTTTCCTGAAGCCGTAATTTTATAAAGTGAAAGCAAAGAAGCTGTCACATAAACCTTTTTAAATAGATATACATTTAAATATGCATTTTATAAAATAATCTATGTTATTATTTAATAGAGTAAAACCACCTTCATGACACGGCGGATTGATTTATTAAGAGTTTAAGGAACAATATGATAGGATAAAGTCAAATTAAATTTATTTTTAAAAATTAAATGACTAAATTTTCATTAACTGCGAACTCTCAAAAAAAATCAAGAAGAAACTTTCCGAAACTTTTTTTTTTCGTTAATTTTGTTTTACAAGATGGTTGTAAGACCTTTACATCTTTTTCTATAAGGGGAAACAAAATGCGTTAAAAATCAAATCCTTTGGTTTGCTCATGATAATAATTTATCACATAGACCAAACAATGGCCATTCTAGTGTATTATGTTAGTTAAATATTATATTAATAAGGTAAGCTAAACATAAATACAATATTATAAACAATCCAAGTAATTTAAAACAGAACATTTCATCAATATACCGTTATCTGTCGTTTGCAAGGACGCGTTCCAACTTAAAGTGGCCTCCATCACTCAAAATAAATCTTTTTTTGTTGGGCCTTTGAAGAAATATAATTGGTCAAACGACTTTCAACCTTAAGTGGTGGGTAATGTTCTTTGGAGTTATGTCATAGCTTAGCATACCAATTCATTGTTGCGTCAACATATATTCGTAATGTTCAAATCAAATCAAAAGACGTTTATTCAGTTTAGATGCGTCTTAGCACATGCTTATAATGTCAAAAACGTTTACAAAATTCGCGAAACAACACGACTACACCATCCGTTTGCAAAACTACCAGGAGGCCTTGTTCTGAGAAGAACGGGCAAGAAACTCAGCAAGTTTTACCCTCCCTCTACATTAAAATTATTCAAAGGAAAATGTCATAAACCACAATGTCATTAAAGTTACATTAGAAAAAAAATCTGTTCTGTGATTTACCACATTCACCATTACACACATATTCACAACACTTCAAAGGTAACAAAACAAATTACAACAATATATCTAGAACTTTTGCCACGCGTTTTTGTCTTCTAGGTCATTAACTGTTTAGTAACCTTTACGAGTACACATTAATGTATTTTAATATGTGTCTTGAATCTGTTTAAAGGCAGTTCTAATATTTCACTAGGAATCATGTTATAGCAGCGTATACTTAGGCCCATAAATTAAGTATTTATTTTCTGCAACCTGTAAGGTGGCTGGAAGAGTTTTCTCTTATTTCTTGAATTCCTATTGTGAATATCACTGTTTTTTTAAAGAGAACTAAAATTACTACGCACAAAAACGATACAGTTGTATATTGAGAAGGTACCGTCAGAATATCGATGTCCTTGAACAAATTTCTAAGTGAAGTGCCTGGTATAAGGCAATAAATATTTTATAATTTAAACAATGATATTTGATTGAAATTGGTAAAAGTGGTAAATTACACTATTATTATAATTGTGTTTTATATAATCAAAGGATCATTTATATTTATATTATATAAATGTACATTTATGAACACTATGTTTGGTTTAGCGAGCCGGCAACAATTTCACCAATATGTGGAACCAGCTGCCCACTGAAGTATTTCCGAACCGATCGACTTTGGGTCCTTCAAGAAAAGAGCGTTTACCAATCCTTAAAAGTCTGGCAGCGTGCTTGCGAGCCTCCTGGCAGTGCGAGTGTCCATGGGCGGTGGTATCACTTAAGACCAGCCTTGCGATTCTGTAACTCACTTTTCGAACTCACACAGCGGTTTTCACAGCGGCGGTCGCGCTCAAATCAGTCGTAAAGCAATCATTTTACGATTTGGCATTCTGATAAACAATAAACTACGAGCTCCAACCTTATCAGAATGCCAAATTATAAAATAACTGCTTCACGACTGATTTGAGAGCGACCACTGATGCGAAAACCGCTGTGAGAGTTCGAAAAGTGAGTTACAGAATCGCAAGGCAGGTGAGCCTCCTGTCCGTTTGCCTCCTGTAACATAAAAAAATGAACGTCAATAAAAAAAAATGGTTCTAAAGTTACATTTACTGTTAGTTCTCTAATCAAGGGCGTAGAACAGATGACAAGAACTGGCAATAAACTATCCTTCCCTCTTTAAAATCGCCAAGGTCAATTTTTTTACAGTGTTTGTAGGCACCTGCAACTATTACATAATTTATAGATATAGAGGAAGATAAATAAACTACTGTGTTAAATAAGTGGGTTTCTTTTGTGTAATAGGAAAAACACATAAGAATGTTTTCTTCATAAAACTTTTATATTTTTAAAGAAATTACAAATGATTAAAGCTCAAAGGGTTCCTTTTAATGTTGATTTTTAAACTAAGCCGCAGTTAAAAGGTGAAGTTTAAAAATACAAGTTTTATTTAAGTTGTGTTGTTATAGGTGTTCAAGCTGAAGTGGTTTAAAACTGTGTAGTCAACGACATCTTACAATTTTCTTGGACAACTTTTCTTGAAATTGTTCCGATTTATTGAGCACTTCGTAAACTAAGGTGACAAGCCAATATTACAATTATTTTTAATACTTTTCTTACTAAAATACCCGACACACAATCCAAGTCCTGAGTTTGAAGTACGCCTATAAACAACACTTTGTTTCAGCATATGTTCGCTCTTCTTAGGGGCTGTCATCTGATGCAGATAAATGAGACCAGATACAGATAAGGAATTTGCGTTCCGCTAAACGTTAGTATGTATTTCGTGAAAAAATATGTACTATGTCGTGCTTGACTCGTGTGTTCCAAACTTGAATTAAATAGAATTGACATGCACATACACACATACACATAGCTATAACTGCGAGTTTTTTTTAATCTTACTTAATAATAATAAAAAAATAATAATTTTTATTATAATTAATAGTTATAGAATGTCCCAATCAAAAAACAAACCAACCTTTATGAAGCTTTTACCAACATTTATGATATTTTGAAAAAGCGTTTTAGTTTTAAACGTTATATTCATACCTACACATAAATAATTTGTTAATTGATGAGCAAACTTCCATAAATACCATGCTATAATTGTGGTTATACAATAGCTTAACCTAAAGTTTCCATGGTCTTCCCTATCACATAAATTCTGGTCTTCCTACTAAGAGGGGAGTGTATAGTAACAAATCATAAGTTCCCGCCTCCAAGAATGGAGATACTTGCGCTATAAAAATATTATCTAATACTAAATGCGTCGCTTTTGTTCTGTGTTATACCTGCATGGTAACATATTATTTAAAATTAAATCTATTAAAATACACGAATTAATTATTTTTCAGGGTAAGAAAAAGTTTTCAAACTTAATTTTAAATATCAGTTCAGTCGTTTCATAGAATACTTACAAACAAAATCGAGTGTATTGTATTACCTCGACGTCCGCCGTTCCACAACTGAGTGGAACTAGCTGCCCACTGAAGTCTTTCCGAACCAATTTGGCTTAGGGTCCTTCAAGAAAAGAACGTACCAATTCTTAAAAGACCGGCAACGCTCTCGCGACCCCTCCATCATTGAGTGTTCATGGGCGGCGGTATCACTTAGCATCAGGTGATCCTCCTGCCCGTTTGCCGCCTAAAAAATACAGTGCAAAGTCTATATATCGACACTCAAGGGACTGTAGTCCGGTCAATTTAGACATCCAAGGTTACAATAATTCGCACTTAGCTGAATATTGGTAGGATTGCTCAATACACTATTATAAAGGAAATGTGAAAAGTCCTCATCGATCCGGCACGTGCAAAAAAATTTACTCCAGTTCAAAGATCACAAAAATGGGTTTTTCGCGATTTTCAGCAAAATGGTAAGTTTTATCATAAAATTAGTGTAGACAAAAATTGTAGATCAGATAATTATCTATAAAAAATGTCCAAATACTTTTTTCCTAAGAGCCACCGTTTTTGAGATATAACGATTCAAAAAGTTGAAAGAGTTGTAATCGTCATAGTATGCACACGTTTCCACGCCACCTTTGAGGTAGTGTACTTAGCGCTTTTTTTTAATGTGGTTTCCCCGGTAGGCCTATTCCACTGATCTTTTATGATTCTGTTTAATTTGAAACTATTGAATAACTGTAGATATTGACAAGGGTTGAAAATGATGAAAGGGGTGTAAATTACAAAAAATAAGAAAAACAAAAAAAAAAAAAAAAAAACAGCACGAAATAGGTTAGAAAAAATAGGTTACAATAAACACGTGTTTTCACTCCAGAGCGATGTTGCTGAAGGTTACACTGGCGTAGAAAATAAAGGACTGGGTTTTTTTTACCCGAAATTTTCATAATTTAAATGTGTAAGTCACACTGACCGATAGAACGATATTTTTGCTTGTATTACGGCTTCAGTGATGTATATACGTGGTGTACTTATACATATTATGACGATTACAACTCTTTCAACTTTTTGAATCGTGCTATCTCAAAAACGGTGGCTCTTAGGAAATAAAGTATTCAGACATTTTTTATAGATAATTATCTGATCTACAATTTTTGTCAACACTAATTTTATGATAAAACTTACAATTTTGCTGAAAATCGCGAAAAAGCCATTTTTGTGATCTTTGACCCAGAGTAAATTTTTTTGCACGTGCCGGATCGATGAGGACTTTTCACATTTCCTTTATAATAGTGTATTGAGCAATCCTACCAATATTCAGCCAAGTGCGAATTACTGTAACCTTACCCCTATTTTTTAGTCTAATTTGACCGGATTACTGTACCTATTTTGACGTTACAAAGAGTTGCCGTTAAATGGAAAGAAAAATCTGTATTAGAATAAGAAAGTCAATTCAGACTAGTGTTATTGCATAAAAACAATTTGTATACGCAATTGCGTTGTCTCTTATTTTTGTACTGTATCAGTAGTTTTAGTATTTAATTTTTGTCGTTATTGAAAGTAGGTGTAATGCTATGTAGAGTGTATCATTGAATACAAGACAAGCTAAATCAACCAAAACCGAGTGACTTCGACGCTTTATGGAGGACGTGACATGGAGTTTACACTGTATATTAAATAGGGAGAGAGAAAGATTGGGTCGATTTGTTTAAAAATTTGTTGACTTGTATGAAGCAACCATAAGTTAAATTTGGCAAAAGAGTTTAAAAATACAAGTTTTATTTAACTAATGCTCAATAATTTTGTAAACAAAACGTTAAATTTAATAAATAATTGTGTACATAATATTATTTTTCACAAAATTTTATAAATACATATTAAACATCCTCCAAGAGACGAGCATACCAATTTTTAAAAGGCCGTCAACGCAGTGGAGCCTTGTGCCAGTGATGCCTTGTGGCATTGCGAGTGTCGATTGGCAACGTTATCACTTAACATCAAGTAAGCCTGCTGCCCACTTGCCTGCGGTTCTAAAAACATCACTGAGGGTTAAAAATCAGTGGCGCTACAATTTTTTAAGGTCTGGGCCTAAGATTGCTGTATGTATTTCATGATCATTTGTGAATCTAAAAGGCAATTAGGTGATCAGCCTCCTGTGCCTGACACAGGCCGTCGACTTTTTGGATCTAAGGCAAGCCGGTTTCCTCACGATTTTTTCCTTGAAACAATGTTAAATGCGCACATAGAAAGAAAGTCCATTGATGCATAGCCGAGGATAGAACCTACAACCTCAGCTGCTGAAGCCACTAGACCAACACTACTCAGGGATAATACATTTTAATGGTGAAATATTTTTGTAAAAACGTCCAGTATTTTTGGTGTTTATTCATTACAAGCATTCGAGCTACAAATCTTTCTTTAATTTTTTGATAATTAGTTTATAGCAGAAATTCAAATGCGAATAATTAATTGCGTTAGAAAATTCTAGTTAAATAAAACTTCTTTAACGAATATTAACGCAAATTTATCACATAATTTCGAATGCTTTTCATCAGTTAACGACAACTGCTTTGTTTGTTTAATTTTAACGACAATTTATGGGTAAATTCGCGTTTATATCCGTTAACTGAGCGAAAACCAGCGTATACTTTTAAATAAAACAATTTTAAGTCGTAATAACATTAAAAAAAAAATATTTTCTCGACGAAGCTAGTCTAAATCCTAACTACTTTGTAACTACATTCAGCTGCTCCATAAAATATTCATTTTGAAGTAAAAATTAAACAGACTAAACTCCAGAGCTTGAACTCATTAACCCCAGCTATTTTATTTCACTTGCCGTAAAGTTTAAAAACAGCAATGAAAAGTTCGAAAAGAATTGCACTGTTGGAACTTAGCTGTTTCGGTTCGAAAATTACTTAATTATGAATTACCGGTTATGTAGGTCAACCATTGTACGCTTGAAATTGTGTTTAATTGTGGAATTAAGACGCGTAAATTACAGTAAATGCCACCATTAAGTAATAATAATAATCTAGTGGCGCTATTACCCAATATCGTGGCAGATTTTCCACAGGAGGAGGTCTTCCACAGTCCGTTTCACAAGGCATTTTCTTTTGCGAACTAGCGAACTGTGGAATCGGCTCCCTTCCCTCACTCCTCCCTCAAAGGCCGGCAACGCACCCACTAAAAATGCAATTTACGGCAATTTTCTTCGACTGAATATTGTGGCAAATATGTCATCATCCATTTGTACCTTATACATATCCATAGATGTTTAAGGAATTGAAAAGGAAATTTTTTGTATTTGAATTTTTTGTTCATTACCATTTTCAGCCTAAATTAGGAATTATTTTTCACTTTTTAGTTTGATGTGCTTTAAAAGCGTGTTTTTTAGTTTTTTAAACTATATTTATTTTCCACTTTTTAGTCCTAGCAGCAATACGTGTTGTCTCAATTTAATCGTATTGCTTTGTGGACTTAAAAAAATTTTCATTGTTTTTTCGAGATAAACCTATGAAATTATTATATTGTCGCTGATTCTTTATAAGTGTACAAAGTATGAATTAAATCTGTCCGTTTAAAGTGGGTCAAAATCGAGCCCGAAGGAGTCGGTTACATACATACATACATACATACATACATACATACATACATACATACAGGTGAAGCTAATATAAAGCGTGTAAAAATCATCGCATCGTAACGTTAGTGGATGAGTATAACAAGTGCGGAGGAGTTGCTGCATCTGGCACAGGAGAAGACACGCTTCACGAGACTGACGGCTAACCTCTAGTAATGGAGAGGCACCAAAAGAAGAAGCACCAAAACTCCCATATGACAAAATCCAAGACTTTATGACACACAATCATAGTTATCTAAATTGACTCTGAATATTCCCTAAGCAATAGTTTCGTTTCCCGAAAAATATTCTTTACAACTTATATTAATTTTCCACTATCAACAAGTTTTAATTGTGCACAGCCAAGCGCCGATTACAATCACATACCGACTTTGACTGCTTATGACAGAAATAAACTAAACATAACATCATGTTCGTAGAACAATGTCGGATTTGAAAAAAAAACAAAATCCACTTTTTATCATATTTGGATACTACATTGACTATATATTATGGCTACATAAAAAAATCCATGTGTTTTAAATTTCAAATTAATCAGTCCATAAAGTGACGGATTTGATAGAAACATGTGATTTTTCTAGAAATATGTGTAATTTAATGTTATTATTTTTATTTTGTTTCAAAACAAACACTTTTGTTTGCTTGTATGCCAACTTTCATAATAACAGAATATGAATTAAAATAGTTATGACAAAAACTAACAAACTAATATTTTGAAATGGCTGCCCTGTAAAGTTTATTATTTGTCAGATCCGTCACTATTCTACGACCATGACGATAAAATCAGGGGAACTAGAAAACAGGTGTTAACAGATATTTACCATATCAAAAAGCAGTTAAAATTAACAAAACATTGCCAAAACCACTGAAATAGTGCAGTCAAACAATCGGCTAGATTGGAAATGCTGTCGCAGCAAAACAAATGAGTTGTATGTAAATGAACGGGTGATTAGAGCCTCCCTGATCGAATTATGGATTAACGGGGGCGCTGATTGTTTAGTGCGAATATGAATATTGCTGTTTATTATGCAGGTCGACTATTTGATGAAGTAGATTGTAGTTGAAGTGTTTTCTATATAACCTCTGGAGCTTTTCAATTGTATTACGTTAGAATTGAAGCTCTGAAGTCAAGTTCTTTGTTCCTGTGTCTAATTAACACTTGCTTGTACGCTGAAGTTTGTAACTTTGAGAAATTATCAGAGGAAAGGTTTATTCAAGTGCCACATAAAGGTGATATAAAATTCTTTAAAAATATTAATTTTACTTTTTTGGTATAAAATTTGCATTTGTGATAGTTAATATAATTTAAATGATTTTTTTGTAAATTTAATACAAAAAGTACATATGCCGAAAAGGATCATTTAGACAAATTTGAAAACAACATGGAAGCGTATTCAGAAGAGAACAACATGACGGGAGACTATACTTGGGTTTTTTTAAGACAAAATACTTATGAACATAAAAAAGTAAAGGCTTGCACTTTTAAATTATATTACACAATTTTCTAACTTATTTTCATAGTTAAACTTAATAAAAATGTTACACATATTAATTTGTATTCAATAAAAATTTAAAACCAGAATTTGAAAAATATTGTTCAACTGGTTCGCAAAAGCAAACTTTTTCATGTTATATATATTTTTTTCTAATACAACCTACTATTTTGAGTTGACCCGTGTAATTATTATTAATGTGTTCACACATGTGGTAAACCACTTTCTGACTTTATATGAAACACCCAAGTCGAAGTTTATCTTTGCATTATATTCGCTGATTTTCTCTTGTCCCAAATACCTACGTCCTTAATTTTTATTTATATTAAATGTATTAGCTTTCTTGGAATCTAATTTGTATATGTACAAGGGCCACATATATCGCTACCATTTTGAATTAACCTCGAGGTTCTAGCACTAACGTTACCTATTCATTTATTTATACGTTCTAAAACAATGTGTATGAATAAGAATAATATACAATTGTTTTCTATTAGTATTACTAAGCACAAAAAAAAACAAATAAAGAATGAAGCTTTAAAAAATAAAAAGTTCGCAGTCGGTAGGATTCGAACCTACGCTCCCAGAGGGAATCTGATTTCTAGTCAGACGCCTTAACCGCTCGGCCACGACTGCTTTGAGAGTTAATATTGAATAAGCTCATGAATCACACAGGTAAAAGCTTTCACCACTAATATACTGCACAATAAACTTTTGAAAGCGTATTCAAACATGTTTTACATATGTAAAACAACATAGATGGCGCTATTTGCCATTTTGCTAAATATGTATTATTTATTTAAGTTATATCTGTTAATACAAACGTTTACAAATCAGCTTTGTTTTATATATTACCTATTTGTAAATTTATTATTATAACACGTATATATGTCCGACAACCACGCAAAAAACAAAAATAGTAGAGCGTTAAAAGTGCGTAACGCCATCTGTTTAATGAAATAAAAGCATTTGTTTTGAATTACCTCTTCGTCAATTTAATTATAATGACGTAATTGACAAGACATAAACATGTCATAAAATTTAGAACTAAATTCAAAATGGAACTTTGTGGAAAAAAAATAAATCAATTAATTCAAAGTAAGTAGCCTTGGACACCATGGCCTCCATTATATTAGTCTTCCCTCCAACTTTGTATTTTTTTTCCTTTGGAGTAGAGACGTGGGGTTCAAGTGTACACTGTACAGGTGTTAATTAAAGATTTAAGTTGGCGCCTGGAAGAGAGTAGAGGTGACCCCAGAGCTGGTGCTTTCCTCGCTCATCGAATGAGTATCGCAATACAGCGAGCTAATTCCACCAGCGTTATAGGGACCAAACTTTTTAAATTTCTTTTAATTTTGTTTTTATTAATTTTTATTATTAGTGTACTGTAAACTTGTGTAGTTCATTAAATCAAAAAACTTTCTTCCTCATTCATCAAAACTAAAACAGTTGAATTGCTTCAAGCAAATGTGTTTATCTGTCTCTTTTCATCACAGCGTAAACACAATTTCACAGAAAACAGGAAAGAACAAAGCATAGAAAATACTCTGTGGAGATTGCGTTTGACAATTTCCGTATTTTGACCTAATAGGACATTCGAAAGTCACACTAAGTCTCAACTCTGAACTCGACGCCTCATAAAATATCAGTAATGAATTAAGCTTAGATAAAGAGCATGTAATGAAAAGAACCCAAAGATACCTTTGTCAAAAAGAATGCTCGGGAAACAAAAGGGGAGAGACAAAGGGTTTTATAATTCCCTCGTGAATCTAGATTCCCTCCTTTAGGGGTTAATTAGAGAAACCGCTCTGGATCGCGATCCTGTCATAACTTATCGTGTTTTGCGACGGAAATAAAAGGCTTCCTATTAATGGACTATTGAATAGCGTTGTCTTAAAATCTAAGAGAATTCTCCTTCGTGGGCATGTGATGCACGGTGGAAAGGTTTATTTCCGATTTAATTGTGATATCAACGTTTTCGGGTCTGCACGGAGTTCGCAACGTCTTGCGCTACGTTTTCCTAGCGATGAACTCAAAATGCACGGATGCAATCATGAGGTATTTCTCTGAGGTTTAGAGTGGTTTTAGATCATTTCAAGGTTTACGGGTCACGGGTAGGCCGTTCAAGTAGATTTACTAATTTATCCCCCTCCCCTTTATCCTGTCAGCAAAAGTAACCAAAGCTCTCAAAAATAATAGTACATAAACATATTAATTTTTTGTAGGAATCCTCGAAAATGCAATTCGTTTTCAAGCATAGATAATGTGTGGGTAAAATGTGTAAAAAATTTAAAAAAAAATTAAACACAAAAAAAAAATAAGTTCAGACAAAAAATTTATTATAATTATGTTGAGTTTAATCATTTTGAAATTCTATATGCCAACTCCACCAAGTAACCCGTTTACGCCTTATAACTGGAAATATATAATCTCTCAAACGGAAGCTGTATAATCTGTTATCGCATTAGTCCAATTACGTACGGATAAGTGAAAGTAAATAATTATTTGGTTGGTAATATTTTAATAAAGTATGTGTAGCAGTCGTGGCCGAGCGGTTAAGGCGTCTGACTAGAAATCAGATTCCCTCTGGGAGCGTAGGTTCGAATCCTACCGACTGCGAATTATTTTTAATTTTTTAATTAAAATTATTTGTTTATTCGTACCGCCACGACGTATTGTGAAGTTAGCTTTATTTTTGTTGAGTAAAATTGTGTGCAAATACTTACAGGTATGTTGGACCTGGCACGGTAGAATGTGAGAGCGACCCTGAAGCCTCTCTAACGCGGCCTTGTAGTCTTAGAAGGTTCTGTTGTTTCCAAAAATCTGTTAAGCCTACTATTATAAATATATTTATTACACAATGATATCTTCATAGGTAGCGCACAAATATGTATAGTCCAGTAACTTAGAGTATTTCAGCACAGCGATTTTTGCATTACAACATATTATGTAGTTTATTCGGTCTAAGGCTATAAATTTAGCGCGAAGCCATATGTCAAATTAAGTAAGTTTTTCACATAAGGACGTAATACTTAAGTTTTTTTTTATATCAGAGGAGGCATTTGCGCATCCCCTGCCCCCAAAAGTAATTTCTCGAGTAGTTCCTATGAAGCCGCGTTTTCTACCGAGACCTCAATGGTATGTTATACTCAAAAACCTCCGGTGCAGTACACACTACATAGGGTCATGCTGCTTGTGGTGACTGGTCGTACTTGAATTCGTGTATGCGGTGGTGTTGCTTTTTCGACGATGTGGGTTGTTCCCACGAGAATGTAAGTGCGTGCTCCTATTTCACCATGCCTCCTGCTGATAGAGGACAAGTCTTTGTTTTTTTTTAAATTTATGTTATTACTATTAATTACTTGATATGTCATGTGGAACATGGTGTAATGGTTGCAGCTCCTTTCAAACGTTGTGTAAAAAAGAGTGGCGGAGAGTTTATTGCCAGTTCTTCTCTTCCGCTTCACGCCCTTGATTTAAGAACTGGCAGTAAATGTAAAATTAGACGCATTAATATGTATTTCTTTACTGACAAGTCATAAGTGTACATTATGTTACCTACATGATTAAATGATTTTTTACTTTTTTACATACTTAACGCTGATTGTGCATATAATATGATAAATTATCATTGTTACAAAAATTGTTTGTGAAATCAAAGGGAATTAATTGAACAGAACTCATTACAGATATTGTGAGAGGAAAACCGCTTTGGTTTTACCGAACACACGAACAAATTACACGTTGCTGACTTTCACGCGCTTAGTGTAAGAGTAAATACATAAAATTATATTATTTGCTTTCATAGTATTAAAACCTACTAAAACAGAAGTAAAAACGTTCATTTTAGGCCGGCAATGCACTCGCGAGACCTTTGCATTGAGAGTGACCATGGGCGGCAGGTATCACTTTACATCAGGTGAGCCTCCGCCCGATTGCACTATATTTTTGTTCTATAAAGAAACGATAGTTTTATATCTCACTCTCCAGCCTATTAATTTAAGCTATGTACATATTTAAATTTATAAATTTCGTTTTTTGCATTGATTTTTTTTGTTGTTATAAATAGCACATTGTTTCTTGTACCTAATTATAATTTTAGTAAAAAGTATATTTAAATAATAAGTAGAAATATAAATTTTCTTGCCCATTTTTCTCCAAATATACTACCTTTTGGAATGGGCAACTAGAGTAATTTTCTAAATATTTTTAACTTCTAATTTTGACTTTCAAAAGTGCCTTTTTAATAGGCCTTATTGAAATAAATGATTTGACTTTGACATTGTTATTGTTTTATCATAAAGTAGAGACTAATTAATGCATATGTAATTGCATAAATAGTATGGTAATTAAAAAAATAATACAAAATATTAAATAATAATAAAATGATTATATCCTTAAATAAAATATCAGAGACTCTGTAACTATACAACCTTTCACTCCGCTGACAGGGGAAATCCACCGGATTGCCGGCAAAGTTTGGTTTCTTCCAAACTTCGAAGATGTGAAGTGATCCTACCAAATTATATTAGCGGTTATAACTTACAACTAAACAATATTATTTTTATCCAGCTGCGCAAAGGTCTTTGTGACGTAATATTCAATGCTAACAGTATATAATATATACAAAATTAAAAATAAACCAGTGGCGCTCTGTTTGGCCCATGCCTTAAATTTCTATATCTGTTTCACGATAATTTGTCAATCTAATAGGCAAGTAGGTGATCAGCCTCCTGTGCCTGACACACGCCTTTAACTTTTTGGGTGTAAGGCAAGCTGGTTTCCTCACGATATTTTCCTTCATCGAACTAAATGCGAGCGACACTAAATGCGCACATAGACAGAAAGTCTACATTAGACGATTGACTTTCCCCCCTGCACCAGCACAGCCGCTCGCGCCCGAACGCAAAAGAGTGAATAACACTATATATATAAATATATATATATATATAATTAAAAATATCAAAAATAAATATCAGGCTTGTTTTCATTTAGTAGAAATTTAAAAAGTCCGCAGTCGGTAGGATTCGAACCTACGCTCCCAGAGGGAATCTGATTTCTAGTCAGACGCCTTAACCGCTCGGCCACGACTGCTATAGGAACTTCAACGAAATATGAACACAAAAAATAATATTTCAATACTGTATTATTTGTTCAGGTGATATTTTACTTGTTTATTGCCACAATTGTTTAACCTAACACTTAAAAAAGTGACGACACACCATTGATCTCAGATTTCTCTGGGCTTTCTCAGCCTTAATTGAATATTGGGAACACCCAAAATGTCTAACAAGACATGCCGGTGTCCTTACAATGTTTTCTTTTACATGTGTAAATTGCCCACATAGAAACAAAAAACTATCGCTGCACAGCCGTGGTCCAAATACCAACTTCTGAGTTGTAGTTGTAGTTTTATATCTGTAGCCCATATTGTTTTTTTTTTATGTAACAGGAGGCAAACGGGCAGGAGGCTCACCTGATGTTAAGTGAAACCGCCGCCTTGCCCACATTGCCAGAAGGCTCACAAATGCATTGCCGGCATATCGAGTTCAATTCAAATTCGCCTGTTCACAAATAAAATATTTTTTCAAAATAATATTCAATTGAAACAATTCCACATAATCACTTTAAATTTATCGCCATTATTCGCATTGTAATAAATTATCTAAGATTTCGGTTTGTTATCCGACTACAAAACTTAGTAGGTATTTAGTTTAGCGGCCTCAACTAAGTACACTTTGATACTGGGCTAAACTAGCCCATTCGCTTTATTTACGACACTCGTTCATTTGTTTGAGATTATAACGATTTTGGGCCGTTAGAACCCTAACGGCCGTTAGTAATGATAAGATGATTCGGCTTATAAATCCTAGATTATATTGTTTAGAAGATTATATGGGATTAATCGTATTTAATTGGTATAACGTCTTGATTATAATGATAATCGGTATTTTTTTGTTTGTTATTTTGATAACACGTTCACTTAATATAAATTTTGTTCAAACGATGCACGATGGCTTAAAATTGGATAAATACATATCTAAAGTAATAAAAATTCATATTAAACACTATATAAACCATAAAATTATGTTAATGTAAAGTGTTATACCTTATTTTGGAAATAATAAAATAACAACATAGCATTCTAATGATGACTACATCGGTTAAGTAGTTTTTGAGTTCATTCGTAACATAGATACTGTTCATGTACCTCTTCATTAAAAATAAGGTTAAAATTAAATTTATACTATCTCACTTTCGACAATGTTCAACAATATTATAAACTCTATTATTTATGTGTATGACCCTGAATTATATATTCTATAAGTTAAAAAGTCTGTCAGTTTTCTGTGTCTGTTTCATGATCATTTGTTAATCTAATAGGCAGGTAGGCAAGTAGATCACCCTCCTGTGTCTGACACGCCGTCAACGTTTTCGATCTAAGCCGGTTTCCTCACGATGTTTTCCTTCACCGTTCGAGCAAATGTTAAATACGCACATAGAAAGAAAGTCCATTGGTGCACAGCCGGGGATCGAACCTACGACCACAGGGATGAGAGTCGCACGCTGAACGCAGGCCAATACTGCTCTGTAAATTTAGTATAATATAAATCTATGATATAACCCGATTGAAAATTCCAACCTTCCCTAGTTAGCTAACAATCGGAAGAGCATTTTCACAAAAAGGCAAATACACAGCGATAAAACCACATCGCACTGAGTCAACAGCTCTCGAATGAATAGCTTCGACCGATGCACTAGTGTACGCACTACGCATAGCTTAACTCGGACTATCATTGATATTTAAGTATTTTATTTACTTTTATATACCATATTCGATCAAAACTTTAATTCTATTTAAATTCTGTAATAATTAAACCCATGCTCAACTCTATATATATAAAATTCTCGTGTCACAATGTTCGTTCCCATACTCCTCCGAAACGGCTCGACCGATTCTTATGAATTTTTTTATGCATATTCAATAAGTCTAAGAATCGGATACTATCTATATTTCAAACCCGTGTTAAGTATCAAACAAGTGGTAAGGGGTGTCCAACCCAAAAAATAATCTTATAATTTTTAATCAAATTTATTTGTTTTTTTTATGATACATCATACAAAAATTCATACATCTCTTAATTTTTACCCCTCTACGATCAATTTTTTTTTGATTATAGCAGATATTATATTGAACTAAAACAATATTTCTTAGAAATAATATACATGGCAAAACAACGTTTGTCGGGTCAGCCAGTTAATTTATATAATAACTGCAAGTGTAAGACTTGGTATTTAAAAATTGTGTCACCATTTGACCGAATTCAGCGTTGAGAGGGGACGAAGCGGATTATGATCAGCTTAGTAATATTTGTTAAATTAATTTTAAAATGGCCGTCATTTAAAATGGAATGGCTTTTTTATAAAACAGCTCTACAATTTGTCAGATACACTCTTTATGTGTACGCTCCTGAAAGTAGATCCTTGAAAGACCCTAAGTCAAATTGTGATATTAAAAATTTATTATTGCCTAGACTAGCGACTAAGCCTTGGTAGGTGCAGAGAATATTTCCGGTTATTATCGCACTAAAAACTGAAACATAAACCCACAACTCATCTGTACACTCGGCTGCATCGTTCGATCGCCAAGGTCCACGTAGCTTTATTTTACAACGAGTTAAATCAAACGGCCAGCAACGTTGCATGGATCCTAGCTCATAAATCCATGCCTACATATAGGCTGGATAACGCTTGGGTTAAGGCTTTGCAAACGTTTTCGTTATTTTACCAATAGTACAAAGATTCTATTGATGGATATTTTTATCTTCTTATATAGTAACATGAAGAAGCAAAGTAAAAAGGTTTTATGTCTTATGGTAGTTTTAGTAACAATTTTATTTTTGTTTACTATATACTTTTACACACAAATCTTCCAAGACTTCTTTACTTACAATGTTAATTCTTACTATAATTAAATATTTTTTCTATTGTTATTAAATTTATTTGCGTATGAGGCGCAAACTAACTGTTGTGGTCCCTGGCAGATTGACCAACGCTGTGGAACACGTCTGCTCCACAGTATAATGCATACAGTATGAATGCAGGGCCAGTAACAACCACAACACACTCATATTACACACTTAAAATGTACCTTATTCCTTTTTTTCCATAATTTTTTGTTATTTTTCTTTTTTGATTATTATTATTATTTTGTGTTTTTCTGTGTCTATATCAGATTTTACAAATTGCCAAAACTTTTGTGTCAAATATAATATAATTGACCTATTCTTTTATTGATAATAATTGTATTTTTATTTATTATAATTGACAGTGAAAATAAAATGGCAGAGTGACAGCACACTTATTCTTTATTTGATACGTCTTCCAAAAAGTAGGTTTTAATATGCTTAGTTTAGTAGCTTAGTAGTTTTAATAGGCTTTGGCTTATATAGACTCATCCCCTCCAAGTGGCTGGCATTTTGTGGTTGGCAGGTATGGCGGTTGGTTGGAGGGTTGGTCAACATGGCATGGCTTGGCTTTGACTTTGGCTTTGGCTTGGCAGGATGTGACTGGCGACGTCACGTCCGTTACAATAAAATTAAAAACTGATTCACACATTCAGTTAATTACACCAAATTATCATTATACAACATACTAGCATTTAATATCTTATAATTTTACCAATAAGCTATTGTTAATATTAAATAATAATTAATCAGCTCTCGTGTCAGAATGATGAAATCTAAACACCATACCATATGTAAAACCTTTGAATTTTTACGTATTTGACAGTTATCCTTTACTAAATTCTGTCTTAATATACGGATGAAATAGAGACAGAAGACAAATTAAAACATAAAATACTCACGGGTTCAAATAAATTATTAGACAATCACGTCACGTTTTCATGTATCTGCATACCAGGTAAGATCCCAAAATCGTTGGGAGTCGTTTGATAATGCCTTAAAACTGACAGTCATAACTATCAAAATGCTGCGCGATTCATACCCACTCAGCTGCACACTGACTTCGCGTTTTCGATTCTTTATTCGATCATGCGCATTCACATGAAAGAATTTTTGATTTACCCAAGTTTTGTATTTTGCAATTACTTTCATTTCAAAGCAAAACTTTTAGTACAAAATCTATTTTTTATGGATATCTATACCAGTCTATAGATGCTACACTGACAATATAGTTAAATGGAATTCCTTTCATTGTGAATATATTTGTTGAAAGAAAAAAATACAGGCACATTGAGTAATATCTATAAAATTTATAATAAAAAAAAATTTCGCAGTCGGTAGGATTCGAACCTACGCTCCCAGAGGGAATCTGATTTCTAGTCAGACGCCTTAACCGCTCGGCCACGACTGCTGCGTGAAATCACTTAAAATAGGAGTTACAACTTTCAACATACAAGGTTTATTTAGTCACTCTACCATCTGCGTAAATAATACACGCTACTAAAACAATTTGCTGGGTTCAAATGAAGAAATAGTTACTCGCAGAAATGTGTCTTACAAATGCCCCAATCAGTAGTAATTTTGAAGTTCCTTACTACAAAATTACACATTACCTTTTCACGCAGTACCGCACCAGTACCCTGTAACCCCTAATAGTGATAGGATTATGTGGCTTGCTAAGATTTTGTATCGCGCATGCCAGGGTTGTGATATTCCACCGTATCGTACATAGTTACAGGTTTAGAGAGAATTACATCGAAATTCCATACCAAACCAGGGTTCGATATTTCTATTGGAACTTAAGTACCCATCGGCCACTCATAGTTCGTACTAAGCCTATACTTAACTGATATTGATTTATTGCAAGTAGTAAGCCGTCATTTATCAATCAAGATATTTTTATATCTATATTAAGTGCTTAAATATTTCGTTATAGCAGAAGTAGACAACATCCGTCATGTACAGTAGAAATTTGAATTTAAAAAAAGAACAAATATGGTTCCATTTTTAAATTGATTTGAGTTTTCGGTAGTTATTTAATTGTATATTTTTTAAGTCTTTGCTTAGTGGCATAATTAAAACTACATATTTATTGGTCGTTCTGCAGGTTATCTGTATTAAGTTTTATTTGATTATTAATATTGTTATCTATGAATTAAAAGTATTTTCAAGTACTATTTATATAGGTGTATTCATAAAAACAGCATAATTGTTCATCATTTAACTTGTCATGTCTTTTATAATCACAGCGTACCTATACATAATTGGAAAGAAAATATTACTTTGTATGGGGTTCATATCTATGTGAAATAATAAGCTACTATCTTATTAGAATATAAGCGGGCCTGACAGAAACTGTCCTGTACACACATCTTAAATACAAAATTTCAAACTTAAAAAAACAATCATAAAGTTGAAAATTATCTGAACTATTTAAACCGATGTTAAATCGGTCCACCCATTTATTGCAGTACGGCTTTGTCGGGAAAGATTCGATCGTCTTGGTCGTGGCATTGTTAACGATTATATCGGCACAATAAGCTAATAGAAACGAAATAAACCCGTCAACCGATTAACTTCAAAAGATCTGTCAAATATTTAATGTAATACTTAACCATAGATAACACTATGTTTAGTTGTCAGTTGTGTTTTTGTGTGTCTATGCCCGTCTCCTACCTTCTAAGGTTCTAAGTTATCTCCCCATCAATTTTCAGCCAAATCGGTTCAGCATTTCTTGAGCGGAAATAGTGTAACTAACACGACTTCCTTTTATACACATAGATAGATAAATAAAACGTATGGTTGCCTAGCAACGCTCTCTACCTAGAATGTCTATAATTCATAGAATTTTGCGAACAATTATAGAAAACTTTTACTTCGTATTTATAAAGACGGGTGCTTCTGTAAATCGATATATGCAATTCTCATCTTGTATTATATTATGTGTCTAATCGATCAAATATATATACATGTGTATATATGTTTATCCCACAGTATATATTAGCAATAATGTCAGTGACCGTCATTGATTCACAATCGGTATTAAAAAATTAAAATGACAAGCGCCTGGTGATTACTAATCACAAAGGCATACTGCAGTCAAAGCAGGTTTTATTAAAAATACCAGCCCTTTCTACCTCTTGTTTTTTATCCAATATCTGCATTTTCAAGATCTTTGTCGGGGAGTTTAATCACCTTTTTCAGGTGATATTCGATAGCGAAAAAAACGCATATCCCTGGGGTTACTGACCTCATGAGATTAATGATTAGGCCTCCAATGCGATTTTTATAAAGTTTGAGCTGTACTTGGACTTTTAAATTGAATACTGCAAAGACTGATCCAAGTTTTTAAACAATTTCAAAAATTACTAAACGCACTTAATATAAATTTCAAAATAATTCGCAGCCGGTAGGATTCGAACCTACGCTCCCAGAGGGAATCTGATTTCGAGTCAGACGCCTTAACCACTCGGCCACGACTGCTGTGTCAAAGGTCGTAAAATAAAACACTGCCTTCTTTTCCTAATTGTACGCTACGTGACTTATCCCTCTCAACTCTGAATCTAAGGGGTAAACATGACTTCCTTATAACTCAAATACGTTTTTGACATACAGGAGTAATATTTCACCCTAAGTCGACTTCGAATCTTACCCTTAAACCCTTATTACAATGTACGTATTACGCGCATTTAGTACGCGACAGAGGCTAACTAGACAACTAATGTTAAGGCATCCAAAACAAAAAATTTTGCCGGCAAGGAGGATTTTATCAAAATTTTAAAGATATATCGGGACTTACCTTTTTGTTCAAGGCTTTTTAATTTAGTTGTGGAACTTTGATGTAAATAGTACTATTACTTATATAAATAAATCAATCAGTGGCGCTAGAACCTTTTTAGTTCTGGGCCTCAGATTTCTGTATCTGTTTAGTAATAATTTGTTAATCTAATAGTCAAGCAGGTGATCAGCCTCCTTTGTCTGACGCACACCGTCGACTTTTTGGGTCTAAGGTAAGCCGCTTTCCTCACGATGTTTTCCTTCAGCGTTCGAGCGAATGTTCAATGCGCACATAGAAAGAAATTCCGTTGGTGCACATCCGGGGATCGAACCTACGACCTTAGGGATGGGAGTCGCACGCTGAAGCCACTAGGCCAACACTGCTCCACTATTACGTATATTATACTACTTATTAAACTATTAGTTGTAGTACCTACTGATAGTTTAATAAAAATACAGTTTTATTAAATCTTGGTGATTTTATGTTTATCGCTATTTAGCTTCTGCCATTTATGGGTGGTGTACAAAAGTACTGAGGCATCCAGCTGAATTAATATGAATGTCGTCTGTCATGAAAAATTAGATTTACTTCAGTTTTTCAATGCTGAAAATAGGACCAGCTTACTTGGCTTAAAGACAATTTCCAAATAATTTGTTGAATTATATTAATTTTTATTTTATTTAGACCTTCATAAGTAATGCACAGTTTGTACTTCTAGGTCTTTGGTTACCAAAGCTAAAAGCCTCACACAGCACACACAATGCGAAAATCAGCTATCAATCAGATACAGTAATGTACCTCTCGGCCTTTCATTCAAGTACATGGCTATCGTCGAGTAAGGTACTTAAAAATTGTATATTTCATTTTCATTAGTTCCATTTTTAACCGCAAAGAACTACTAGTTCACTAGAGCAATATAAATGTGTTCGTTAAAATTTAGTTTGATTTTTTGTTGTAAAAATCCGGATATCCCTTACTACTTCTGAACTCGCCACAGTCGTTGTATGTAACTTTTATAAAAATAGTACTAAAAAAAATTACCGAATCTGTTAAAATTATGTTACTGAATACTTAAAATGCCGGCCTATTAACGAAAAATCGTAGCGGTGAACCCGTTGTAAACACCCCTGCGTAGCTGTTTGGTAGATTGACTTTGATGAACTATTTTTACTTTTAGTACTATTTTTCTTATATAAACGACATGATTTATGACAATTAAGTTCTGTAAACCTAGATTAAACAAAAAAATGTAAATAGAGCATTTTTCAGCTTTATAGAAATACTTCTAGAGGTAGTTACAAAACACTTACGAGTAAAGAAAGCTTTTGTAACTCACAGCCAGTGTGAATAAATGGGCCTCAAACGAAAGAGTAAATTATGAAAACGTACTAATTAGCTTCTATAAAAAGCACTTTGAAATAAAAATTTTATGTGTTAAACTTTACAACAGTTCAAACAATAATTGTCAAAGAAAGTTTGCGCATCATTTTGTTATTAAATCACTAGTATATTAAGTTATTAACAACTTTTATAATGTAATCGAGACGTTAGAGAGAACACACACCCTTTTATAACTGCCTTGCGATTCTGTAACTCATTTTTCGAACTCACACAGCTTTTTTCACAATAAACTACAAGCTCTCTTCTTATCAGAATGTCAAATCATAAAATTACTGCTTCACGACTGATTTGAGCGCGACCGCCGCTGCGAAAACCGCTGTGTGAGTTCGAAAAGTGAGTTACAGAATCGCAGGGCTGATCTGGGCTATATACATAATACAAACAATTATTTGACTAATTATTATTGTCTTTTATCTTATAAAAGTCTGGACATCCAAAGCAAAGAAATATCCTAGTTTGGGGACCAGCTATTCTATGAAATAGCAACAATGTAATTTCTTTATATAGTTAGTTTTTATTTATACATTTGCCAATATTTGGCATGCAAACTTAAACTAAACATCAAGAATCAATTAATTCTTATTAAGTATAAACCATGCTATGTTTGCCTGTGAAAGAGGACATAAAAATGTATTATTATTATTATAAAAATCATTATTGTTAAAATATATTTAACGGTTCACCGTTATGAATTAATGTTGTATTTTAAAAGAAGCTTTCAAACGTTATCTTAAATTTTAAATACCAAGAATCTTTAGCTTAGCTTTTAAATAAGCAAATTTAAGAGTTATCTTGTAATATTAAAGCTATAGCCTAAGACAATTTAAAATTTGTTTATTTTATACGATATAGATAATAAAATTACATACAAAGTTACTCATTTAAGTAAATACAAATTACTCAACTCTTCCGTAACTTACATCGTAATAAAATACGTGTATTGTGCGAATTGTAGACTACGTGTGTGTATGTGTGTGTGTGTGTGTGAATGTGTAATGATATAATAACAGCCATCAAATCCTTCACTTCTGTATAACTTAAATATTGCAGACATTGGAATAATTGTTGCTTCAACCTAAACGGGTAATAATGATTAGTTTGTATAGTATTTTCAATGAAATTTCAATTTTCTCATACAAAAGCCATTCTAAGAAGCCTAAATTCAATTTCAATTATATTCCAATAATCCAGCCGTGGCAAAAACAATTGGAATTCCATACAAACGAAGCCGTCGAATGACGTAGTATTTTTCATAAATACTCCCTTTTATTAAATTCCTTTTATTTCGACGGAATCTCATTATATTATGAAATCTGAAACAGGCTTTTATGGCGAGAGTTTTCTAAGCGTTTTAATTGAAAATGTGATACGAATTTTTGATGCGATGTACGGACTATTTTTAATTTTGTGATCACGTCTTGGTTATACACAGGGTTGCAATATATTCCGAGATCATGAGATAAACACAAGAATTCTCAAAGTATTATCCAGTTACTTTAAAGAACATTGCTAATTAATTATGAATTTGTTGAAGTATTATTATATTTAATTCTGCATATCCTCCCGCATTTACCAAGGGCAGTTTAGCGGAGTTGTCTCGATTAATACCTGAGTACCTCCTGCAGCTGAGTTTCATAATCGGACATCAAGGAAGAATACGAAATTCCACCAGTATCACCTCGACGTCCGTCGTCTTACAACTGAGCGATTTAAGTCGGTTTACTCAGCACCACTACTATGTAGAACCTGCGGTCTATTAGCTTACCAACTCTTAAAATGCCAGCGAGTGCTCTGCCAATGTGTGTCTATTGGCGGCGGTATCACTTAACATCAGGTGAGCCTCCTGCCCGTTTGCCCCCGTTTAATTGGGTTATATAAACAAAAATCAGACCTTAATAGATAACGTACAGTTTGTATTTTTTGGATAAGATAAAGAAAGTCACCGATCAATCAGATAAAGAACTGTTCCTGCCTCGCGACTATGACAAAGCACGAAACACGACGTCTGCCCCGTGTTTAAACCATTTGTGTACTTGGTTATTTTTTAAACTTGCAACCCTGTCTCGGTGTTCACGACAAATATTTTTTGTCCATATATATATATATATATATTATCCATATTGAATTTAATTAACTGTTTAATAATAAACCACAGCTTTTAATTACTAGATAATATTTAGAAAATAAAAATATAACCAAAAACGGATTACACCATATATCTTCCTACCACGAAGATTAAGTACTAAGACAATCTACAAATATTTTGCCTGTTGATATGTGTGTGGAATGTGCAATGTGTCTTAGTTGTGTATGTGTGGTTTTTAAAATCCATTCCCTTTGCATATTTATTTTAAAAATACGCGTTTGGAGACAATCTTTTTAAATAAAAATATATTGCTAAGCGCCAAACTCAAAGCATGTTGGACCAATTCGTTAAACCCTGAGGAAGGAGTTTCCCATAAGGGGAGAATAGAAATATTGAAAGAATATTTTAATAAAAATGTAGTTTTATACTTCGGTTTTTATCTCAGAAAAGCTAACAGTTTGTATGGGATTGCATAGCAAAACATTCCATAAGTTGGTATGTAGGTAGTTACTAAAATGGTTGGCTAATTAAGAATTATACTCGTACTAAAGCTACACGAAGTTCATGGGGGCCGCTTGTATAGAACAAATCGAGCCTCGAAGCGAGCCTACATCTTTTTAGTAAAATAAATGATAGACATAATTTTAGTACTAGAAATAAAGATAAAATAGCTCAATCATCTTTCAGATTAGCCAAAGTTGAAACATCATTTATGGGGTACTGTGTTAAATGTTACAATAAAATACCTTGTGACATTTTAAAACTAAATGAACGAAAATTTAAATGTTTTATTAAAAGTACACTTTGTAAACAAGCATATTACAAATTAGAGGATTATATTCAAGATAAGAATGCTTGGAAACATGCTGGTCCTGCTCCATAGGACAATCATAGAGCCTGGACAAAATCGAATTGGTTGCTGATATTTTGCTTTCACATATTTTTGTTATTTTTTTTAATTTTTAAAACTAAAAAATGTAATTATTTTATTTTATCTCACACACTGTTTTATTGTGTTTTTTTATATTATTTATATTACTCTTTAATGTATAATATTCTACGGTTTCGATATTTGTAAATATGTGAGGAACTTGTATACTAACTTTTTTAGTATACTTAGTAGTTTTATTCTAAGAGTACATTGTCTTCACATATAATTATTTAACAAATGTAACAAAATATTGTAAACCTATTTTAAAAGAGTAAATGTGGAGTTTCTTGCCCATTCTTCTCCACACGAAACTACCTTTTGGAAGGGGCAACTAGCATCTTCTTTATATTTTGACGTTCAAAGGTGCCATTTTAGGTGGTCTAATTGAAATAAATGATTTGACTTTTGAATTTTTCGAAGACTCTTTATTATATAAATTTATAATACATATATATATGTATATTATTATGAGCATAGTTAAAATAGCGAATATTAAACAGCTCAGTATGACGAGTTAGTCGTGTAAATTTAGTGAGATATCAATTCACTTTCCGTCTCTAGCTTCCTTAAAATCTCTTCTGTACAAACATTACCTGCCCACATCGTATCCCTAACTTTCGTACTACCTTATATGTAACTGATCTAAAATTAACGTGATTCATGTGCACTTTTATACTTTCATGTGTCCTTTTTTTAATATTGTCCTGATCACTGTTTTAATTGCTTTGATTTGCCATTACTTTTGTCTAAATAACTATGTCATGTATTTGAGCACTTCTTGCTTACCTTAGCTAATTTTGTCACAGTGGTTGCCTGAAAGACATCGCTCGAATGTGGTAATGTCGCCAGTTGCCCTCCTTTTCATTTAAGTATGTTAATTGTATTATATTTCTATATTCACCGGTGTGTTCATAAATAAATAAAATATATAAATTTTGTTTTTCTTTAGGCTTACAAGCCATTTCATGAAAATGTAAGGAGAGAGGATGTATACATTTGTAGTATTGATAGGATTTTAGGTCTGATACATAGTTGTATAAGGCGCAATCAAGATTCTCTCGTTACGGATATTATGCATTCACGAATATACCTCAAACACAAAACAAGGGTGCAACCAAAAACTGAAACTAGACATTGTAACAAAAATCTTCACAAATATCATTTGTTTTTTTTTTCGTAGATATCAATTTTAAGTCGTACTTATGGTTACAAAATAAAATTCCATAAAGATTACTTATGTGTTTTTATATAGAACTGGACAGACATTTGGCATAAAACCCCACCTGATTTTAAAAGAGATGGAGATGAGGAGATGTCTTTTTAGCCGCCACTTAAAATAGCTCATCTCTTCTTTCAGAATTGAAGGGGGCAAGGGGTTCCATTACTCCCCTACTTTCAGCCAAATGTAGCGTGCGTAGTCTTGCAAGAATGACGAAACCCAATTGTAAAAATATGTTTTAATTTAAAAAAAAGGGTGCGTGTACTTATGTACGCACGTAAGAAGTTATAGTTCTTTGGCATTATTAAAAATAATTTTTGATTGCATGCAAATAATTAATTACAATTAAATAAACAAAGACTGGAAAAGGAGTCATTATAGTCAATAAAGTTCAGTTTACATTTGAAAAATTAAATAAATAAATATTTATTATTATTCTCTTACATTAAGTGTAACATAAATTCTATTATTATTCGAATGTTGTATTTAAATTATGTCCAATAAAATAAAATAAAAAATAAAATATGTTTATTATGGAACATAAGATACATGTATCACTTATTCCACGTCATTAAATTTGAAGGCATCCCTACTCATCGGCAAAGAAGACAGAGGGTGTAGGCCGAGAGAAAAAGCCGGCGTAAAAAACTCTCGGTACTCTTTTAAAACAGCAAATCATCAAACAGCACTTATTTAAAACAAATATCGCAAATTGATTAGAAGTAGCCTGTCTAGCACTAGTCCCAGGCCCTTTTATCAACTAGATAATCGTTGACTTTATAGTAAGCCTTTTTACACAGCTTTTCTTTAATACATTTCTTAAATTTATTGAAAGGCAGTGATAAAAGAGCCAATGCCGTAGCATCTTCCGTGAGCAACTTCATTCTGTTAATTTTGTGTCACGCTGCTCGCGCATCGTAGAATTTCACTCTCATAAATTTTTTATTACGCGCCTAAAGAAGTATAACTTCAAAAAATCTTTAGAAAATGTACACACTGTATTTTGCTTTACCAAATTCTAAATTCGTTACCAAACACTCTCTACAGAAATGCTAACACGTCATCGACAGTGAATTCTCCTGAGCACAGCGATTATTCATTATATTTGGGAACCTGAATTTCATGTTAACAGGAATATTCAGCACCTGTTGTATTAATGTGCTAGCTATAAACCTTTAATAAGGAACAAACGAGTAATATATTTTTTGAGAATCTGAACTAAATCTTATATAAGGCATTTTCCCAAAAACCTCATTTGGTAATTCGATATAATTTACGATTTGTCAGCAATATATCACAGCTATATACGTGGGTAACACTGAAAATGTTTAGAAAATGTAAAACGGCTTAATATAGAAAGTTGCCAATACTTTTATTGTTTTTCGTAGTAATCTCAGTTCCTCTCTACACATCGTCGCATTCGATGGAACCACTGAGAAAAGCAGTGAGCCCATTCTTCCTTAGGAGTCTCTAAAATAAAAAACGTATCAAAACACTTTATTGCTCACATAACAAGATAATAGTATGTTAAAAACGAGTACTAACACAGAACTCGATAGTATTAAAACCTCAAGGCGACAACTTACTCAAACGAAGTAAACCGTGATTTTAAGATTCAACAGGGGTCTCCAGGGTGGCTGCGTTTTGTATGTTAATGCGCTCATACATACAAACATGACGCTAACAATGTATTCAGTGCAGTCAAGTGATAACCGGCTTGCATCTACCGCCATATTTTATCGACGTCCATTTTTTAATATCTTTTATTTATTTAAGGTTTTCGAGTGATTGTTATAGGAAATTTAAACTAAAATTCAGCGCATATGTAAATCAGCCTTGCTATGCTGTAACTCACTTTTCGAACTCTCACAGCGGTTTTCGCAAGCGGCGGTCGCGCTCAAATCAGTCGTGAAGCAGTCATTTTATAATTTGGCATTCTGATAAACAATAAACCACAAGCTTCCTCCTTATCAGAATTGTGAAAACCGTGCTGTGTGAGTTCGAAAAGTGAGTTACAGAATCGCAAGGCAGGATAGTAGGATAATAACTAATAGTATACGTGAGTAGTGTGAGTTAAAAGGGGTCATAAGGACAATGTGGTTTAGCCATGTAGAACGGATGAATAAGAAACGGCTAACAAGTAGAATATACAAGGCAATCGTGGATGGTTAAGTCAGGTTGGGTAGGCCATGACGGAAATACCTGTACCAGATCCAGGAGGTACTAGAGAAGGGACTTTTAAAAGTTTCCATAATAGACGAGCATGCATGGCGTGAATATATAAATATGAATGAAGAAATAAATAAAAATCTTCTCAATCTTCTCAAGCTCAAATCCGTTCGTGTGTGGTGTACTGCAGTCATCTCTTGGTGCTGCCAAATGTCATCTGGGTGCCTTGGATGCTACTGAGAGATGGGTTAAGCGAATTATAGACGACGATTTACTTGACGAACTTGGAGTTTCACCCCTTCGTTGTTGACATCCTCAGATGCACGGCACGATTTGGTTCGTCGTTTTTTGTAAAAGCAAAGGAGTGGAACTCCTTGCCCCCTTACATCTTCCCTAGACAGTATAGGTGCATTGAAGCGGCAGTTAAATCGGTATCTCCTGGATAGGCGTGCCCTCCAATAGGCCATATCTTCCTATAACATCACATGGGATTGTCTACTAACTAAGAAAAAAATGTTCTAGAAATTGAGTTGAAACAAAGAGTTGGAGTGCCACAGTTTTTTTTAATATTTGATACTATTTTACAAGTACAATGATAGAATATTGAATGTGTTGAATGTAAGAAAATCTACAGTAATGTTGATATAGAAAGAAACTTATTATGCTAAAATAATAAGTTCATTTGCGATACTAGTGGTCCATCAATTGAATGCATTATAAAGAGCAGCTATGTCAGCACAGCGTCAATACATAATTAATAATTGCAGTTTTTATAATGTCTAAACAAATTGTGCAATACAACTTCTAAAAAACATTTAAAAGAAAGAGAAATATACACTTAATTCCACACACAAATTTTTTAAACAAATATAATAACAAAACATTGGCTCATTTAAACTTCGAATAGTGAAGACAAGCAAAATGAATTGTTGAGTGTTGATCACTTCGTAGACATTAGCTCTGATGGTAAGATAACACTTTGCCGATGCTCACCTCAGATAACAGACACGCAAGCCTGCAAGGGGTAATTTGTTATACAACTGTTTTTTTAACGGAAATTAAAATGTTCGTTGAAAAAGTAATTCTTTATTGTCAACTAATAGACTTTTTATTTATTGCATTTTCTGAGAAGATTTACTATAGTAATGTATTTTTTTACCAACGGAAAGTAGAAATTTCAATGAGCACACCAACTTTTTGAAAAAAGATGATACTTTGACGGGTGAATTTTTGAATGAAGATACGGGTGCTTTTTCTTTTTAAAATAAGGTGAAAAAATAAATATTTCAAATCAAATAAATTACAGCGTATTTAGGACATAAAATTAATTAATTAGGTAATTTCGTGGAAATTCTTTTTTGTAAAAAATAAAAAACCAAGAACTTGGTTTTTTTACTTTTTTCCATAGGACTTTTAGTTTTGCCGGAAATCGAGATAAACCATTATTTACCCTTAAAAACTCACCCCCTTCCCCTTCCCGACCTCAGATCGCCCGTAAATTATTTTTCCTTTCATTTTTATAATATTCTCCTCCTTTTCCAATGGTTTCATCCTACTATTATTTTTTTGGTTTCAAAAATTATCGACCCTGGTCTATACAACCAGTAACGAGTTAATTTGATTTCTTCAACTAATTTTAATTGTCTTAAAGATATATGAGTCCTTATTCATACTTCCTTTTATGCCTTGCTTGATTTTCCTATATATTTTATAGCAACCAGAAGGCACAAGATGGTCTTTGACGAGAAGTTGAAGAAGAGACTAGGCTAGAATTTCAGCGCCGGCATACGAGTATCCAATTTCGAAATAGTCCTCTTATTATACATAGTGTTGTAGTAGCAACCTTGAGATGGCGCGGTACCTTTGTAAGTTACAGAGTACTAATGCAGGTCACAGAAACTGTATTGACGATATAAAAACAGGAAGACATATCCGCCAACAATTGACAAAATATTGCATACATTTAAAAGGATAAGCTAAAAATTCATACCCAGTTTCAATTGATACTTATGCGATATATATTTAAAAGGGAACTAAATAAATTTAATCCACCTAAAAAGATAAGAAACAATTTGTCACAGAGCAAACAAAGGCATGAATTCATTACGAAATTTCCCATAACACCTGATTCAATTACTGGTAACTTGTTTCGAGAGAACGTAATTAAATTTTGTTTGGACTTCGGCTAAGCAAATAATATCGGAGTTCACTGATTAATTTAGACTGGGAGGATTTATTGCTCTTATTTTATGTGAACTGATTTTTTATTGAACTGAACATTTATACTAAATATATATCCAAAGCTGAAATATATAATATACTAGCTGCCCCCGCGAACTTCGTTTCTCCTTACTGCCTAGCCTACCTTTTTAGTACATACCAACAATGAACATTTTGCTATGCTACCCCAGAGACTGTTCGGTTTTCCGGAATGAAAACTTTTTAGGTTTTTCTGTGATTTTTCTCTATATAAAATTCGGAGTTCAAGTAATAAGTTCTTAACTAACAAATAAAAATAGGAGTTGATAGTAGAGGGGTGAAAATTAAGGGTTGCATGTATTTTTGTATGCTGTATCATAAACAAATAAACTTACTGAATATGCATAAAAAATTTCATAAGAATCGGTCGAGCCGTTTCGGGGGAGTATGGGAACGAATATTGTGACACGAGAATTTTATATATTAGATATATAAAATTTAAAGGTTCAAACATTTACAAAAGGAAATAATCAAAAAAAAATATTAAATACGTAATACCTGATCGGCTGTGCTGTGTGATGTGAGGGTGTGAATGTGGGGTGTGCTCATGATGCAGGCGATTTAGCATTATGGACATTGACAGGGTTAGAAATGATTCTAAAGGAATATAATGTAGTTTAGTAAATAAGACTTCTATAAAAGTTTCAGACGAGTTTATTGCATGATATTATACGTACGACTTTTGATTACGTCATGCCTAAAGTGACCATTTATTATTTAACTGAAAACGGGACTTTGGTTTAATTTAGGTCAAATAAGTGGTCAGTGAAAAAATATTTTGTTTTAAGTTATTTGTTAAGAAAAAGTTAGTTGGCATAAAAGTTACGAATCACAAAATATAGGTTACCAATAAAATACCAATACCCAAAATGTTCAGTAATGTAACGCAGCAGTCGACGCGCGTTTGCCGGTTTGCTTCAGTCAATTCGTGAGGTACCCATCTTTCAAGCTTTTTAATCTTCCCAATTTGCTTCAAGTGAATTAAAACAGTTTTATCACTAACACCGCAGCCTGCAGCTAACTCGGACGTAGTTTCCGATGGATCCGCTTCCACAATAGCCTTCTATACTTCATTAGCAACTTGGGTCTCAGGCCGTCCACGGGGCTTGTTCTGCAGGTCGAAATTTCCAGAACGAAAACGTTGGAACCATAAACGAACTGTGTTTACTTTTGCAACATGACCGCCATACACATCATTCACCCTTCGATATATAGCGATACTTTAAGTTTTCCATTTTGTAAAATGAGTGACGCAAACGGAAAAACGGAAGAAACAATGATACGGTCATCGAAGCACATATGTAAATACTTTAAGTTTTCCATTTTGTAAAATGAGTGACGCAAACAGAAAAAAACAGAAGAAAAAAACAAATGAATGACGGTCATCGAAGCACAAATACATAAGTAAATAGCTTTACAAATTTGAATTTGGAATTCCTTACCAAAGAGGAGAACATCGTGATTAAAGTGGCCAGTACGAAATACGCCAATTTCATATGTAAGGACCTAATAACTTCAAATCCGTTAAAAAAGTGTTTTTCTATGTCTTAAAGTTATGTTAATAAAAGACAAAACTATGTTTTTAGTTATATTTATATTTATCAGAAGAACAAATTTGTTATAATATAGCAGGTGACGATTTTAAACAAGAATGAAACTCTTGGGAAGTTTTTTTTATATTCTGCTGCTTAAATTTTCGCGCGCTTTCTGAAATCTTGACAATTTTGCGTCGCACAGTTCATTTCGGGGACGCTGGGACTCGTAATTGGAAAAAGGGACAGTCAAACAACAAACAAACATCGATGTGATGAGCATTTGGTGTTGTGCTTAGGTCTTGGGTGTTTAAATATGTATTTATATGTCTATCTATATATAATATGTACGTATATACGTTGCCTAGTACCCATAACACAAGCTTCACCAGCTTAGCATGGGACTAGGTCAATTGGTGTAAATTGTCCAATAAAAAAAAAGTAAAAAAAAAACTGGTTAACAGTATTTATTGACATGGTATGTCTACACTGCTGTTACTTTTATTAAGCTGTAAAAATCTAAATATCTTAATGCGAAGTGGAACAACGTTGAACGGAAGTGGTAAATCATGAAGGAACACCCTATCTGTTGGTATTCATGTAGTCTGTGTATTATGAGCGTGTCTGTCAGTTTGCGTGGCTGACTATCGCTACATCTACCACCATTACACCGCCACGCCTACCTTATCAACACTATTGTGAAACCTATCGTCGTGATGAAAATACATCGCTGGTTTTGCACAGTGTTCTTCTTGTATGTCTTGTTAAACTGTTCGATGTATGTTAAGAAATTTTAATAGTTGTTTCTAATAAGATTATACGCATTTTCACGTGGTGTAAGTTTCCGCGTTCCAAACAATACAAATAACATCGCTTTATCTAGCGCTGAGAGTGATACATTGCTCGCGTTTATTATTTGATTTAGGAACTTCACATCTTCACTAGGATATCCAGATATCAGCACATACCATTTCTACTCAATCACAGATTATTTATCGTATTTTAAGTTAAAAAAAAGTGGTGTTACAACTTTCAGGTCTAGGATTTCTGTATGTTTCGTTTCGTTCTGTTAACCTCTAAAGCGTACCGGTTTCCTCATGATGTTTTCCTTCTACGTACAAGCGAGTGTAAAATAACATAGATAGAAAGTCTATTAGTACACAGCCGGGGTTCGAACCTATGACCTTAGAGTGAGGGTGAAATGTGTTCATGATATTATGAAAAGGTTAAAACAATAACTGAAATTATTTATCACCAGGTATTTGTATGTCCATAGATTGCATTTGTTTGAACGTCTATAACAATAAAGAAAAAACAAACATAAATTTTGACAGATATATATTCCTGTCAAACCATTATATTTAAATAATATATTATTGATTATATTGGAAGAATATTGTACAAAAATATTACGGTGGTACAATATAAACTTTGAATATTCTGCCACATAATGGCGTGCAAATTTGTCCTAAATAATTTAAAGGTAGAATTTTACAAATTAGACAGTACTTTATCAATCATATCATCATAGTCAGTTCTTACATTATTTTAGCACTTCATCACATTATTAAAATAGACTATTACATTAAATAAATAAAACACCGTATTTACGTTTCCCATTGAGTTTTCATTGTCAAATAACAAATTCAACGGCTAGTTTGAGAAGCAATGTACATAAACCCTAACTAAGCCCTCAACAAAAGGCGTTCTCTCAACGAATATATCAAGTACTATCTTTTTGATCTACCTTTGAAACTCTAATAGATACGTTGGATGCGCTTCTTTGTTGAAGCCTGAATGGTTATTAAAGTAAGATCCTATCGGTTTTAATTAAGGCGTATTACAAGCTGCAGTAACGATGTACTATATGGTATTACATATATGAGTAGCGAGTCGAGTGTTAGGGTAAGATTCAGTCGCTTCGAAAGCTCACCCTTTGTGTAGTAATTACTCGCGATTCTACGAACTTTGGTATATTGGATTTTTCAATATATTATGTGCGCAATATCGAGAGGTATTCATCTCAAAATTTAATAAATAAAAGAAGCCTTTTTTGCTGTAATTATAATGTATACGTATGTACAACAATTTATAGTATTTTAAAACTAATACAATTATTTATTTATTTCGTTATCCTACAGCTAACAAAAAATTTAAAACATTTACACTAAAAATATAGCCAAATATGGAATACATATTTTACAAAAAGCTTCAAACATCTACAAAAGGGAAAAAAACAATAAAAAATATTCAATACATTTCATTAAGTAATACCTAATTTGTCTGTTGTGTGATGGTGTACAAGTGAGGGTATGTACGTGAAGGTGTATGTGGGTTACTCTCACTCATGATGCAGGTGATTTTGCGCAATGTATATTCTTGATACACATTTTAACGTGACAGCAAAGAAACAAGTCAAGGCTTAAATATTATTCGTTGTATGCCGGGTTGCGCGAAACAAACTGAGTTTTTGTCATAGTGTTGATGTGAGGAACATGAACAATTAATCAGTTTGTCTATAGACAAAGGCCTCCTAATGTTTCGATTGGTCCCTTGCTATTCTGTGCCATTCTACCCCATCCTTATTATTTCCCTCCCCACACCCAACGCCTCACCTGTATTACCTTGCTTCTTATTCACTAGGATTCCACTCTAACATTCTTTGTCCATTTTCCCCTTTCTACTCTTATTATCCCATTGCCATTTCAGTCTTTTAAATGACATTTTTGCACTCTAGAATTTAGTTTTTTTTTATTTTGTATCGGTTAAGTTCATGTTTAGCATGTGTTAGGCATGTTAGATAAATAAGTTGTACAACTTTCTTTTACGTTTCATGTAGCATGTCATCGCCCATGAAACCTAAAAGTTATGTTCCGGTGCACAGCTAGTTGATATTGGTTGCATTTGTTGCCTGGAAAAGATCGCTCGACAGCGATAAGGCCGCTAGTGTCCTTTTCATTTAATTATGTTAACTGTATTATATTTCTGCATCGAAGTGTTAATAAATATATAAATAGATATAACTGACAACTTACTTGCTGATATCTAATTATTTTATTGCCAACACACAAATATACAGCATTTATAATATTCTTAACCTACATAGTAATCATTATAATAATAATAAATTGATTATTATAAAATTAAAAAAAAATTAAAACGTCTTGTCCCTGTCGCAGTGTGTGTACCTTTGACGCTGGCAGCACATCCACACTGTATTGCAATACGTATTCGTTGACCGAGGAAAGCACCAGCCCTGGGTCTATCTACCAGGTGCCAACTTAATTCTTTAATTAGCAGTGCACTTGAACCCCACTGAGATCCACTTGATCTACTCCAAAGAGAACAAAATCAAAGTTGGACGAAGGACTATTATTAGGCAAAATTAAAAGTGCCTAAAACCTACTTTTAAAGTGAAACTTTTATTACATCGTCTCAAACTTTTTCGTCTGCGTGTTGCATGTCGCGTGACGGTCGGCCGCGGAGTAGGGATAAAGTGAAAGGCGGTTGTCATAGCAGCCAAGGCCAATATGGCGGCGCCTATAGACTGCAGCAGCTGACCGTGTTGTGTATAGACTATTATTTAATATGTGTATATAATCTTAATAATTGTTATTAATATGTGTATATAATCTAAATAATTGTTAAGTATTATGTATGTCGTACTCTCTAAGACACAGAATTCAATAATAATATTAGTTGGAGACTTAGTCTACTTTTGTTATTTCCCATTATCATTCGAATTTTCCAAGTATGAAATTAAGATTGATAAAGCGATTTTATACCCTTAATGGAATATTATTCCAAAAATTATTAGCTAAATGTCTATAATGCGAAAAAAAGTTTCACTTTTACCGTGGTTTCATAAAACCACACAATCCTTTTTTTTATATTAAATTACTTTATCAAACACAATAGCATGTCGTAGTATATGCGGCTTATCTCAAATAGTACAAGATATTAATTAAAGCCTTCGAGCAAACACGACCGGGTTCGTTTCAACCCTTTCAGTGGTTGCTTTTAATGCGAATTATCAGTGCCTTGCCATTTTGACTTATTCACTTACAATTAATGTTGCCTCTTAATAAAAGCCTTTGCGTTGGTCGAACAATATTATTAATGAATCAGTGGCGCTACAACCTTTCTGGGCCTCAGGTATAGTCGCAGTTAGTTAATTTCTTGTATTTTTTTTTCAGAATTAAGTTCGTATGTTTGTTTTTAAAGTTAAAAATGATGAGAGTAAATTTTCACGATGCGCGCGCACACCGTCACAAAAAACCGACACCCTGAAGTTAGTTATAGTTTATTGTTAGTGTTGTTTTTTCTACAAACGTCGAATAACATTTTTAAGAAGATTTTTATCTTGTTACGCCAAAGAAATATAACTTCTAACGCGTGTACATTAGTTTTTTTTTTCGTCTGTAAATTTTACTTATTGTGCACTCTAGTCAATTCAGGGTCGCCTGTTAGGGCAGGAGTGTTTTTATAAATAAATAAATAAATTTCTGTATCTGTTTCATGATTATTTGTTAATCTAATAGGCTGGAACGTGATCAGCCTCCTGTGACTTCATTACCATTGCATAGATTAATATAGCATTTTTTAAGTATTTCCGAACCAATTCGACTTAGGGTCCTTCAAGAAAAGAGTGTACCAAATCTTAAAAGAACCAACGACGCACTCGCGAGCCCTCTGGCATTGATCAGATAAGGTGACCTGACCGTTTGCCACCTGCCCTGCGATTCTGTAACTCACTTTTCTATCTCTAACTCAATAATCAATAAACTACAAGCTCCCACCTTTTCAGAATGCCAAATCATAAAATGACTGCTTCACGACTGATTTGAGAGCGACCGCCGATGCGAAAACCGCTGTGTGAGTTCGAAAAGTGAGTTACAGAATCGCAGGGCTGTTCTATAAAAAAACACAAAACGGCAAGAAACAAATTTGCTTTATACTAAAGAGATTACAGATAATCTCTACATATTAACCTTTCCCGTGAACTTCTCTATCAGTTGATAAAAAGTGCATTTTATTGAGTTTCTAAATAAATATGCAAACATACGTAAGGAACATTATGTATGAGTGGGCAAAGGGCTTTCTATTTGAGGTATATATCACGTTTATAGGTAAAGTGTTAACTATAATTTAAGCCTTAATTGCTTCTTTTGTAAACCCCTATTTTCCATATTTCATGAAGATTAAGTAAAATTGTTGTTTTAAAAAGTTTACCTTTTCGATTCTATATCACAGAAAACCAAGTTATTAGGTTAACGATTTTACCATTAAAACTTTATATTTCGCTTTGCATCTCTGTTTATATAAGTATGACTGTTTAATCTTCTAATCCAAATGCGCAATGGATAGGGTACAATGTAGAGCACACGATTGTAACATTTAGTATTAGGCTTTGTTATCTCCAAATCAAGGCTTTCAGTGTTGGCAGCCTTTCGAAATTTGCTGTTTACGGCAAAAGTTTTCGGTCAAAATGAAATCTAGTTTCTTTTTGTTTTAAACATCGAAACAATACGTCCAACTTATTGAATTTACTCTCAAAATAATAAAACTAAAGGGGAATTTAAAAGGTAACAGAGTCGTTCGTTAAATTATCCGTAATTGTAGTTAAACAACTATATATCTTAAGAACGGTGTAACTTAGCAACATAATTGCCCGATCAATTAAGGGTTTAATTAATTGATTTGAGGAAATATCACTAGTAAAAGGTTTGGAGCTTAGCATTGGAACGCTGGAAATTGAACGCACGACCTCAGGGATAAAGATCTCATGCTAAAGCCACTAAGCCATCAGTGCTTGCAATACTTACTCGTGATAAACTTTGTAATCTTTCTCATTATTTTTTTATGTAAAATAGAAGGGAAACTTCTATAACAAAAATCTAATAATCGAACAATGCTAGGAGATATATAAGTCTCTTTAACAGCCTTTGAAACTGAAATCTTTCTTAGTGTATATGGTATATATCTTATTATATATACATTATACATACTAATATATAAACAAGCGGACCCGACAGATATCCTATAAATACGACTTTAAAAAATCTTCCAGTTTTAAATCTAAACATTCTCGAATCCACTTGTACTTTTGTTTATTAACCACTAACATATTACCTAAGAATTTATAACACTGAGAAAAACGAATCGTTATCATCATCATCATCATCAATGGCTATACAGCCCCTTGCGGGGCTTAGCCTCCGCAAGTACACTTCGACATCGCAATCTATCCAGTCCTTCCCGCGTCCAACGTCAAACCCTACTATTTTTCGAGATCCTCAACAACATCAGGCTCAAGTGGCTGGGAAGTACAGAACCCCAAGGTCCCTATTGAACTCAAGAGATAACCCAGTAGACCGAAGCTGCGTTGGTGGGATGGAGTTGTCAAGGACCTCGAAAAACGAATCATTAATCAGCCTTGCGATTCTGTAACTCACTTTTCGAACTCGCACAGCTGTATTCGCGGCGGCGGTCGCGCTCAAATTTCAGCTCGGATTTTGCATTCTGATAAACATTAAACTACAAGCTCCCTCCTTATCAGAATGCCAAAACGTAAAATGGCTGCTTCACGACTGATTTGAGCGCGACCGCCGCTGCAAAAACCGCTGTGCGAGTTCGAAAAGTGAGTTACAGTATCGCAAGGCTGAAATAAATAGCTATTACTTTTAGAAAACGCCAGCCTCAAACATTTGTTGAGAATTCTTAGTATTAAGCGTAATCACTTGTTTAATACGTTATTAAATACATGATAGAGCTACTGAAATTAGCTATTAGCAGCTATCGCAATTTCATCAAACTTATAGAACATATTGTTAAGACAAACAAGAAACACAAGCCTATAATGAACGCAATCAGAGCACCTTGTTCTACGCCCACTTAGAAGCTTGCAGCTTCCCGCAAATCGTATCAAATTGTATCAATTGACCGCCCCTTCCTTGGAAGTTTCTTGGGGCAATTAAAGTTGTGCTGGGACAAGGGAGAGGAGTGGGAAACTTAGGCTTCATCCGTACGCTATTGTATAGTTCGGACAGTGAGGAAACTAGTTTCTGAGTCATCCGAAACAGTATTTGTATTTTTTATATTTTTTTATAAACAGGAGCAAAATGGCAGGGCACGCTAAAGTGGACTGATACCGCCCATGGACTTCCCCAATGCCAGAGGGCTTGCGAGTACTTTGCCAGCTTTTTAAGAATTGGTACGCTCTTTTCTTGAAGGACCCTAAGTTCTGAAATACTTCAGTGGGCTGGTTCCACATAGCGGTGGTTCGCAGCAAACATTGCCTTATAAACGTTCAGTTACAGATGGACGTCAAGGTAATACGGGTGGAATTTCGTAGTCTGCCTAGGCGTTAGACTATGAAATTTAGCTGCAGGTTTTAAAACAACTCCTCTTAACTCTGTTAATGGTAAATGCTGAAGATGTAAAGAAAACGCACATCTCTAGGCAACCCCAAGGGATCAAATATCAATATAATTAATAAAGAGGAAATGACGGCGCGTTCCGTTCGCTTGTGGACATCATCTTTAGTAGACTAATCTGTAGTAGACTACGCAAAGACATCAGACGCCACGATAATATGCCTGAGTCAAATTTTAACATGAAAATCCATTTCCTAGAATGACTGATATTTTCAAACTGTGGAATCAGATTAGTCCCAAGAAAATCTTTGCGAGTAATTTACCAACAAAAGTAGGCTCAGTTTCGGGATTGAGGTAAAGCAGTAATTATCTATACCGTTTTCGTTATTGTTTTGATATACTTAAAATTAACTTACCTTTATCGAAGACTAACATACTTTAAACACATTCGGTTCTATTATAAAATTTCTGGGATCTGTGCAATAGACTAGTTCTTTCCCTTGGTATCGCAAATAACCTAGACCTTCGCCGTCGCACATATCCCATAGGTACTAAGAAACCCAGTTCTTGGAGTACACTTGGGTTGTACACAACACCCCTCAAGACTTTCAGTGCATAGTACGTAGTAGTTTCAATGTCTGAATAATAAATAGCTCCATAGTCATTATTATTATTATTAAAAGCAGTTTATAATGAGACATTGTTCAGGTTATCGTTTGTTGGGTCACAACAGCCTGTTTCCTCCATCCTTCCTGTCGTTAGACGACAGTTTTTCTTTATTTCATTGTCAGTTCCTGCCTCCGACTTTCAACCTTCCTTTATACACGCGTAACTCAAAGTCAAAGTCAAAATCATTTATTCATATAGGTAACACCATGTACACTTATGAACGTCAAAAAAAATATATGAAATGCTTCTAACTTTACATTTACTGCCAGTTTTCACATCAAAGGCGTAGAACGGAAGAGAAGAACTGGCAATAAACTCTCCGCCACTCTTTTTTTTCTCCACGCGCGTAGGATTACGCGTATCTTTAGGTGCTGCCCTCGTTCCTCGTTGTTACTCTTTTGTCATATACATCTTATAAATATTGTGTAATATGTACATTTAAACCCCTCCTAACAGTTATAAGTACCGATACCAGCTTCTTCCTTTTGAATAAATTCAACGAAGGGCTTGTCGAATTGTCTATCTTCAATGTATTACTGATCGGCTGGATTCTCTCTCTACGCAGAAACGTTGTGTCTCTATGCGTATTCAAAGTGTAGTATGGAGAGTGTTCTGAAGAGTTGTTTAGTTTGATCCCTCCTGCCTAGTTTAAATACCGTATGACCCGTAATAATCAAAATTTTATACACATTACCTTGATCACGGTCCGTTTCACAAGATATTTTCTTTTGCGAACTAGCGACTCCCGGTTGGTCCTTCCTTGGAAGATATTACAATGTTTAAAAAAAGAATATACTCCATCCTCAGAGGCCGGCCACGCACCCACTAAAATGGGTGTCCAGGGCGATGCCCTTTTTGGACGTCCCATAGGCTCATTTGCCCCCCCTATTCTATAAAAAAAAACACTATCTGTTCATGAAAACCGTACAAAAATCCATTGGTTTTTGTGTTTCTTGCTTTTCATACAGACTGACGCAACCGGGTTGGCATTTTATATTTATTAATTAATTAAATATATTACTGAAGATACTAAAATTTTATGTGTGAACAGAAATTAAATATTACATTACCTACTTGTGCAAATTAAAATGCAAGAACTTTGTTTCAAAATAAAAAAGCATATTTCAAAGTTTCAACCAAGTGCCAAGTTTCACCAACATTAATATTCTCTGAATATTAGTCTACAGTGAATGACCTGTAGTAATACCTTTTTTTCTCGAATAAAGTTCACAAAAGAGTGTGACCCTTTAATAAATTACAATCTAGCCTATACAATAATTATGGCTAATAAGTATTATTATGTTGACTTAAGTCCTTCCTTCCTTCAAGAAAAGAGCGTACCAATTCTTAAAAGGCCGGCAACGCACTCGCGAGCCCTCTGGCATTGAGAGTGTCCATGGGCGGCGGTATCACTTAACATCAGGTGAGCCTCCTCCGTTTGCCCCCCGTTCTATAAAAAAATAAAAAAAAGTTTTTACAACACTAATATATAGCTCAAACTAAGGTAATATTCGTTAACAGTCTTAGTGTTCAACAATGTTTTGACACTTCGTGTGTCCGAGATACCGCACTTGCACTTATATTCACTACACTTAGTTTATTAACTCAAAAGCTTTAGTTCTCTTTAGGCGTCTTATTCCTGTTGTGTTGAGAAGTTGGATAGTAATGATACCCAGAGTCAAAGCTCACTTATAATAATGTATAACCATAAAATGGACTTGTAGTGTGTTAAGGTAAGGGGAATGATGTTTAGGTTTGTGCCAACCATATATCTTAAATTAAATTATAATGATTCATGTGCACTTATTATTACAATTTTTTTTTCATGTATCCTTTATTAGTTTAGTTTCTTTTTCTTAACAACTATATGTAATACATGTATTTTTTTTGCACTTCTTACATACCTTATGTAATTTAATACATTTTTTTTCTTTTCTCACAGTCACAGGAAGAGATCGCTCGAAAGCGATAAGGCCGCCAGTTGCCTTTCCTTTACATGTAATTATGTTAAATTTTTATATAATAAAGCAACAAAGTGTGAATAAATAAATATATCAGCCATCGCCCATACTTACTTTCTGTTCTGTCAGCAGATCCAATCCTCCGGCATTCAATCTTCTACGTAACGAAGAATATTTCATTAATATAATTAATACTACTTGAATTTTACATTTATATAAATTTTATATATTTACAACTCGCTTGTACAGTAAAGGAAAACATCGAGAGGAAATCGGCATGCCTTAGAGTTTAGACCCATAAAAGTTGTCGACATGTGTCAATTGCACAGGAAAAAGTTACAAAAGCCAAGAGTTTTGACATATTTCATGGTTCTCTGGCCTCAGCTAAGGGTAGAATTAGGACACGGTACCGATAATTTCATTTCTTGCTTCAAATAGTTTAAGTTTTTATAGTTGGGTTTTTTGTAGTTTCTATTTTTAATTTTATGGTTGTTTGTATTAACACTGTTTATTGTATATACTTGTTTTCGCTGGTCGTCCATATGTTATAGGGTCGGCACCGCTTTTTATATTTTTGTATGTAAGTCAATTTATATCATGTGTTTGTCCTAATTTTGTGGTCCAAATAAAAAAAATTAAAGGTGCGACAGCCGCTGGATAAAAACTGTAAGTATATAATTTATGAATCAGTCACCAAAAAAAAATGCTGAGTTTAATCTAGATTAACAAAGTGGCAAGAACACTAAAAATGGAACAGTAATTTATAAAGTTGAATTAAGCACAAAACTTTTATTGTGGCTTTTTAACATAAAATACAAAAGATATAAAAATGCAATCTTTTATCTGGCCTCTTTTGTCAATGGCCACTCGTTAATTTCCCTCAGGCATTAGGAAATCGACTTTTTTAAATTGTAACAGGGCGCTTGAATTTTAACAATTCGTCATTTCGCATTTGGACTAGGGCACGTTTTATGAGAGTACTTATTAAGAGCTTTTTAAGCTTGAGAAAACCGCTTTCCTAAATGCTTTTGTTGTTTGTCGGAAGATGCGTAATGTTTTTTTTTATGAATAACAGGAATAAACTGTATTTCATTTTGGCATATTAACTATTATTTATTGCTGTTGTAGGGGGGGCAAGTTTTTTTAGAACAAGTTCTATCTTTAAACTGAATCGCCTATTTATTTCGATTGATCGAGCTGAAATTTTAGCATGATATATAATCCACGTCAAGGATTGTTTTCATCTATTTTTTTTTTTTTTTTCCACAAGTATTACAAAATTAAACTTATATGAAATGTATTCTTTGTTTTGCTTCTCATTTCTCAACCATTCAATCACAGCGAAGCGTGGTTGGGTACAGCTAGTTGATTATAATTTTTATCTATTTTATTACATTTTCCATGTTCCAATACGAGTTTTAATTGTATTTGAAATCAATTCCGAGTTGTCACAAGTCCTACGAATACTATGAACATTCAACAATAACTAAATGCGATTAACAACTTAGGAAGTTCGATGATGTATTTTAATAGTAGCTAACTTACTAACTCGTCTTAGTGTAGACTAGTCTAAGCTCTCAAGTTCTGAGGAACCTTGTTATAGGAATAATTAATTAAAGTTATTACTTTTATGTGTTAGATAGTTGGAATATTGAATCTTTATATAACGCGTTCATATAGTGACAATGATGTGTACTGGATTGGTCCTTTGTAACAAATATAATTATTTATTTTTCTTAGCAAATTACTTATTTTTGAAGTGAAACGGATGAAACGCAATAATAATAATATTAGCGTCACGAAGATGTGCAGCGTTTTTGTCGAAGAAAAGGGAGATGGGACCGATTGAGAGAGAGTGAGAAAGGGCGAACGTAGCATGAAGCAAATAGTCTACGTAGCATGGAGAGAGCTATAGTGAGAAAGATTGGGAGAGAGAGTAAGGGTGATCGAGAAAAAATACACACTGTGGTTGATATTAGTATTCGTTTAGTAGTTACATATTAGAACTTTAGATGGTAATTCTGTTGCATAACGTCTTGTGCACTAAACGCAGATTTTTTATTTATTTATATTATCATTATCACGTACACAGTGTGTAAACAGTGATCACCTATTAGGGCTTTTACCTAAATAATAATTAATTAACAAAAAGATTCACTACTGACATGTGTAGATTGAACGCACATACTTTTTGAAGTGAAACTTCTTTATCGAGGTTGGAAAAGAATTTAGTCTAACATTTTTTCGTTACGCGTCACATTGTTCGGTTACGCGCCATGTTGCTTTTTGAAGTCAAACTTCTTTATCGGCGTTGGAATGAAACTTCTTTATCGACGTATGGGAGAAATTTTGTAGCAAATCATCACGTTTTTCAATGATAGTAATAATTGTATTACAATTAATGAAATTCTATAATAATCTTCGTAGTAATAAGGTAAAATGAAATATTTGTATTCATGTCTATGATAATAAAAGCCTTTTGTTAAACTTTATCCAATTTAACGAATTTCTGTAAAGTTGCATATAGTAGATCATTTTTCGAAAAATAAGATCATAAAGAAGTTTCACTTCTTACGTGTGTACACCTAGTACACGCACATTTTTTTTAAATATAAAGTCTAAATATTATTACTAATGACCCACAATTATTATTGTTTGATAATTATTAAGGTGTGTTTCAAAGGACCGATCTGGTACTACTCTTTAAGTGTTTTAGCCCCGGATAGCAACTATGTCTAATAAATTTTTTGTCACAGACTCTAAATCCGCTAAGTACAGTGATGGTGCGCTAGACTGCATAAATAAATTATTAGTATATATATCTCCGTCAAGATAAAAGCGTACCGATTCTTAATAGGACGGCAGCGCGTTTGCGAGCCTTCTGGAAGTGCGAGTGTCCATAGGCGGCGGTATTACTTAACATCAGATGAGATTCCTGCCCGTCCGCCTCCTATAACATAAAAAAAATATAAATATAACAGTTACGATTTCATTAATACGGTACATGCTATTGTGGTAAAAAAAATATTTAACAATCTGTATCTGAAAAATACGTTTCCGAAGCGAAAATATTATAAAAATGTCATCGTCTTCACATTATTGAGACGCAATTTCAATATGGAAATAACGCAAAAACCAAGATGGCGTCGCGAACTTTTTTAATTTCATTCAAATTCGACCACGGCGGCCCCAAGAGTTTTTGGCGTCGTTAAAATTAACAATGCGATATCGGTGATTGATTCATTGCTGATTTTCCGCCTCAACTTTCCACCAATTGCTTTAATTATTGATAAATTTATTTTTGACATTTTAAAGTTTAATTTATTCTGTGTGTCGTCATGTACGAATTGAGACGCGTGAATATCTTACTATTGACTTTTGTTTAGCCCTATGACCCCCAAGTGGACATCCAGCATAGGAAACCAGCCTAATTGGTCCTGGGCAGTCCTCATAATTTCACTCCATTGGCAATGTGACTTGGATCCCTCCGGAGCGTATGGTCCACCCTACATTATTGATTCTTATACAACCTTTAATATTGTATTTAGTATTAAGAGCCAATAGGTACTATAGCCATAGATATCATCCACCAGTAAACCCCGCAAGCACCCACTTATGGTGTCTCCTTTCGAAATTGTTTTAAAGTACAGTCAAAACCGTTTACGACGACATCGTTTAGAAAAACATACCGGTTATACTGACCAAAATCAAAGGTCCCGGCTGAATTCTATTGTATTAGGTACTTAATAACAACGTCATCGGCTGTTACGACTATCGGTTTTTATGACCAAATATGAGTAGTCCCTTTGATGTCGTTGTAACAGATTTTGACTGTAATTACATTTTGTTTTACAGTAATATGAATATTATGCAGTTCTGGCCTAGTGGCTTCAGCGTGCGACTCTCATCACTGAGGTCGTAAGTTCGATCCCCGGCCGTGCACCAATTGAGTTTATTTCTATGTGCGCATTTAACATTCCCCCGAACGGCGAAAGATCGTGAGGAAACCGGCTTGCCTTAGACCCAAAAAGTCAACGACGTGCGTCAGGCACAGAAGGCTAATTACCTACTTGCCTATTAGATTAATAAATGATCATGAAACAGACACAGAAATCTGAGGCCTTATGAGACTTAAAAAGGTATATTTATTTATTATGAATATGTAGTATCGAGATGATTGCTGTCAAACATAGATGCTGTATAACAAGACGTAACAGTCAACTTAACAAACAAAGCAGGCCGGGAGATAGTGACTCAAAATAGTGGGGCATTTGTACCAGTATGGCGGTTCTTCAGGGGTCTTATTACGCAATGAAAAAATGAAAAATTATGATCATAGCGCTGGTAACGGCGACACTATCGCGTGGGCGTTAGTCGAACTCGTCGGATTAATTACGAAAGTCTAACGATTTGTTCCACAAAAATTCTAGTATTTTGCGATAGTCCATAAAAAAATAAGAGGCGGCAGTGTCATGCCATACTTCTCCAGTGTGACTTACAGCCCGCCATACCGACGCGAATGCGTTAGTTAAAAAAAAATCAACCATTTGTACCAGGCTAATTTTTGCACAGTTAATCGTCGTCGTGCAGCCATTAATAATAATAATAATAATAATAATTTATTTATTGCAAGAATATGGTACAAATGCTAAATTTACGAAAATCACCATGCCATACTTTTCGGACGGTTCTATTCTTTAGTATTAAAATGATAACCTAAAATAAAATTACTTTTTCGTAGAAAGATATTCTCAACGTTTCAGCATTAATTAAAAATGTAATACAAATTCCTATAATGTATTAAGAGATACAAATTAAGTAGAATATTCAATATAAATTTTATCTGAAGTGATGTCTGATGAAGTCAGATTATTGGTTGGGGAAGTGAATTCGTTTAAGGCTCCATTAATTTTTCTATCGAGATCGTCTGAAGAGCTGTCATTATCGGTCGTTACTTACGCACTTTGATACCGAATCGATTCCAAACATCGTAATTGATATTAAATCGAATCGGTATTTTAATTAAGTTTACAATACACTGCGCACAACTTAAGTGCTGCACATTTTCAGGCAAAATAACCATTAAATCATATATTCTTATATATAAAATGTGCTAGTCAACCGATGTTTTTGAGTCTGTGGATTTATCGTGCCCTTCTTAGCTCAGATCGTGCGTTCGAATCACAGTACACCTAAAGGTCAGTACTCACATACGGTATTACTCGATAGTTTTACTCGAAGTCGAGTAAAAATCAACGTGTGGACCGCAAAACTCACAGCTCGAAGGCTCGCACCGAGCCGGCTCGATGGAATTAAATGAAAGTAATTTCCTTCGAACCTACTCGAAGCGAGCCGTCAAACGTGACTCGAACTTGTGTACGTGACTGCGAGTGGCGCGAGGCGAGCGTCAGTCTGGTATTGTTTATCGTGATTGAAACACGTGTTTTTAAAAGAAATGGATTTGCGAGTTTATTCCAAAAGCGCTATAGAAGACTTTATTAACACATATAGACAGTGTGAGTGTTTATGGAATGTCAAGTCCAAAGATTACTACCACAAAAATAAGAGAAATGAATGTTATGATAAATTACTAGCTGTGCTTAAAACTGCTGATCAGGATGCAAATAAAGAAACCGTGGTCAAGAAGATAAACAGCCTACGTGCTTCTTATCGTAAAGAAAGGAAAAAGACACGTGAATCACGAAGTGGAAGTGGCGCTGCAGAAGTATAATTATAATACAAAGTTGTGGTATTTCAAGCTTCTAAATTTTTTAGATGATTCAAGTCCGATTTTACCTACAAGGGACAATCTAAATGAAACACATGTAAATTGCTATACTTTTTATTTATTATTTTTATAATTGTAAATTATAATTAAGCTAGTATTAATTAATCCAAAAAATAATTAGCTCAGTACCTCCTTTTACATTTTTTCTTTTCATTTTCTTTGATTTTCTTATAAAGCACTGGGAGACTTGCTAAATACAGCCACCGTCTCCTTTATTGCACAGACATCCTTTGGCTCGAACGGTTCGGTGAATACTGAACGGCGCGCCTCACTCGATAGATCAATGCTCAATGTGTGGACGAAAGCCCATGCCATGGGTTTTGCTCGACAGTTTAGCTCGATCGAGTAATACCGTCGTATGTGAGTACTGACCTTAAGGCCTTCTATTATTAGTACTTAAATCGTTCGGTGGAAGAATATTTCATAAATTCTCTTTACGAAATTTTAATTTTAAAAATAGAATTTCTGTAATTCGCCCTTCTCTTTCTCCTCAATCGGTCTCAATCACTCTCTCCCTTTTTTTCGACAAAAACACGGCACATCTTCGTGACGATAATATTATTATTATTGCGATTCATCCATAAAAAAAATACCGTCTAAAAAAGTTTCACTTCAAAAACTATCACGAAACAGATACAGAAATCTCAAGCCAATATTAAGGGTTGTAGCGCCAGTGGTTTATTGGAATGGTCGATGGAGCTTTTATTAAAATAATTTCTTTTAGAATGATTACAGCGAGTGTCAATACGCAGAACCACCTGACACTAATATAGCTGTGAATGTATTTTTATAAGAACTCTCTCTTATTTGATTATATTTCACTCCCAGCAATTCAATATCAGGAACGCAGCAGGAGCAAGATTAATCCACATTGAAAAAAATTACGAGGTTGTGAAGTAGTATTTTCTTTCCGACGTATTTATTTAGTTTTTTTTTTAAGAATTTGTATTTTAGTTTATGTTATTTGTTGGATTTTATTATTTAAATAATACATATTTAACATTTTCAACATGGATAGAATAGAATATTGAGTGACAGATTCAAGGTACCTAATTTTAGATAATTATTTGTTTATTTTCGAAAATTTGTACCAAAACGCAACTACGTAATAAATACATTAGAAATATTGATGAAAATGCGCCTGATACCATTTAAGAAATTTTAAATGACACCAAGTTTCAGCTAGAGTGTCAACGTTGACGTGTCAGCGAAAAGGCCCAGTGACTGTTTTTATTTAGAAATGAAATCTAGCTGTTGGCAAACATAGCTTTGCCTGACAAGTGCTTGAAGGAAGGAAACACACTAGAGTGATCTAAGAGCTCTAAGCGTGCCGTAGCCGATGTCAAGTATATACATATATTGAGTAGTCGATACTTCGATAGCGCGATTCAAGGTATGATGTCATCACGTAATCTCACGGCTTCGGAAGCTTGTTGTAAGTCCTAGTTATTAGCAAGAAGTTATTCAGAACTAAACAAACACTGGGTTGAATACGGCATTTTTTATTTAAATTACTTTTTCTAAAAACGTTCCTTCCTCATAACCTGATCCTAGAAAAGGACCTTGTTACTGATGTATCGTGAGACTCAGTAATGGATGAAGATAAAAATAAATAAGAAAGTTTATTTAATAACAAAATAGTTCCATAATAATCTAAGGCCGGTGTTATATTGTTTAAACATTAAACATACAAAAATACATTCGAGCCATTTATTCATTCTAATAAGAAATTGTATACAAACCACATACACTAATATTTGGGTTTAAAAAATCTCATTTGCTTATGTAATATTTAGAACACGGACTACACCGCTCACATGAACAAAAAGGGTAACAAAGTGAAAAGGAAAAAAGGGGACTTCCTCTTGCACTGTGGGCTGACGAGCTCAAAGTTGATGGGGAAGATTGGCAGATAAATGGTCAAGATATAGAGAGATGAAGCCGGTTGGATGAGGCCTTTACTCTGTAAGAGGTCTTTGAAAAAGAAACTAATTATGTATGTAGGTATATTGTGTGTATCTTTTGTAAATGAGGCTTAATTATTATAATGATTATAAACATATTTACAATTTTAATAATAGGAACGAGCTTCTAGCCAAGGTTAGTAATAATTTCCGAGCAGGAGATAATAAAACAGACACAATTCAGTTGTATTATATTTAGAAAAAGGTACGATTGCTTGCCAGGTTGGTAATCATTTCCAAGCCGGAGATAATAAGACACAATTCAGGAGTATTATAAAACATTTATAATATATATACTACAATACGCTCCAAGGGTAAGATTAAGAAAGGAAACTTACCGAGTAAACGTCCTGGTTTCTGACAAACGGGGGTTTTAGTTCACGTTATGCCTCGATTTGTAATCATACCTCTGACGACCGAAGACTGAAATTTCCCTGAAACTAGAAGTAGTAAGCTGGTAGTTGGTAAACCAGTATTATAGCTACATAAGTATAATTTGTAATACAAATTTCTTAACCTACAAAGTAAATATAAAAAAGAAAATTAAAACAAATTTAAAAAGTTTGGTCCCTGTGGCAGTGTACCTTTAACGCTGGCAGCATTTCCTCGCTGTATTGCGATACTTCTTCGTTGAGCCATGAAAGCACCGACGATCTGAGGTCACCGGTACTATCTACCAGGCGCCAACTTAAATCTTTAATAACCGCCTGTGCACTTGAAACCCACGGCCCAAAAGTCTACAGCAAAGGGAACAAAATCGAAGTTGGAGGAAAGACTCTTATATTTGTGCCGTTTATTATTTTCTGCCAGCTCTGCGGCTGCCCCAGCTTTTTTTCTTAAAAAAGCTAAATAAGCATGATGAAGACAAGAAAAAAATAAATGATAAAGATTTATAGGTAGATATGTATTATAGCTTAATTCATGTACGTAAAAAATAAATTTTGCGTCCACCATAAAATTTGACAGTAAGATACTAATTTGGTTGAAGTCTTGATTCTACAACTTTGATAGTATGTCAATATTAAAATAAAATACGAATAACAGCTCAGTCTACTTGTTTTTCGCCATTTGGCTGGCTCAGGTACTTTTCACTCTCCAATTCGCCCATGCGCCCAAGGTGTCCCAGACAAGGAAGTCGATAGGCATTACCTGTATATTGGGTTGGGCTTAGGGTATTGGTACAACCCAATAAAACAAGTACATACTATCGAAGAATATAATGTAAAGTTACATTTTTTTAATTATAATATTTAAAAATATATTTTTATTGCTTTTTGCAGTTTGTATTAAATTAGTATCTCGACTAAACAATTGCACAGCATCTTTACAATCTATAATTAAACGATTCAGCGCCAATCTATAAATTCCGTTTAACGAAAAAATATTTACAACTAAAGAATCCCATCACATCATAAAATATATACGTAGAGTACAATTACCTAAAATAACGTATAATACTTTATTAAGTACGGCTGGCAACCCTAGTTGGACTACCGATTCTTCGAATACTACTAACTGCCCTGCGATTCTGTAACTCACTTTTCGAACTCACACACCGGTTTTCGCATCGACGGTCGCTCTGAAGTCAGTCGTGAAGCAGTCATTTTATGATTTGTCATTCTAATAATCAATAAACTACAAGCTCCCACCTTTTCAGTGTATTTATTGATTTTCACCCTGATTTTAAATGTATTTATTTTCACATATTATAATTAATATCTATACACAGGAAACATTTGTTTTTGGTATATTCTTAACAAAGAAACTCATAAATTATTATTATTCGTGAGTAGGCCCTATTTATTTCCAAAATGTTTTGAAAATTAGAGCCGTACGAAGCCGGGACAGACTGATAATGTTACGCTCCTCTAACATATGCTTTTTGAATATTATTTCTCACAGCTCATCCTTCTTAGACAATTCGTTGAGGATCTCCGCAATTAACAAACAAACAAACAAACAAAAATCATTTATTCTTGTAGGTTACACAATGTACACTTATGAACGTCAAAAAAAAATACATTAAATGCTTCTAATTTTACATTTACTGCTGGTTCTCAAATTAAGGGTGTAGAAAGGAAGAGAAAAACTGGCCATAAACTTTCCGCCACTCTTTTTAGTCGCCAAGTTATTGTTTTACACAACGTTTGTAAGGAGCTGCAACCATTACACCATGTTCCACGTGACATCTTAAGTAATAAATAAAATAAATTAAGAACAAAGATTTGTCCTCTATCAGCAGGATGCATGGTGAAATAGTAGCACGCACTTACATTCTCTTGGGAACAACACGCAAATACATAGTCGATACATTAAGTTGTGGAACAGGCTGTGCGACTCCATACGATTGGCTACCTCCCTAACATCTTTTAAAACATTTCTTAACCATATCCTATCCTGCTCAATCGTGACTATTGTAATTCTTATTCTTTTGTATTGCATCGCAATTCATGATTAGCCTTTTAGTTTACTTTATTCATTTTTTTGGGTTAATTTAGGTTAAGGTTGGTGATTCAATTATCTTTTTATATAAGATTTGGTTGTGCACTTCTTGACTTTACCCATCATACTCCTTTTTTCTAGATTTTTACTTACTAGGGTTGCCTGGAAGAGATCGCTTGTTATCGATAAGGCCACACGTTACATCCCTTATAATTTTGATGTGTTATGTTATTTGTTTTTCTATAAATGTAACGAAGTGTAATTCTATAATATATATAATGTTATTGATAACTAAGACGTAGTTATATTTGGGTTCATTATATTCTCATGCTCGATACACGCATTACATAATTGACAGTTGATAATATATTTCCCCGATGTTATATTATTAAATAACCTTTCGATTTTCTTTATTCTGATGTAAGTCATGGTCTATGAATACGATTAAATTAGGTAACTTCACACTTCTCGTATTTTTTTATATTTGCTACATAAATAAGCAGGAGTAAAAATGTATCTAGCGATCTAAAAAAGATATTTGTTGTTATATTTAACAGTAGGTATAAAAACATGAATAAGAAATATCTATAGCATAACCAACTTACATATTCTGTCTACTAATTAACCTAATATTAATTTAACTTAGTTATCAGAATGTACAACGAAAAACGTAAGACGTTTCGTTCGATTGTGATTGGTCAAAGTGAACGTAATATGACGTATCAAGTCACGTGGTCAACGCGTTTTACACGAGATAAACTATTGACCAATCATAATCAAACGAAAGACGGCGTCGTTACGTCTTTGGTTTTACATCTCTCTTGTCTTGTTTTACGATTTTACGACTGATGTGTGTACCACTATAATGACTCTTGGAAATGGATTATATAAATAATATATATATAATCCATTTCCAAATTATCCAAACTTTATTGGATTATTTCAATCCAATAAAGTTTTATTTAAACTAATATTCGTTACAACAGAAAATGCCTGGTTTGGCTTTACGCAACGTTATTTAAAAACATAACTGTTGTATCTGAACATTCCAATTTATTTAAAAATTAATTACAAAAGAATGAAAGCGGAAAAAGTCTATAACAATTACCGATATTTCGGGCGCGGCTCCAATTAATATCAATTAAAGATAAGATTCGGGTCCAACCGCAGATTAATTACACCCTTAGTCCAGATTCAAAAGAAAATATGACAAAAGGTGGATCGTTAAACTTAATGGCCGATTTTCGAACGCCCCTTTCTATTCCATTTGATTAAAAAAAAAGCACTTTTTCCGCGTCAATTGATTTTCTTTTGCAGTTTTTATCGTTCATATTTGCGCGTAGCATACTCCTATTACAATGCAATAAGGTTTCAAATGGCTTGAGTAATTTTATTTCTTATCAGTAGACTTCATTTGGAAGGGCATTACGATGAAAGAAAAGGTTTTTGCGTTTATAAGATTTAAAATTACTCTAATTTATCCACTTATTTACCTTTTATCTGAAGAGGCTAATGTCAGGTTTCCAGTTGGAGTTTTCTATATTGGAATCATAAATTGCAAATAAATATTTTTATTCCCTTAAAATATATAAAACGTTATATCATTCTTTTTATATATTATGTAATATTTTTTACGAAAAAGCTTTCTCATTTCAACCATTAAATTAGAAGGTGGAAGGTTTGAATTTGACGAGCAGTGTTGGCACCGTTGGCAGCGTGCGATTCTCACCCCTGAGGTCGTAGGTTCGATCCCCGGCTGTGCACCGATGGACTTTCTGTCTCTGTGTGCATTGTACATTCTCTCGAATGATGAAGGAAAACGTCGCGATGAAACCGGCCTTAGACCCAAAACGTCAGGTGTATCAGGCACAGAAGGCTGATAACCTACTGGCCTATTACATTGCCAAAAATGATCATGTAACAGATACAGAAATCTGAGGCCCAGACCTAAAATGGTTGCAGCGCCATTGATGTTGATGTAGAAGGTTTAAAGGCTGTAAGACGCCTTCAACGCGTCTTCTGAAATTGAATCCAGGACTTTTAAATATATGAAACGAACCACAGTACGGCGGTTCTTGTATGCATGAAAATCACTGAACATATTCAGTATGGGTTTCACCAACACGTAGATTTATATTCCTAACATTCCTTAGGTGTCAATTGTTTTTATCCCTATTGCTGCAGCTACCAATTTTGCTATATGGGCTACATAATGTGATAAATAACATCATAAATTAAAAAATATAAAGTACACGAAATCTAGGTTTTTGAAGTTATACTTCTTTAGGCGCGTTATGAAAAATTGATGAGAGTGAAATTTTACGATGCGCGCGCACCGTGACACAAAATTACCAGAATGAAGTTGCCCACGGAAGATGCTACGGCATTGGACATAATTTAAAAACAACATTCGAATAATAATAGAATTTATGTTACACTGAATGTAAAAGAATAATAATAAATATTTATTTATTTAATTTTTCAAATATAAACTGAACTTTATTGACTATAATGACTCATTTTCCAGTCTTTGATTATTTAATTGTAATTATTTTTTTGCATGCAATCAAAAACTATTTTTAATAATGCCAAAGAAGTATAACTCTTTACGCGCGTACATAAGTACACGCACCCTTTTTTTATGTTACAGGAGGCAAACAGACAGGAGGCTCATCAGATGTTAAATCATACCGCCGCCCCATGGACACTCACACTGCCAGAAGGCGCCGCTACCAGCCTTTTAACAAGTGGTTCGCTCTTTTCTTGAATGACTTAGAGTCCTTAAAAGAGTAAAGAAGAATTGGTTCAGAAAAACTTCAGCTGGCAGCTGTGGTGGATTGCGGCAAGAAATGCCTTAAGGAACGTCCGATGATGAAACTCAGCTGCAGTCCAAAAATCTAATAAGTTAATAGACTAAATATGTCATAAACTAACAGTGATTTGAATTATGTATTAAAGAACCTTTAATAAAGAATATACAGTTACTAAGAAACACTTTAATATCGGAATAAAATATAAGAAAAGCACCGGAAATGGAAAGTAATCGGGTTCTCATTTCCTCGCAGATGTAGCCGATTGGAGTTGTATTCTCAATATATGTATTCTCTTGCATGAATATAATATGACTCTCATTTAAAAAACTACTAGATTATGACATATGTTATGTTCTGGAAAAAGTTATTTTCGTTGTTTCATATCTCGATCATATCTTAATTCTAAGTAACTTACAAAAGTGGCCCTCGGTCTTCATTACACACAGTATACCCAATTTGAAACCATGGAATCACTGGTTATCACTAACATATAACACGTCTGTTATCATGTTAGTAAGTAAGCCTGAATTTTTGTCCAGTTTTTTTATGTAATAGTAGGCAAACAGGAGGCTCACCTGATGTTAAGTGATACCGCCGCCCATGGACACTCACATTGCCAGAAGGCTCGCAAGTGCGTTGCCAGCCTTTCAAGAATTGGTACGCTCTTTTCTTGAAGGACCCTAAGTCGAATTCGTTCGGAAATACTTCAGTGGGCAGCTGGTTCCACATAGTGGTAGTGCGCGGCAAAAACTGCCTTAGAAAACGCTCAGTTGTGGAACGACGAACGTCAAGGTGATACGGATGGTATTTTATATATTGCCTTGACGAGTTTCTATTCACTAGATTTCAGCGCGGTAACGTTATAAGTAATATTCATTATGGATTGCATGTATTTTTATTATTGTTACGCATATATGCTTGCAATAAATAAATTAATCATTGACTCAGCATGTAAATATTTTTTCCTAAATTTTTTATATCATAACAAACAATTATATTTTCCATTAAAATAAATTTAATGGAATTATTACAAACTATGTACAACGAATTTTTTGTATAATAAATAATAATATGTTTAATAGTGAATGTGCAGTAGCAGTGGTGTCGGCAATATTGTTGCACTGGCGTCGGTAATGTGGATGACACTTTTGAAGGTTTCTAACAAGTATAAATTATTTACCATCCCAAAAAGTCTTTAATGAATTCAAATTTTTCTTCCGTGGCTTAGTTGAACACGCTTTAACAATTATGTATATTAAGAGTCTGGGTTTTATTTCAGTGATGCTTTGTGAAGTTACGAAGTCGGATCTAAAATGATTAATAGAAAGTTGGCTGGAGATCATGTACCAATGACGTAATCACCTGTTGCGCTATAAATAAAAGAATATTCTTTAATAATCCAGAAAACAGAAATCTTTCACAAAATCTTATAACGAATTCGAATAAATCAAAAGCAATATTTCAATAAAAATTATTCATTTTGCTAAAAATAAGTGTAAATACGAACTTCGTCTGCAATTTTATTACGGAAAATTTAAGGTTTCGTAATAAAATCGGGAAAGCTAATACTACCCTTCCGTTTGAGCGCACAGCTTTTTAATGGAAGAAATAAAACCGGTTGAAAACATCGCTTATTTCTCTGATAATATAATGTTATACAAGAGAATTGCTTGTATTTCCGCTTAGTTCTGATTTAAAACTACGGAGTTTACATTTTTGTACAAGTTGATATCTAGTCCTACAAAAGAACATTTTGGTGATTTTTTCTAGAAATAAGCACCTATATTAGAAGAGGTAGCAACACTTCAGGTTCAACAGTTTATCGAACCTGAAAATCTTACACAAAAATATTGAATCGTAGTAGTATTTCTGAGTATCTAATATGTTATTAACAACCGAAATACTCAGAAATTATGTACGCTTAGAGTTTCAGAGAATTTTTCTCCTTTCTCAATAATAGAAAAACAAAATCAAGGAAATTATCTAATTATTGCAGAACTGACGTAAAATTAACAGGAACTCCATATTAAAAACTGAATCTTCATACAATTCCAAAACATAAACACAAAGAAAATACGTAATAAATTAATGCACATCGCTCGTAGAGGGAAAAACGCGGGAAACAAAACAACATCTGATGCTTTTCCGTATTTCCTAAGCGCGTTATACATTTTCTTTCTCGCGTTTCGACTTCGCAATTCCTTATTTTCCAACGAGCTGTTTCTATTTTAAAACAATTTTAAGTACCTCAAATTTGCATCTATCTCAGAAAAGGCTGCTGGACAGAAAAGAGAAAGCTGGAGACTTATCGTAATCTCTGTTTATATAAATAGTATAATGAACCTCGCACTTTTTTTTATAGAACAGGGGGCAAACGGGCAGGAGGCTCATCTGATGTTAAGTGATACCGCCGCCCATAGACGCTCTCAATGCCAGAGGGCTCGCGAGTGCGTTGCCGGTCTTTTAAGAATTAGTTAGCTCTTTTCTTGAAGGACCCTAAGTCGAATTGGTTCGGAAATACTTCAGTGGGCAGCTGGTTCCACTTTACGCAAAATATATCAAAGTTTATCAATAAAAAAGCCAGCATTTCCAGGCCTAGACTGGTATAGGTGTCTTGGGTATGTTTCACTGAAACTATTTAAGCATTGGTTACAATTCTAGTAGGAACTCCCTTCACACCGTCCTACAATCCCTAGCCACCTAGAGCCAGAAATTCTCCTGAAATTTGGTATTTTGGACCTTTCCATTTGATTCGTTTTTTATATAAATAATCTTTAAGTGTCTAATGAAAAGTATCAGTTATCATTTAAACCAATCCAATAAGGTTATAGTTGTTTATGATAAATTAATTTTAAGTCAAAATCATTAATTCATATAGGTAACACAATGTAGTGTACATTAAAATAAACGTCAAAAAAGGAATATATATTAAATGCTTCTAATTTTACATTAACTGCCAGTTCTCAAATCAAGGGCGTAGACTGGAAGAGAAGAACTGGCAATAAACTCTCCACCACTCTTTTTAATCGCCAAGTTTTTTGTTTTACACAATATTTGTAAGAAGCTGCCACCATTACACCATATTCCAGATGACATCTTAAGAAATCAATAGTTAATTAATCATAATAAAATAAATTATAACAAAGATTTGTCCTCTATCAGCAGGAGGCATGGTGAAATAGGAGCACGCACTCACTCGTGGGAACAACACGCAAAATCGAATCACGTCCATAAATACATCTTGTAACAAATTTCATAGAATATCTAACATCTTAACACATACTAAATCATCCATAAACTGGAAAAGATCATAAAATTTTCAAACATTCGATAATATTGTATAAGTTGACTTATTCAAGCCGCAAAAGTAATATCACATGGCACGCGTGCCAAAGTGTCAATTGCCGGCCGGGGAGCAGTATTGGTGACATTTGGTAATATGGTATGTTACGGACAAATTTTTTATTCGAGCGATTTTATATTGCACTTTGTATTTGGATTTTACAGTCTATAATCTCCTATTGATTTCGGAGATTGACAGTCAAACTTCAGTAATTGGACAGGAACCGCAAGATAGAGAATCTTCTATAGCGGCCTAACCCCAAAGTGCAGTATTTTATGAAGGATTTCATAAAATAATGCACTTTGTATTATGATTTTGTAGTTCACCTATAGATTTCGGTGATTGACTACCGATCTTCAGAAATTGAACAAGAACCGCGAGATAGAGAATTTTCCATAGCGACTCAACCCACCTAGGATTGAGTTGAGATGAAAGGTGATAGAATGCGAGAAGAACCTATACCAGGCCCTACTATGTATAATACAAGATCCGGAGCTTTATTGTATAAAAATAAGTATATAATCAGAATTGGATAGTTAAAAATATATCTGATACTCGTGATTTTTTATAAATAATTTAGACTTTTTTGAATTCAGACTTCGAAAATTGACTAGCTACAATGAGACAGATATATTAAAGAATTTGCGCCCTATTTATTTAACCTCATAAAAATCCTCGGTATAGACATTTGAAAATTAGACACAGTATGAATCATACTGCGACATATACCGTCTACGGACTAATACAAAACAAAAATAACAACACTTTACAATCGAATGAAATCGACCTGTTTTAATTCGACCCAGTTGCGATGCAAAATAAATTTTCTGATAGAAAAAAATCATTCAAAATTCTAAACTGATCGTATTTTATCAAAAAAGGTACGGTGAAGTTGAAATTATCATATATAATTAAAATATAAGAGTTCTCTCCAACTTTGATTTTGTTTCCTTCGAAGTTGAGACTCTTGGGCCGTGGGGTTCAAATGCACAGGCGCTATTGAAGATTTTAGTTGGCGCCTGGTAGATAGTACCGGTGACCCCAGAGCTGGTGCTTTCCTCGCTACAGTGAGGAAATGCTGCCAGCATTAAAGATAACGCAAGGACCAAAATTTTTAAATTTGTTTTAACTTTATATTTATCAATTAAGAATATTGTAAATATGTTTGTGTGTTGGATATATAATTGAAAACATTATTCACAAATATTGTAGTCATTTGGTTTGATGGTTTCTCCCGGTTACGCCCGGACCGCTAAGTAATTTATCCGGGCTTCGACTTAACCGCTCAACATGCTACCGGATTTAAAATAAGGACCCCATTAATATGCGTCTCGGAGATCGCAATAGCAACAGTTCACATAGATTAAAGCCACAGATACGGGTATGAACCAGCTTGGGTGGTCCTACGTCAAAAGGAGGTTTAATTTTTAAAGGTCAACCTAAATAAGTATTGAGGTACATTTTACAGAGCTGGATAATTTAAATTAGTATTTTTTCGGTAATACTCGTATTAGGCTATATTGATATAGGCAATGCATATTGCAGAGATAGTTCTCGACTGAAACGTGGCCCCAAATCGACCTGGAAGCGGAATATTTTGGCTGAAGCGAAGGATGCTGGTAAGATCCAGAGGGAAATTAGAAGAGCAGCACTCAATCGAGATGGCGTATTACTTCAGATTCCCTTTGCCCCACGTAGGGGACATTAAGTTAAAGTCACTGACAGGCCTACCCTCACTTTGCGATGTAATGGATACCGAACTATCCCGCGTATCAGATTTCAGCACGTCGCAGATCCGTCCCGCCTTCGCTTTGAACTAAAGGTCGTCCTACGTTCTGGAGCGTGCAAACCAACCTGTTCCAGTTGCCTTAATATAAAAAATATAATGCCATGCATAATCCGAGGGATACTGCCTTGCAGTTACTGATATTTGATCTTTATCAGTAATTTATATTTTATCTTCTAATTAATCTAAATAATAATGAGTTATACAAAGAGTAATTACTAACTGTCTTCTCGTTACTATTAAAAAAAACAATTGAAGAATATGTCTATGCCCGCGCACCAAAGCGGTATCTACATGACATCTGATCTATGTCAAAGCTAACTATAGACAGTAGACTCCCCTCGGATGTTCTAATTGTTTTATCGCGGGAGGCGCGCCTTACAATAATCGCTCGATTTGTGCGCGTTCACGATATCATGAGCGACCAGAGCTATAATGATGGATTTAGTCTTCTCGTTTGATGTAAAGTTGTTTTCTTAAAATCTGCCTATGCAAGCTGCGTCTTAATAAAATATTAAAATAATCTTAATATATATAAATTACGTGCCGCGTTGTTTGTCCGCTATGGACTCCTAAACTAGTAAACCGATTTCAATCAAATTTGCACACCGTGCAGTTTGATCTAACTTAAATTATAGGATAGCTTACATATATATTTCTACTGTACGTGTGTATGTCACTGAGCTCATCTTAAACAGCTGGATCGATTTGAATGTTTTTTTGTTGTTTTGATGGAACCCTGGATGGTTTAGATTCATAAATCCGCCCAGCAGATGGCGCTGCAGTCGGTATTTTCATTTAATATCCTAACCGCTTAAATATCATGCAGGACAACGTCTGTCGGGTCCGCTAGTTCCATACTAAGATAAAATCGTCTTTCGACACTATGTTACCGACGCATCCTGACTTTATTGGGCATGTGACACGCAAAGATCCAGAAAGTTTAGGAAAACTCATTGTCACTGGCGTGGAGGGCACCAGACCTCGGGTGAAATTTTACATTTCATATCAAAAACGAGTCGTCAACTGTTTTGTATTGTTCTACGTAGATATGAACCACGGAACTCTGGTCACACAAACAGTATGGATACGACAGGTATAACACTGAACAAGCCATGGGAATAAAAGTAACAGAGATGAACTAAAAAGAAATAATGTTCAACAAACTAAGGCATCTTATTGTAATTTGCTGTAATTGTTATATAGCGGTCGCAATCTTGCCAAAATCTACGCGTGCGAAGAGAAGCTGAAATCGATAAGAATAGTATTTTTTTTAATATAGCTAACGGGTAGGATGTTAATGTTAAGTTACCAATTCTTGAAGGCTTGAAGGCTTGAAGCAAACGGGCAGCAGCCAGCAGCCCGTTTGCCTCCTATTACATTAAAAAAAAAGGGTGCGTGTACTTATGTACGCGCGTAAGAAGTTATACTTCTTTGGCATTATTAAAAATAGTTTTTGATTGCATGCAAATAATTAATTACAATTAAATAATCAAAGACTGGAAAAGGAGTCATTAAAGTCAATAAAGTTCAGTTTACATTTGAAAAATTAATTAAATAAATATTTATTATTATTCTCTTACATTAAACAAATAAAACACTATTTATCTTTAAAACATTTTTATTTCATTATACTATTTATTTTTAAGTGACTCTAATGTCTTCATCAGAATTTCGGTTTGTAATTTTAAATTAATCATTACTTGGTTGTGCATCTACGAGGCTTCTCCAAAACTAAATAAGAGAATATTAATTTAAGCTCTGTCCATGCAAAACTTAAAATTTTTTATAATTCATATTATAAATTTTTAACACATTTATATTAATATAATTATATAAATGTGTTAATAATATAATTTGTAGCACATGCTACAGACCTGGATAGCAACTTTCTTTTATTCTATTTAGAGATAGAGATAATTTAAATATAATACCGGTGTCTTCCTTGTAGGTTTCTTTGGAGTTGTTTGGGGATTCTTGTTGTTCAGTTCGACATGATTTTCTTTAACCTTTCTTTAATCCTACAAAATAATGAAATTGTTAAGTTATGTTGTCACTGTTGTGCACACCTTTGTTTGGCTTTTTTAGTATTCAAGTTATGTCAAAACTGATTTATTACCTTGTCATTGTTGGCTGTATTTGCTTTTGGGATATCAATTGTTTCCAAAATGATTTTATTTGTAATAACCTGAAATATATAAATAACATCTATTAATTTAAGTATCATGGTGAGTGGTTCGCACTCAGGTATTAAGGTGTATTATACCCACTGTCCATTATAAGTGGGAATGGGCTCACTTCTGGCAGGACAGAGTTTCGGTACTACAAGTGCAACATGGATGTTTTGAGGTATTACAATATCTCTAACTACCCTGTAGGGGAATAAAGTAATGTTGTAAGCATATGCCTATGCTTGAAAGGTTGAACCTTGAACATACACCATACATCATATTTATAATTAACATTCCTACCTCGACACCATCACAATCAAATTCATTGAAATCTACTTCAAACCATTGTGTCTCGAGAAGGTGATGGTGGCTTTGTTCCACCTCCAGTTTTTTAATGTTTCACGGCGATAAGATGACAACTCTTTTTTTGTATTCAATTTAGTGCACTTCCACTGATTCATCAATTGTTTTTTGTCTCTTGTCCTTATATTTGCTAGATTAAATCTGATGTTTTGATTAAATAATGTGGTCATTTTTTTGAGATGCAGGTATTTATTAAAATGTTTACTTCTCTGTTATATCGCTCCAAGCCTTCATTTTCTCCTTATTAGTATTCGTGCTTAAATCTTTGTTCTCAATTATTGATATATAGGGTCGTAGAATATTTCTAAAAAGTTGCTGTAACAAACGCAATAAACAAAAGCAATGAATAATGGTTCATGTTTCAGTTTTAATCAACAATAATACTCGATAATACATACGGATAGTTAACCTCAATTGTATTGAAGCACTCAGGAAGGTTAGCACAGTTTTTTCACAAATATTTTATATTATTTCACAAATATTTTGTATAATGAAAATAACTAGGTATATAATTATTAATTTTAAACAATAATTAAAACTCCTATATTTGTTTAAAAGATAAATGTCATTGTCAGATGTCAATTGTCATGGTCATTCAAAATTCTTGTTAAGCTGCTAAGCTAAAATATGCGTGAAGTTAGCTTCACGCATATTCTATTTCTTTTACTTGTAGTTTGTCTTATTCCCATCTCGCTCGCGCACGCTATATCACACTGCCAATTTTGTGTCATAGGTGCGCGCGCAATCGTAAAATTTCACTCTCATCAATTTTTCATAACGCGCCTAAAGAAGTACAACTTCAAAAATGTGATTTGGATATGATACACCCATGGACTCTCTCACTGAAAGAGGGCTTGCGAAGGCATTGAATAAATAAATATAACAATACATTTAAATTTATAAATCATTTCAGCTGACAATGAAAACGACTGGATATTTCTATGGGACCATTGATAATCAGTGATTTATTTATTAAATCACTTTTGGAAACGAATCTTATTGATCTAGAATGACATTGAAAGTCTGATCCCGCCCAAACAGCTAAAGATTGATCTCATTCCCTGTTTAATTTACATTTGTAGATTTCATTATAATGCAAAAACGTGCAATAATTTTCCTATTGTCTTAGTTATTAAAGGATGTTCAGAGACGCAATACATTTTTACAGTAGTGAATTTTTATGTAACTAAATAGTATTAAACAAGCTATCCCCGACATACGATATTTGTTAAATAATAATTAATAGTGTGTGTTTAAGTCTCATGTAGTAGGAAAAGGAAAGGGATATGTAAGTTTTTATTGTCATTATTTATCTATTTGCATACATTTATTGATGTTAAGCATTCAATATGTTTTTTTATTAAAGCGTGTGGCCTTTTGCAATTCTCAACTGAGGATCCAATAGATTCGAAATACGCATCTAACACTTTCTCCTACTTAAAAGGAATACATTGAGGAAACAAGTTTAATCCTCTATCATACATTTTTCCTTAATCCATCTTTTTTCATGCACACTTTTACTTAGATTTGTTTCGTCTTTCACACACACACACAATCATCAGTAATCATCATATATTTATTATTTTTACAGTACCCTCGTTTTAAAACCAATTGTGTTGTTTGTTGAAACTTTGTAATTTAAAGATGAGCGAAGCTGTCACAGGTCTCTGACTTCCTAGGGAGGCAATCTGAATTCTATTGTACATAGCTAAACAAATAAAGAATTTTGAGTTCTGAATTATGAACATAAAACTTTGCATTTTATGAAGAAAAATTATCATAGAAACAGATACAATCTAAGGCCTTGAGTTAATTGGCCTTAAGAGCGACACTGGATTCCTAGTATCCTGCAGCAAATATTGTTAACAAGTTTTTGCATGAAATAACAAGAAATATTATAATTTTTAACATTATTATGTATATTTGAGGAAGTGCCGAAGCTCATCAATCTGTTCGAATTATTATTATTTATGGCCTTCCAGAAAGCCAAGAAATCTCAAAGCGTATTTCTCAGGAACCAAACCCGAGAATCACGGATTTCCACGTATATTTCATGATAAATATTTGTCACTCCTTATCGCTGTAAGGAAATCTAATAAGACAGCATCTAATACTTTGGATATATGTATATACAGGTAGCTTTATTTTATTCAATTGTTTTATTTCAGCCACAGATAAAATGGCGCCTAATACTACAGAGGAAAGATGTCTAGAACCCACAGAGGGTGATTTCGAAAAGCTAATAGCACCACAGGCTGCCCCTCGAAAGTTTCAAATAGTGTACAGGAATATTCTCACATTTGGTTACGGTCATATTGCAGCATTGTATGGCCTTTACCTGGCTCTCACTCAAGCAATGTGGAAAACTATATTTTTTTAGTAAGTAAAAATCTTTTACTGTTTTTAATATCGGTTTACGGAAAGGTACCTCATGCCGTTTGGTAGCCGTTAATGATACAGATGACTGCATAAAGTTATTCTTCAATCTATACTAATATTATAAAGAGGAAAAGTTTGTCCTTTTATTATTATTTTTATTTTTTTTAATTATTATTTTTTTATTAAAATACCACCGCTAGAAAAGGCTCTTTATTCGTACCTTGGTATTGATCCTTATCAACATAATTACCAACGTTTCACATAAGCTACAATTTAATGGCCACCCACCAAACCACCAAAAAAGCATGGTGGATTGGTGTTCTCCTGCCGTTTCTTTTGAATAGTTTACTACTATGTAATATAACAAAAATCTGAGCCACAGCAACGCTTGGCCGAGTCTACTACTTATTAATTAATAAAACATTGACATATATATTTTTAGGTTTTATATTTAAAAAAATCTAATATTCGGGTTGCCTGGAAGAAATCGCTTGTTATGAGAAGAAATAAGGCCCGTTGCCTTATAACTTATGTAACCTGTTTTTTTTTATATCTAATTTTTTCAATCGCCTACAGAACAGCCAACATATTTAACAATGTACTGGAATATAAAAACAATATATTATTAACAACACACTTGCAACAATGTGTATCCGTGCGACTAATGTTTGCATATATTCCTGTTGTAGAAATCCCATACTCATTACAGATTACATTCTATTCGTGCTGGCGGCTGTTGGTGTGACAGCGGGGGCTCACCGACTCTGGACGCACAGAGCATACAAGGCAAAAATGCCCCTACAGATTATCCTAATGTTCATGAACACTCTGGCATTTCAGAACACAGCCATCGACTGGATACGAGATCATCGGATGCACCATAGGTAGGTTATTTATCTGTAGTATAAACGTGATAGACCTGTGAGTAGAAATAAATTAAGCTTGGAGCAAAACCTACTCCGTAACTTCACTTCGTTTTACCGATTCCAATAACTAATAACAAGTTACCACAGATAATAAACTTCATTAAACCACCGTCACTATTCCACAGTCTGTGTAAATAGTTTTATTTAGATTTGTAGTACTTGGACATTGATTTAGTATTTCCAAACCATTTTGACTTAAGGTACATCAAGAAAAGAGCGTACCAATTCTTAAAAGGCCGGCAACGCACTCGCGAGCCTTCTGGCATTGAGAGTGTCTATTGCGGTATCACTTTATTAGCAGATGAACTTCCTGCCCGTTTGTTCTCTGTTCTATAAAAAAAATCAAAGACAAATGATATCCAATGAACGCTTATTAGATTATTAATATTTATTAAGAAATTGCAATTATTGTTGCGTAGAATAGCATTATCTATTGGTACATAAGGAAAAATAATAAATTTCTTTTATAGAATAATTAACCGAGTGCTTGTTAATTAACTTTACTCGTAAAAAAACAATGTTGGTGTATTTTGTTTTCACAACGAAAACATTTGTAAAGAATACTTTATCAACAATAGCTGGCTATGCCAAAAATGAAAGCAAAATACTTATTTTAATTAATAAAAATCAATCCATTCGTTTCTGATCTTTCGATTTTTTACCTTGCAACACTGACTTGGACTAACCACACCGCCGGAAACGCTAAATCCTCTTTGTTGGCAAGTATCGTCGAAAGACTATAGTATGGTCGAAATACTATGGTCGCCTGCTACTTAATGTCCTATAACCCCTAGTTGGGGCAGAGGGCGTCCACAGTGAGTCTCCATCGCGTTCGGTCTTGAGCCTCATATTTCACCTCGCTCCAAGTCTTTCCGGCTCTCTTTGCCTCGTCTGCGACTGTACGACACCAGGTTTGCCTGGGACGGCCACGCTTCCGCTTTCCTTGCGGGTTCCAATCAAGCGCCTGCTTGGGAATATGATTGGGATCCCTTCGAAGTGTATGGCCTATCCAATTCCACTTGCGTCGCTTGATCTGCTGGCTGATCGGGGTTTCTCGGCAGCGCTCCCAAAGTTGCTCGTTAGAGATTTTTTCAGGCCAGTAGATGCCCAGAATACGGCGAAGACAGCGGTTGACGAAGACTTGGAGTCGGGCGAAAAGAAAACAACAACAAAAAAACAGAATACGGCGAAGACAGCGGTTGACGAAGACTTGGAGTCGGGCGAAAAGAAAACAACAACAAAAAAACAGAATACGGCGAAGACAGCGGTTGACGAAGACTTGGAGTCGGGCGAAAAGAAAACAACAACAAAAAAATCTTTTGTCAACCGTCAAACTTTATAAATAACATCAATAAAAATGTGTCGTTTATAATGTGGTATAAATGAAACAATGAAAGACGAGCCGATAAGTGATTAGGTCAAAATGCCAGTGACTTCGGACTGAGAGTTGCAAAAATGTATCTGTCTCTAAGTCTTTCTTTCCCTAATTTCACGTTTAATTACTTGTCCTTCATACTATATTAGTGTCATAATCAAGCTATAGCTTGAACAACTCAGCAACAATTGAAATACTCAGCAAAAAAGTTTAGATTAAATATAGTAGTTGGTCCCAAAGTTCTGTCACTAGCACATTATTTCTACATTTCGAGCAGGATTTTATAAAAAAATTATTGCATTCTATTTTGGAATGTTTGATTATTGTTTTAAAACAAAAAACAATAACTTTCCGTAATTTTTCACGATGGAGTGGACATTGAAAGTAAACCGAATAGTTGTTATTGCGTTGCACCGCTGTGGACACTCGCCGAGTACCATTTTCAAGTTGCTCAAAAATTTGAATATAACGCTTAGGTTTATGTACGGTACTATTGATAGGTACCTTGAAGTCTCCAGTGTTGAGGACAAGAAAAAAAACTGGCTGGCCACGCTCCGCAAGAACACCAGCAGTAATCAAAGCTATCAAGGCGCGGATAGTAAGAAATCCTGTCCGAAAACAGAAGTTGATGGATTTGCAGATGGGTGTCAGTAGGAAAACAGTAAAAAAGGTTTTAAATGAAGATCTTGGTCTACGAGCATACAAAAAAGAGTGGGCACTTACTTAATGCTCGTCTAAAAGCAATAAGGCTTAAGAGATCGCGGGTGTTGTTTAAGCGGTACGCGAAAAACCGACACCGTGATATCCTCTTTACGGACGAAAAATTTTTCGATATTGAAGAGAAGTACAATAAACAGAATTATACAGTGTACGCTAGGAGTTCTGAAGAAGCTGAAAATAAAGATCCAAGGGTGCAACATGGACATCATCCATCATCAGTAATGGTTTGGTTGGGAGTGTCCTATTACGGGCTAACTGAGGTTAATTTTTTCGAAAAGGGGGTCAAAACCAGTGCTACAGTGTACCAAGAGACGGTTTTGTATCGCCTTGTCAAAGACATGTCCAGCACCCTATTTGCGGGACATCACTTCGTGTTCCAGCAGGACTCTGCGTCTGCATACAAAGCCAAGACCACTAAAGCCTGGTTTGAGCGTCAAAACATCGTCTTAATTAGACATGAGGATTGGCCTTCCTCCAGTCCGGACCTTAATCCTTTGGACCAGAAATTATGACAGGGCTTAGAGAGGAAGGTCTGTGATAAACCTCATGAAAATTTGGAGAATCTGAAGTCATCTTTAAAAAAACCAGTGACTGAAATCGACACGAATATGGTGCGTGCTGCGATAGACGACTGGCCGCGACGCTTAAGGGCCTGTATTAAAAATGAGGGAGGTTATTTCGAATATTTTTATGCTTTTTTTATTCCTTAATTAATGTACTAAGAATTGATATATCACTCATTACAAACTGATCAGTACTTTTGTTTTTATCATTATTTCCATTTATGACAGAACTTTGGGACCGACTACGTAGTATATTTCATTACAAGGCGGAAAGCCTGTCATTGCAAAGAGTTTCGACAAATGTCTACCCGAGCCGAGGCGCAGCCGAAGGTGAGGGTTGACAGTCGGAACAAGTTGCAATGACGGTTCCACACGTGTACTGAACAACTATTTTTAATACAGTTGCAAAAAAAATTATGCAATTTAATAAAATAATAAAAAAAACAATAAACTCAACTCACTAATCATTTATTTCTTATGCAAATTATTGTTCACATATACATTGGTACAGTTTTTTTTATTCTAACTGGAGAAGTTTTAGGTTGCATATTTATTTACTGTTTGAGACAAACTATTATTTATTTCGTATGATTTTTCATGTATATTTAATATATAATATAACAAACAACTAAACGCGCAAAGAACATTTTTGGAAAATGGCGCCAACCCTAAAGAATATAAGCAGATTTTTTTTTCTTCACCCATTCTGGGTAGGCAAAGGGAACTATGCCCATACAGCCAAGTCTTCAGTACAATTTTTTATTGATATGAAATGAAATTTAAGGAGATGAAATGAAATCTAACCTAACTCATTGAATCAAATCATTAAATCTTATATTGAAACAAAGCAGTAGCTTCTTTTTAGAAATATTTGCATGAATCATAAAAATTTCTATGAATTTTTTTTAGTAAAAACTTCGTGGTTGGTTTTTTCTTTTTAATAGACATTATTTTGACAGTTGGGAAAGAAAACGCACTAGTTCGGAAAAGGTAAGAAAAAAGCACGAGTGTGTAATAGCCCACATCCCGAACGCTATACGTCCCTGCAATACGCCACTTTTTGAGCAACTGTATTAAAAAATTTTTTTCATCTTTTTGAAAACAAAACGACATAATTATTAATTATGTATTTATTTTTTGCTATAGCTTGATTATAATACTTGAACAACTCAGCAACAATTGAAATACCCAGCAAAAAAAATTATAGTATAGATTAAATAAAAAAATTCATCTTTTTGAAAACAAAACGTCATAATATTTAATTATGTATTTATTTTTTGCGAGTTCATTTATTCTTAAAGTTATCTTTTCATCGGGTAAAGATAACTTACCGAATTTGAATTATCTTACGACTGCTACCGACGACGCCCATACTGTATTATATTTTCACTCACAATAATATTGCTTATAATCGCAATAAAACAACATTGATTAACATAATATTAAAGTTATAAGGAAAAATATAAAAATGTTTCTGGTTTAAATGTATGATGAGCTCACCAACACAATTATCACGCAACTCTTATAATACTTTAGCGCACGTTAAGACTGAATGTTGACAAGAACCTAGTTTTAAGAGGAAAATGAATTGCACCATTGCTCTTAAATATTGATATTAAAGAAGTAGGTACGTATTTCCGCCATAATAGAGAGGTATGTGGCAGAAACGCCATGTGGTCAGGCTACACGAATATTCCGCGTGATTGTAGAAACTTCAGATACTTAGTCATCGTGGCAAGGCCGCAAGCATCTTCAATATCTATATTATAATTTATGAAACAATAAAACGCAAACCGTTGCGCACACGCAACGCTAGTAAGCTATAATTAACAGTATAATTACCATGGAAAACTACTTCATTGATTTTACTGAGATATATATAATAATAGATGCTAATAATATAATATCAATGTTATTGCAACTAAACAATTATTACTTTAATTCATTGATTGGGCTACATGTTTTATTTACATAGAAATAATTTTGTTTTATTGTACATAAAAGCAAATGAGCACTCATCGATAGACCTCATATTCCATTGAGTTGCCGACCTATAATGCTATAACATCTAATGTTGATATATTTCAATATATGTACAGGTACAGAACCGATTATAAGAGCGTTGTTGGCCTACTCGCTTCAGCTTGCGGCTCTCTTACTTGCAAAGGCCGGCAACGCAGTCGCGAGCCCTCTGGCATTGAGAGCGTCCATGGGCGGTATCACTTAACATCAAGTGAGCCCCCTTCCGGTTTGCCGGTTTCTATAAGAAAATGAGGTCGAAGATTCGATTCCCAGCTGTGCATCATTTGTGCTGAACATTCTGTCTACGTACGCTTTTAACGTGAGGAAACCAGCATGACTCGACCCAAAGAGTCGACAGTGTCTGTCAAGGACAGAAGGCTGATCACCTACTTGCCTTTTACAACAACATTCACAAATGATTACGAAGCAGATACAGAAATATGAGGCCCAGACCTTAAAAGATTTTTGATTGGATTTTTTACTTATAAATGACAAATTAAAATTTGTAGGAGTATTTAATTGAACTAGATTAATGAAAACAATATTACAGTAATGCTATTTTTTTCGCTTAAATAATGTAATATTTCAGATATAGCGACACGGACGCAGATCCTCATAACGCAACTCGTGGTTTTTTCTACTCCCACGTGGGCTGGCTGCTTGTAAAAAAGCATGAAGAAGTGAAGAAGCGCGGCAAGTTTATTGATATGAGCGACATCTATGCAAATCCTGTACTAATGTTTCAGAAGAAGTAAGTTGTTCATAATTATGTTTGCTTATAATGATAATCTGTGATAATATAGTTCGTTAATTTCAATATAACTATATTAATACGATTTTTTTATTTAAATTCACAATAATAAAATAAAAATAGCCTTCATTCGAGTACACTATAACTACAGTAAGTCCATGTCTTTTAAGTTTCGACGGAGTGAAGGCCTCCTCAAAATTCTTCCATTTGTCCCTATTTGTTGCGACAATTTTCCAATTTTTCCCCGCTATCCCTTTTATTTAATGTTCTCAGGTTTTTGGTGGGCATCCTCTCTTTCTTCTTCCCACTGGGCCCTTACAAGTAATGATCTTAACTTTTTAAAAATTTAGTTAGTTATTTATCGTGAATAAGGTAAATTCACAATATATAAGCATTATGTGAACTTTTATTTTCAGTTAAATGTTCATAATATTCTATGAAATACTAACTATACTGACTTTAAATAGGGAAAAAAACGTTGAAAAAACCCAAATTAATAAATATAAAAGTTATTATCTTTAATTTTAAAAGTTATTACTTTTACGTCATAATGATCAAAATAAAGATATAAGTGTTTAATAGCCATGAACGGCCACGCATAATCTACCCAAACTAAATTTTAACCATGCACGGAGAACGTATCAATAATTATTAAACGTTTTTCAGATACGCCATACCATTTATTGGGTCAGTCTGCTTTTTGCTCCCAACTTTAGTGCCAGTCTACTATTGGGGTGAGAGCCTGAAGATTGCCTGGCACATATGCCTCTTCAGATATATCCTGAATCTGAACACTACCTTCTTAGTAAATAGCGCAGCTCATCTTTGGGGTTACAAACCATATGAGAAAAGTATAAAACCCGTGCAGAACAAAGTAGTCACCTTCATAGTCTTCGGTGAAGGTTTTCATAACTACCACCACGTGTACCCTTGGGACTACCGCACAGCCGAACTTGGGAACAACCTACTGAATTTTACAACGTTATTTATAGACTTCTTCGCGAAGATAGGATGGGCGTATGATTTGAAGACTGTGCCTGAAGGGATGATAGAAGCACGAGCGAAAAGAACTGGTGACGGTAGTGATTTATGGGGGAAAATTAAGGCAGTTTAGAAATAATTTAGTTCTTCACTCTGAATGCCCCAAATGTGTTTATTGAAGTAATCCAGGGTACTTTTTATAATAAAAATTTAATTCGCAGAATAGTTATTTATTATTAACGATGTACATATATATATATATAATATATATATATAGTGACTATAATTGTTGTTTTATTCTGTTGAAAGCATTGTTTAAAATATTTTTTATTAGATTTAAAGACATATTCGCACATTTTCATATTTAGATAAAATTTCTGATAATTTTTTCACACAGTAAATATATCAAAGTATATCGAATAACCAGAACAAATATACTACTATCAAGGAAAATACTCCAAACCTGGAGCAATAAAACCAATGAGATATAATCAAATTTTTGTTTTAAAAGTACTGTGAATCATTGGCAATCATACCTATATATTATATTTTGTTATGTACCATCGAATACCATAATTTCTTCTAATGTTAAATTATATTATAAGCGTACGATGGCTCGATCTGAACCATGATCGTACTCGGGAGCAGAAACTTGGAGTGGATTTATTGAATGTTCCGTTTATTAGTCAGTTACAAATTCAATAGCCTATGACAGCCTATGAGATTAAAGTATATAATTAATAACTTAAACTAAGGCCTAAAACTACACGCTGGTAACGGGATTTGCCGATCCTTCCGCTATCTGCTCACCCGCTGACCGTCTCCTGGTACAACATCAGGCTGACTTGCTCCTTTCTACAGTAATATAAGCCTTTTGTCCGCAACAGCCTCTCCCCAGCGAAACCTTCTCATAAGGTGTAGCTTTCCTTCGGTAGGACAAAGGCTCGTTAACGATGACCTGTTTTTCCTCGTTCGTAGTGAACACGCTAGTTCTCATATCAGCTTCATCTTCTTGCGCCTTCTCTCTTCTATGCTTCAAGTATCCTTTTTTAGTAAACCACTCTCAAGACGCTTCTTAGCGTCCGCTAACATTTCCTAACGCAAACAATTGCTCTACCTAGCATAAACCTTCCCTCAACTTTCCCTGTGTGGTTAATATCCATGTGACTTGCCAGGCTTGTATTCTTTGTCGCTTGGCCTTCTTTTGAGGAAGGCCAGTTTATGACTCTTTAGTGGTTGTGTACCGCATGTGCTTTGGTGCTTATAAAGCTAGTTTATTTAACCTTATCAAAGTTTGACGCACTTCTGGTCTTTTAACAGGGCGAGGGTAATCCTTTTCCGATCATTTATCTGTTTTGTATATGATTCTTGAAACCCATACGACTGATCCATTGTACATTTAATGCTTTCAATCCGCCTAAATGCAATGTAACAATTTTGTAGAATTTTCGTGTCTTCCACGGCAAATTCAGGTAGTCCACGCCTCTCCGTTTTTCTATTGTTGTATTTAACAATTGCACTGCACGAGCTTTCATTGTCTTCCATTAAACTTAGTTTAGGTGCTGTTCCATGAAGAATACTTCGAAAAAAATTTTATTTTTATTTTATTTTTTCATGCCATCTCGTGGCAAAAATCTGTAAAAATATTTAGGGGTCAAGCACACACCAGCGGCATGTGCTTCTGCAAACATATAGCCGCCGTTCGCAAGAAGGCCTTGTTTGTCCTCTACCGTCTCTACTTCCTCCTGAAAAAAGGATGATCATACAAGGTGACACTGTACAAGGGCTAGACGACTAGAAGACTACGCTAGCGTACGCCATGCAAGGTGTATACGACCATGCATGAAGTACTTTAACCAGCCTCCCATATTCACCGGTTACAGGCGTTCAAGTCGCGATTCATGTGACTGGCGACTGGCGCGCCTTTCTAAGTGAGGAACGTTGACCTCCACCAAGACCTGGAGCTCCCTACCGCAGCCCAATAGATGAACTTCGATAAAGCTAAACACCAACCCAAACCGTTCGTGTGCAAAAGCTTGATATTTACCTCTTATCATCCCTTCCCGACAAAAGGCTAGTTTTCTCAATACGATGAGATGCCAATTGTCCGGTCCAATTAATAACCGTGGTTTTGCGTCGTCGATCATTTGTTGAAATAGTTACTTATTCAAGTGTTTGTATAGTAAATTATCCGCGCTAATCCTTTGGCTACCGGTATCACAACCATGCATCGTTGGCGCTTTTAAAGTGTATCTAGCTGCTAAGTCTTAGCGGTCTACGTCAGTTTTGCCGTGTTGACTCTCAAAATCTTCCGTTTATGAGGGCATAGGCATGAGTTTTTACGACCTTTTCATTTTTTTCTATTGAGTCGCTGCATCTCTCGATCGTGGGATTCCGTTCTCGGCGCAACAGAATCGTTTGTGGATGATGTCGGTCGCTGCTCTATTTTTCTAGACACGTGCGCTTTCTTTCGTTCTCGGAGCGCTGTGTAATCTTTCTTATCATTTTGAGAAAGACCATCCTCGCCGGCTTTGGCATTTATTCCTCATCAAGTTGCATCTTCTGCTCCATTAGCTGCTTACTTAATTCCAACTTTTTTCTCAAATGTTCTTTTTCTGATGCGACCAAGCGTTCTTCGGTTTCGTATAAAACTTGATGACACGTGACATCCTGGACCTGATAGCACGTCCTGAGGTCTGTGACGCCCTCGACCTGATAGCACTTCCTGAGATCTAGGACCTATCCACAGGTCAAAACATATCAACTCCAACATCAACGCTGTCCACTTTCACTTAGAGACTACGAAGCCAGCCAGAAGTACGAGACTCAGATGTCCTCCGCGGCTGATACTTACTACCAATTACAAATTGGAACATTCATTTCTGCAGTTTGTGTGTACGTCAGAGAAGATATCAGTTCTCTTCGTCTGGGAACGCTTGACGGAAGGGACCTATCTAACCTCTGGCTGCGCGTAGACTGGGATGACCATCCACGATTGTATGCGTGCCTGTATAGGTCCCATAGCGGAAATGACGAAACTACCGACTCATCGAGCACATTTAAACGCCTACAGATTCCCTGCTCGAAAGGGTTTCTATCGCTTGAATCGTGATACTTGGCGATTTTAACGCCCACCATGCCGATTGGCTCGGCTCTGAAATCACGCGGGAAGATCTTTTCACAACTTTGCTTTAGCTTACGACTTGTCGCAGATGGTTCTTGCTTGATGATTATGTGAATACCAGAAGCGGCGAGTCACTTTGTGTAGTCTGTGAAATCAACTCTTTGCGTGTACTACCGATGAAAATCTAACTCCTCGGCACCGTCGAGTAGAGTGTTCTTCAGGTAATGCGGCTTCTCGCAGGACCAAACTATAAGCTCGAACCAATATCTGAACAACGACTTATATAACTATCTATCGTCAGGAACGGCTGCGTAAATCTATTCGTTAAAGTATACAATAAAAAACTTAAACTATGGTCTAAAACTACAATCCCGCTACCTGCTCACCCGCTGACCGTTTCCCGGAACAACATCTGGCTGCCAGCTTCTATCCTATTGTCCGCAACGTATATAAAATTAATATTAAATAAAATTTTGTTTTGGATACTGAACCTATTTTCGAATATAATTGGACGTTAATTGATTTTTTTCAGTGGAAAATGGCCTTTCAGAATCTAAACTTACCATTTGCTCATTTCCTTAATTAATCACAGTTTTTTTTTTTCAGTTATAAATTATATCACACGGAAATCATTTGCGTATAGACCTAGTTACTAAATGATAATCTTCTGAGCAAGTATCTATGTATAGTTTTTGATATTTAAATTAATTTTAATTAACCGCTTTGTGAACTTTACGTCGTTCGACAAAAATGATAAATTTTTTTTAAGAGAACAGCTTTATAGAACAGAGATTGCAAATAATTAAAGGTAAGTCACACTTGCATTAATAAATTTTAGTAAATTAAAATGTTTTCTATATGTTTCATAATTTCCTCAGGTATTGAAGGTTTTTTATTTAGTAGGCTTGTGATATTTAGAGCAATAAATGATATAAATATCACATACCTATTCCCATATACAATACTGGAAGAGTGATATTTACCTTTAATCTATACTAATGTCACAAAGAGCTTTCCTCTTTGAGATATATTATATTTGTTGATTAGTATAAATGTTACAAATAAATACAAATATTTATTTTAATTGGGCCGTTGGGTTCAAGTACACAGGCTTTAATTAAAGACTTCAAATTGCACCTGATAGACATTACTGGTGAACCCAGAGCTGGTACTTTCCTCGCTCAACGAATAAGTATCGGAATGCAGTGGACCAAACTCTTTATTTATTTTCATTAATATGTAGGTTAATAGTAATTAGCATTTAAATGAAATAAAATATTTGTTTATGTATCAAAAAGTCATATTCAAGAAAAAATATCTCAAAACTTTACCGATTTCAATTCTAGAATATTTCCAAAATATGAAGCCATTTATATTAATTTAATTCACGAATCATAATTACTATGGTCATTTCTACGGATACAGAAATCACTTCCAGTATAATACCATAATACCATTTTTGTCACAGTTAAAAAAATGCCGCCAAATACAACAGAGGAAAGATGTCTAGAGCCCACAGAGGCCAATTTCGAAAAGCTAATAGCACCACAGGCTGCTCCTCGGAAGTTCCAAATAGTTTATTGGAATTTACTCACATTTGGTTACGGTCATATTGCAGCATTGTATGGGCTGTACCTGGCTTTCACTCAAGCTATGTGGACATCTATATTTTTTTGTAAGTAATCTAAGAAGAGGAAGATTTTATTATTTGGAAAATTCATTTATAATATTAACTTTAATAGGTTAAGTATGGGTCTGAATACATGTTTTGAAATTATATGTTCAAGTGTACGCGTACCCCCAGGGGACCGTGAAGTTTCATCAAGGAGTACGCGCGGCTATCAGTAAAGCAATTGCCACACATCCATACAAACTTTTGCGTTTATAATATCAGTAGGATTGCTGTAATAAGGGGTACGCAGGTTTGAGGTTTGAAGTGCTACGCTAGAAAAACTAAACTAATTAGTCTATACTATAGACAATATAGGCAAACAGAAGCATATGTCCGACTTCGCTGTAGAATAGTTTTCCTTAATTCGAATAAGTTCAATATACTAAAATGTATGTCCAACTTGGACTATGAATTGGAAGTGTTGCCAGTCATTATGGAGATTTGAGCAGTGTTGGCCTAATGGTTTCAACGTGCGACTCCACATCCCTGTCATTGGTACGATCCCGGCTCAGCACCAAAGGTTTATGACAGCATTTAAAACACGTGCCTACGATGAAGGAAAACATCGTGAAACTGGCATGCCTTACACCTAGGTGGTATTTCAGGCACAGAAAGTTACCTACTTACCTATTAGAAATGATCACTTAGCATATATAGAAATCTGAGGCTCAGACCTAAAAGGTTGTACAGCGATTGGGATATATATAAGGACTTGTTGCCATGGCTTTTTCATTATGGCCTGTGAACTACGAGCTCAAGAGTAATTTGTAATTTTATTAAACTTTAACAGATTGCACTCTTTTTGTGCTGGCGATGATTGGAGTGACAGCGGGGGCTCACCGACTCTGGACGCACAGAGCATACAAGGCAAAAATGCCCCTACAGATTATCCTAATGTTTATGAACACTCTGGCATTTCAGAACTCAGCTATCGACTGGGTACGAGATCATCGCATGCACCATAGGTGAGACTTGCATTATCCCTTCTTTAAAATGTTATAATTATGCATGTCTTATATATATTATATGCAAATGCTGTCACTTTTGACCTTCAGAACCGTCTTTTAGTCAACAGCTGGAAATTGGTATTGATGTTTTTTGTCGTGATATCACGACTACAATTAATATGATCATATCAAAGCTGGAAGGTAAACACAGGCAATGTTTGTAGAAGAATTGGTTGCGCAAAATAATGGAATATTTCCTGTGTAAATCCACTGTTAGTAGATAATATGTAGTCTTGGTTACAGCGGGAATGGGCGACGGCTTCTATTGTATTTTACAAGTAGCTCTATCGTTTCTAAATATCAAATGAATATACACTTTAGAGAAGCTAATACTATCAAGAATTATTACTCCACATAATTTTTTTAACAATTATTTAATTACGTTGTAACTTATTTTTTGGTAAATAAGAAAAATTTCTAAGTTTTATGTGATTAAATAATTGAACAATGAATCGAACGGTATTACACTATTGAATAAATGTTAAAAAATTTAAAAGTTTTTGAATCTTTGAAATGAAAGTTTTCAGAAACAACAAGAGATTTACAATGCCACTCATTTAAAGTTAATGGTTACTCAAGCTAAAATTTTATTAATTCTTCATTAATAGATATACATCACGCGGTCTTTTAATGTCAAATATCGTAACTGCGATATAATAAATATTTCAAAAATGTTAAAAAAAACCATTTAAACACATTACTTTTAATTATATACTTAGCCATACATTTTTGCACTTGTGCATTATATATCTTTGATATTTCCCCAATAGCAATATTCGTTTATATTCACAAAAACCTTTTCACTTAATAATTTTATTTACGATAAAATCGTAAATAAAGCTATACCTATAAATTATACCTACAATTAAAATAAATAATTTAAAACTGTTTTTAAACAAAAATTTATTTGAACAGCATATATATTGATTATGTAGGGGATATCTTCCAGGTTGCTCTAAAACATTGTAATTCTATGAAAAAAATATTATTAGATGTATATAAGATCATTCTTCAACATAGAATAGATTAAAGAATGATCTTTCTACTGCCAAACGTATTAGGAAATCAGTGTTTTACCGATTGGTATATGAACTACCGAACAGTGCAGATATTTTTTTTAAACGTATTTATTTACAGAATAATATAATATGTTACATAAAAAAACCGGTGTGGTTAGTGTTAAAGGAACGAGGCCGAATACCTAATTGTTACAAGTCTCGATAACACTCTTTGCGACCGAGATGTAAAATTCCTCGGCCGCATAATTATACTTCACAAAGAAGTAAAGGCATATATTACTATAATAATTGTTTATGTTACCCACAAGCCTAAGAGACCGGACAAAAACTGGCAAGAAAAAGATTATAATAATTAACAATAACGACCTTTCTTAACGTTTATAATTAACTACGCAGCGCAGTGTGGGCCTAGGGGCTTCACTGTTCGACCCTCATCTCTAAGGTTTGATTCTCGGCTGTGCACCATTGGACTTTGCGCATTTAACATTCGCTCAATCGGTGAAGGAAAACATCGTGAGGAAACCGGCTTGCCTTGGACCCAAAAAGTCGGCAGCGTGTATCAGGCACAGCATGCTGATCACCTACTTAGATTGACAAATAATCATGAAACAGATAATATTATCTCATGTCATAAGATATAAAACGATGCCAGCAGAGGTATCAGCATATTTTGAAACAAATAAATCTTATTAAATTAATAATGGAAATAATCAGGATTTCTTCTGATATTTTCATTAGATAATAAGACGTATAAATTTTATTTTATTATAATTACGAAGACAATGACACACTTGCACATTTGAATTGAAAAGCAGATATACCATGTTTTAATAAATTCGTTTTTATGTTTGTGCAATTTCTCTATACATCGACAAAAACGCGTAAATTGTATTTATTCGGATTCCGGGATTTTTGTAATAGATCAAAGAGCTACCTACTATTTTCATGGTCGTCGCTAATTAACTTACCTATTTCATAATGAATTTAAATTTGTATAACTATTCCGTTGTCTGGCATAAAAAGCCATGGTTATTTGAGGCTTTTTTCCCTAGTATTTAGTTTATTTCCTACTAACACATGCAAACTTATCCTTGTGTATCTGAAGAACTTACGAACCAAGGATAAGTTATAAGGTATACAGGCACAGAAGGCAGATAAAAATAAATTATAAAATCTTATTGAGGGTTGTACCGCCACTGTTTTTATACTAAAAAGGCTTTATATATTTCAGATATAGCGACACTGACGCAGATCCTCATAATGCAACTCGAGGATTTTTCTACTCCCACGTGGGCTGGCTGCTTGTAAAAAAGCATGAAGAAGTGAAAAAGCGTGGCAAGTTTATTGATATGAGTGACATCTATGCAAATCCTGTACTAAGGTTTCAAAAGAAGTAAGTTTTAATAATTATGTTAGCTAATATTTTTATAGCTATATGCTAATGACTACGTTAATTTGATTGTTTATATAAATTCACACAGGATAAAAGTAATATATAATTAATATATTAACTTTAATTTTCAGTTAAATGTTCATAATCCTTTATGAAAAACTAACTACAATGACTTTAAATAGGAAAGAAAAACTTTTATAAAACTCAAATTAATTTGTAACGTATAAAAGTACATAATTTTCTTTAAATTCATATCTTCTCTTAAGTCATACTTATCGTAACTTTTTTTTTCATGTTCAATAGCCATGAACGGTCACGTATAATCTACGCAAACAAATTATAATAATTAAAAGTCTAATTAAATTCATAATTTTAATCATGCACGTAGAAAGTGTTTCTTGAATACGTATTATTAATAGTGAAACGTTTTTCAGATACGCCATACCATTTATTGGGTCAGTATGCTTTTTGCTCCCAACTTTAGTGCCAGTATTCTGTTGGGGCGAGAGCTTGAAGGTCGCCTGGCATATGTGCCTGTTGCGTTACATCACGAATCTCAACGCAACTTTCTTAGTGAACAGCGCAGCTCATCTTTGGGGAACCAAACCATACGACCAGAGTATAAAAGCCGTACAAAATAAGATAGTGAGCTTCTTTGCTTTGGGAGAAGGTTTTCATAACTACCACCACGTGTTCCCTTGGGACTACCGCACAGCCGAACTTGGGAACAACCGACTGAATTTAACAACGTTATTCATAGATTTCTTTGCCAAGATTGGATGGGCGTATGATTTGAAGACTGTGCCTGAAGAGGCAATTGAATCAAGAGCGAATAAAACTGGTGATGGAACTGATTTATGGGGAAAAATTAAGGCTGTTTAGTTACAATGTCTTCATTTGAGAATTATTTTTTGACGCGCGAATTGTTTTGCTTGGGGCCCGAAATTAGGATTATTTTATTTTTCCGACAGATTTTTATCTGAAGATATTACGATATAAATCTAAGACCCTATGAGGATCACGGGTACTTTTGTTTTATTTCTGGAAATATAGCTTTTGAAAGTACCTGCATAACTATAATATTGTATTATGTTTATTATTTCGACTATGTGTTTGCGTGTTGTTCCCACTAGAATGTAAGTGCGTGCTCCTATTTCACCATGCCTCCTGCTGATGGAGGACAACTCTTTGTTTTTAATTTATGTTATTATTATTAATTACTTAAAATGTCATGTGGAACATGGTTTATTGGTTGCAGCTCCTTACAAACGTTAGTAAAAAAAACATGGCGATTAAAAAGAGGGGAGAGTTTTTTGCCAGTTCTTCTCTTCCGTTCTACGCCCTTGATTTGAGAACTGGCACTAAATGTAAAATTAGAAGCATTAATATGTATTTCTTTACTGACAAGTCATAAGTGTACAATTTGTTACCTTGACATTTGATTAAATGATTTTTGAATTTTGAATTTTGTAATATGTATATACTTATAATGTATATACTTTTGTTATATATTTCATCTAAAATGAATGTGCGTTTTAACGTTAAGTTTTAATTTTTAATTACATTTTATGAGGTATATTATTGGTTATTTTAATACATTTTTTAAAATATTTGTTTTTATTTACCAAATATACAATACAAAAGGTATCATAGAATGTTTATTACTAGACTTTATGGTTAAGCGAATAGAGTATAATTTCGAATATACTTAAGCGTTATATCCTTATTATTCTTATGACATATTCAACATAAGCAAATGAGATAAAACAATATTTAACTAATTGAGAGCCAAGTATGTGTAATATATGAATATTATATGAAATTACATCGAATCTCTAAATATCAGCTACGGGAGCTATGCAATGAGGTGCCAATTGACAGATCTATAAAACGCTGATAGTGGAAATAGATGGGCCATACGCTCCGGAAGGATTCAAGTCACATTGCCAAGCAAGCCCTCGACTGGAATCCTCAAGGCAAAAGGAAACATGGCCGCCCAAAATAGACCTGGCAAAGACGAATCATTGCAAAGGCGAAGGAAGCCAGTATGACGTGAATTGAAATTAAGACAGCCTACCAGGACCGATCAGACGACGTACGACTTTAAGTAATTAAGTATATGAAATTTCATAGTAAAATATTATTTAGGTCCGAATATACAAAGTAAAGACATGTACCAAGTGGCAAAATTATAACTAATAATTATATTTTAATATTTGTTTATTTATACATAGTGTTACGAAGACGGGTCGACTGCAATGTTTTTAGATTTTTCCACTACTTAGAGAACTTTTCAGAAAGCTGAAATGTGATTTCTGACCGTTTCAGGGGAGGGTCAATCACATATTAGAAAATCGTAATTTACAGAATGTTACCCTAGTTTTCAGGAGGCTGAAACATTTTTTCAGACCGTTTCAGAACAAGTGTAGTCGAGTGGTACACTTTTCAGGAAACCAGTTTTCAGGCGTTTTCAGGCCTGGTTTTCCCTTTGATGAAGGAATATTCTAGAACGAATTTTCTAGGTGTGGGACAAGGACGGAATGATACGAGAGAGAGAGGGAAGATCGGAACCTTCCCGAAGCTAGACCGAGCCCTATAGAACACCGTACGACAAGGACGGAGCAATGTGCGAGAGAGATAGCGAGAACGCATGTTCTAGAATTGTGCGATCGCTACTCAGTAGTGCTCCCGCCTAGAGAGTTCTCGAACATCGTTCAAGACTATTCCCAGGGATATATAAGCTAGCCGAAACGCGACCGATTAGTTCAGATTTGAATGCGATATCAAGAGATAAACACCGAAGTGACAAAGTGCGAATATAGTGAAGACAAGTGATAAAGTACTGTGTGAAGTGCGTGTAATTAAAGTAATTAGTGACAGTATTTTGTGTGTATTAAGTGAATTTTTGTGCGTAATTTAATTGAAAATAAACCCTTGAAGAAATCTACGGCGTTTTCTATCCGATCCCCTAGCTCGTAACAATATTATATTAGGTCCTTACATATGAAATTGGCGTTTTGTATGGGAGGAACAAAAAGTCGAATATTTTTAAATATAATATATTTAATTAATCAAAGTATGAACCATTGTTTTCTATGCACTTTTGCCATATCATAGGTAGTTCATTGATCCCATTACTAAAAAAACCAGTCGGATGGGAATCAATAAAATCTGTGAAGGCGATTTGGACTGCCCCATCAGAGTTAAATTTTTTCCCTTGCAAGATGTTGTTCAAATTTCGAAAAAAATGGTAATCTGTTGGAGCAAGGTCCGGGGAGTACGGAGGATGTCTTAGACATTCCAATTGAAGCTCTTCTAATTTGGTAGCCGTCTGTTGTGCAGTGTGTGGTCTAGCGTTGTCGTGAAGTAGCAGTGGCTTGGAGCGATTGACCAGCCTAGGTTGTTTAGCCGCTAGCTTTTCCATCATGGTTTGCAATTGCTGACAATAGACATCAGCCGTAATAGTCTGGCCAGATTTGAGAAAACTGCAATGAACAATACTTGCACTAGTCCGCCAAACGCTTACAAGTAACTTTTTTGGGGTTAATTTTCGCTTGGGGCAGGATTTGGCTGGCTGGCCAGGATCCAACCATTGCGCTGAGCGCTTCCGATTATCGTAAAGAATCTATTTTTCATCACAGGTAATGATTCGGTTTAAAATACCTTCATTATTGTGCCGGTTCAGTAATGTAACGCAGCAGTCGACGCGCGTTTGCCGGTTTGCTTCAGTCAATTCGTGAGGTACCCATCTTTCAAGCTTTTTAATCTTCCCAATTTGCTTCAAGTGAATTAAAACAGTTTTATCACTAACACCGCAGGCTGCGGTGCTAGCAAGGACGTGGTTTGCGATGGATCCGCTTCCACAATAGCCTTCAATACATCATTATCAACTTGGGTCTCAGACCGTCCACGGGGCTTGTTCTGCAGGTCGAAATTTCCAGAACGAAAACTTTGGAACCATAAACGAAATGTGTTTTCTTTTGCAACATGACCGCCATACACATCATTCACCCTTCGAGTCGTTTCCGCAGCACGTAGCACGTTCCGCGGAACTCGTACTCGTAAATAATGCGATACTTTAAGTTTTCCATTTTGTAAAATGAGTGACGCAAACAGAAAAAAAACAGAAGAAAATAACAAATGAATAACGGTCATCGAAGCACAAATACATGAGCACAGGCATCACTTCGGACCCCACAAATTTTAGACCCATATCTGTGCTGCCTGCATTGAGTAAAATCTTTGAAAAAATTATTCTTGATTAATTATTGATACATTTTAATAATAATAAACTTATGCAAAGCCAGCAGTATGGTTTTACAAGAGGTCGCTCCACAGCCGATGCTCGCATTCAATTAATTTCCGAAATTTTAAATGCTTGGGAAAATTCTCATGATGCCATTGGAGTTTTTGCGATTTATCAAAGGCTTTTGACTGTGTCCATCACGAAATCCTAATCAAAAAACTCCAACACTATGGCATTGGCGAAAAAGCGCTTAATCTTATGGAATCATACCTGAGCGATAGAATTCAAAAGGTAAATGTAAATGGAGCTATATCACAGGGATCCTCTGTTACTATGGGAGTACCGCAAGGCTCCATACTTGGTCCCTTCTTATTCCTCGTCTATATAAATGACCTACCATTTCTTGTAAAGGAGCTTCATGAGATAGTACTGTTTGCTGATGACACTTCGCTTTTATTTAAAGGGAAACGACGAAATCCATCACTTGAGAATGTAAACAGTGCCATCTCTAGTGTAGTTCACTGGTTTAATACAAATGATCTTAAGCTAAACGAAAAGAAGACAAAATGTATTAAATTTGTAACTACGTTTATTTCAGCTATTTTCATAGTATTATGTCACATGGTGTTATTTTGTGGGGCAATGCAGCTGACATTAAATCGATATTTGTAGTGCAAAAGCGGGCTATAAGAGCGATCTGTGGGTTGTCCCCACGAGAGTCGGTCCGAAAGAAGTTTAAGGAATTACATATTTTGACTCTGGCAAGTCAATACATTTATGAGAATATTTTGTATGTGCGGAAAAATATAGATATTTTTAAAAAGAATAGTAGCTTCCATAATTATAGTACTCGTAATAAAGAGAAAATTAGCGCACCAACCACAAGGCTGCATAAAACGAGTAATTCTTTCCAAGGCAATTGTATACGTTTTTTTTCAATAGAATCCCTAGTGAGATACAAGTGTTGTCAATAAATAAATTTAAATCGTACATTAAAGTAAAACTGCTTGCTAAGGCCTATTATAATATAAATGAATATTTAAACGATCCTAGTGCTTGTACTTGGGTATGAGTTGTTCCAGTATAAATAGGTAACGCGACTGAATCTCTCGGCTGCATTTCCAGACACCGGGGCGATCGTCAACATCCACGACTGTTTTAATGTAAAGTGGGAACAAACCGTGATCCATCTGGTATCAAATTATTTCAGTATTATTATTATTTTCTTATGTAGCCAAGTCCACATTTCAAGGATCGTCATGCTCGCTTAAATGTCATTGCTTGTGGCGGCGTCCATGCGTCGGGTTGTCTCTCTCCCTAAAATATGGCGAGGGGGCCGATGGCTGGCCATGCGTCATACTCGTGAACGGGTGCTACTTGTGGTGACTGGTCGTACTTGAATTCGTGTATGCGGTGATGTTAATTATTTCGACTATGTGTTTGCGTGTTGTTCCCACGAGAATGTAAGTGCGTGCTCCTATTTCACCATGCCTCCTGCTGATAGAGGACAAGTCTTTGTTTTTAATTTATGTTATTATTATTAATTACTTAAGATGTCATGTGGAACATGGTGTAATGGTTGCAGCTCCTTACAAAACGTTGTGTAAAAAAAACATGGCGATTAAAAAGAGTGGCGGAGAGTTTATTGCCAGTTCTTCTCTTCCGTTCTACGGCCTTGATTTGAGAACTGGCAGTAAATGTAAAATTAGAAGCATCAATATGTATTTCTTTACTGACGAATCACAAGTGTACATTGAGTTACCTACGTGAATAAATGATTTTTTAATTTTTTTTAATTTTGAGGTGACACAACACAACACACACAACACAGGTAAAGTATAACATCGTGAGTAAGCCGACGTGTCTTTTGAGACATGACGACAAAAGCTAACGGCTGATCATCTTCTTGTTAATGAAATTAAAGTGATCAAAGAAACGTATGCAATTTCAGGCCAAGAGTTGTAGCGCCACTGGATTATTACTATTATTTATGCTTATTCAGAGTTCTAAAAATACGTTTTGTAGAAAATAATTTTCATTTCATAGCTGAGACAAGACAGAAACCTAAATAATATGGTTAATACAATTATGATATTTGTCTCAAGGACAATCTTTAAAAAATATTCCAAATTAGAATATGCCATAGAGGAGAAATTGATTTCGAATATAGTGCTTTTCTGTGCCACTATAGCTACAATAGCAATAGAAAAAAAATCTTATTTTTAATGTTCTGTGTTAATGCTGACAATTGTGATAAACGCTAAACGTGTACTTTAATCATTATTCACTATATGAAAACACAACCAACTGAACTCTGAGTATAAGATTAATCTAAAGTTTATTACTTAAAAGTAATTACGTCAAAAACAAAATTTATTTCTTACAGGAAAAGCGCTTTAATTGAACAAAAACGTGCAAAATTTTAATTTGAAATATTAACAATATTTCTAAATTTAAAAAAAAACTGTGTGTGATAAATAAGCTCATATAAACAATGTCTGCTATAAAATGACACGACTCAATGACAATTAACGTTTAACTCTCAAGCTTTATAATCGCATTTTTTAAAATATCCCACAGAAACGGACAAGATTTGCGTTTAATTCAGTAATTAAAACTCACTCGTAGACTGTGAAAAAAGAAATTTCAAACCGCACTTACTATAACAAGCTGCCGTTCCAAGTAATTTATGACAATTATTAAAATTCTAGCCGCAGCTAAAGTTGAACACGGAGAATTTCGTCTTGGAATATTTTATCCACGTGGGATGGGGAATAAAAAAAATTGCTCGGACGGTCCGCGGACGTTATAAACGAGCGGTAATTAGGGCACACACCATCGCGCAGATGGGTTGGAGGTTCACTAAGCCAGAATGCTAAAGAAATTAATTTACCAAGGGCGTTGCAAGCCGATTGTCAAGGGGTCAGGGGGCCAGTAAGAGTAGATATACATAATGAGAAAAGTAAGAGCTGTATAAAACAAGTGAATACTAACGTGGTCTTGACAGCAAAAAATAAAACGTAGACATAAAAGTCAAAGTGAAGTAATTTATTTCAATTAAAAAGGCAATTTTGAAAGTCAAAATTACAGGTTAAAAATATAAAAAAGACTAGTAGCCATATGTAGAAGAATGGACAAGAAACTCCATAATTACTCTTTTAAAATAGTTTTTATAATATTTTGTATGTACATTGATTCGATAATTATATGTGAAGACCATGTACCTATAACAAAAACAATGCAGCAGAAAACTAAATTATTATGTAGATACATGACTCACATACCTAATGACACATATTAATGATTAAATCAATTATTTGAATAATTAAAAAACGATTTTCATGATTCTCTTCACATCACCTAAAAGATAATTTGGCGACAAACAAGTATACTAAGAAACGTACATCGAAGCAAACAAAACATTTGATCCACAGGGACAGAAGTATGGTTACATAAATAAAAGTATATACACTAAAGTTTAGCTGTCCTTGGAGAGGGAGTTGCGCTCAGTTATTGCTTCGGGTATAGCGTCCTAGGCACAATGTTTTAAATAAATCATTTAGATTTAATAATAATTAAATGCCACTACAACCCTACGGCCTTAGAATTTGCCATGATTATCTTGAAGTAATTGGTACAAGAAAGGTTGCAGCACCACAAATATTTTGTAAGATAAAAAAATAGGTCTCCCCAGTACCAGCTCCTTCCACTTGACCGAATTCAACGAAGAGCGATTCGAATCGTCGACGACCTCTCCTAGCGGCTTGATCCTTTGGCGTTGCGTAGAGATGTGGGGTCACTCTGCATCTTCTACCGAATTTACCATGGAGAGTGTTTAGAGGAGTTGTTCGGATTAATACCTGCAGCTGAGTTTCATCATCGGACGTCGAGGCAGAATACGAAATTCCACCCGTATCACCTCGACGTCCGCCGTTCCACAACTGAGCGTTTTTTAAGTCAATTTTTGCCGCGCACCACCACTATGTGGAGCCAGCCTCCCACTAAGTATTTCCGAACCAATTCGACTTAGGGTCCTTCAAGAAAAGAGCGTACCAATTCTTGAAAGGTCGACAACGCACTCTCGAGCCTTCTGGCATTGAGAGTGTCCATGGGCGGCGGTATCACTTAACAACAGGTGAGCCTCCTGCCCGATAGGATTTTTAAAAGAACAACTTTAGTTTAGGAGCTTTGTTCTTCTCGTCCGTTCTATGCGTTTAAGAAAGTAACGTAAATTTATTTTTATATAAAATCTATTTTTTTATGGGCCTGGCACATACATTTTTGTTATTTGATCTATAGCAATGTATTCCTCCACGAACTAGTGCTGTAGAATTTAAAATAAGTAACACATAGTATGCCAGCTTTATAAAGCCTACACTGCTTTTTAAAATTAGACATTTATATCTCAGTGTGCCCCTAGCATAATCCTAGCCCAGTTATAGGGTTATAACGTTAAAACCGTGCAGGACTTTTTGCTGATATTATCGTTTTAGCACCGTGTATTATAAACGTTTGTTCTGCCTGGCACAAAGAACACTTTTCCGCTTTTATCTCGGGGCTATGTTTACACATAAAACATCGTATTTTACCGGGAGTATGTTTTTATATTGATGGGACTCTATTCCTTTTCTATGCTGTTACGACTTCTCAGCTATTGGGTTCAACACAGTTATAGTACTTAAGATATTGCGTCTTTGTGGCGCGAGTTATGTAAGCTAACATTAGTAAAGTGACATATATTAGTAATTAAGTAATAGCGTAAACAAAATGTAAGCAATCATCGCACACTTGAAGCCAAAATTAGCCCTTTAGTTTTTACCACACTCGTAAATTGTAATTTAACATTCTCGTTTCCGATAATGTCCAATAACATAAGTGTCATTTAGATTTACGAACTCTTCAATAAGTCAACTTAGTTTTTGTTAATCCAGCGTCGCAACCCCATAACCCCTAATTTTATCTTAGTTATAAGCTATATATATTTTAAGCCATTGAATCCAGTTGTTATCCAGCTTGAAACATAGTGTTTCATTCAAAATATATTTGAACATATCCATACAAAAACCGTCACCGAACATCATTGACCACTTATCGCTGTAAATTTGTACAACAACATTGTTTTGTCTTTCACGTATGTACTATAATTGCTGTGTTCTACGTATATTTATGAATTCTTGAAAAAAAAAGGGAGGAAACGTAATTCAAGAATTAAATACACTAAAAATAACTTTCCATGTACTGTACCTGTATTATGTATACAATACGATTGGGAAAGTGTCGACAATATCCGTCAGGCATATTGAATATATGGACGAGAAAATATGTGTTTGTAATATACCAAACTTTTCATTAAAACATTTTAGCATGGAAGGTTAACGAATAAAGTGGACAAATAAAATGTCTTACCTGTCGGCTACGGGCTCCCCCAACCGATGGTCAAGAAGGGCCAAAAGAAGTACAGAGTACAGAGTATGCCGTCAAAAAAATAACTTGTCTCGTTAAAAAACTAAGTCTCGCAAGTCAGTTCTTCTACTGTAATGCCCAGTCGGCTAATTTATTTAGTTATTTTTTATTTAGTTTAGTTAGTTTTATTCAGTTACTACCATCGTTTTGTCGTAACAGTTCAGGCCATTTTCGACCATTATAACTTTGTTGTGGATAAAACTAAAAGCCTGATTAGATTGACTTGCCTTAGACTCAAAAAGTCGGCAGCGTGTATCAGGCACAGCAGGCTGATCACCTACTTGCCTAATTAGATTGACAAATGATCATGAAACAGATACATAAATCTGAGGTCCAGACCTAAAATGGTGGGAGCACTGAGTTTAGCTCACGTGTTTTATTGGTGCTAGAGAAATACTTAGAAAATCCCATATGAATAAACGTTAAATAAACTAAAGTGATTTAAATTTAACTGAAATGAGAAAGCCATAGTAACTAACAAAGTGACATCACAAATGTATAAATTTAAATTCATCCCGAAATATTCGTCCATAATTGTCGCAAAGTTCATAATATTATGATGGTATAAAGTTAAGCTTTGATGCAAAATAAACGGGAACTGGGCACTGTCCCTATGAATATTGCAAGTGTTTCTTGCGTCGAACGAGGGAGAGCCTAAAATTCAACGCCACAACAGGAATGAAAATTTAATACAGAATGATCGTTGCAGAGACGGACTGTTCACAGTAATATTGTCTTTGGTTTAAGCGGGTACAGTACCAGGCCATTTATAAGTCGCATCGTGCGTTAGAAAGAGATACTCGGCTAGCTTCAGCTTCGTATAGTCTCTGACACCCTTGTCAAACCGGTCGTTTAGACGCTGACTTGTCAGTCGTAGTTTGACTGAAATGTTTCCGTACCAATTCGACTTAAGGTCCTTGAAGAGCGTACCATTTATTAAAAGGCCGGCAACGCCCTTGCGAGCCTTCGGGTATATTAAGTGTGGATGGATGGATGGATATCACTTAATATCAGATGTGCCTCCTACCCGTTTGCCCCCTATTATAATAAAAACAAAAATTCGTGTTAATATCAGAAAAGATTATTAATATATTTTTAATTTTTTTAATTTAATTGTTTAATTCAGAAAACAAGGTTCCATAACAATGTTAGTAAATTACAGCTTAATACCTTAAATCTAAGTGTTAGTATGTTTACATTAATTCATACCGGAATCATTCCGCATGAAATAGAGGAACAGTGATTCAGGTATGGGCAATCGACTCGGTCCGCGATAATGCGGAGGATACCGTTACCGCTAGCTCTCACCCTGCGCACCAAGGATGCACATCTCTTGTGTATGGTGGCGTAAAAACAATCCACCCGCGCCTCAGCAAACATCCCCGATGCGCTGCAGAATCGAGGCAGCCGCAACAGCACCCTGAACGCATTATTATATTGGATACGGAAAGCGTTGTATGACAATCGAGTATATTTCGACCATAAGGCGCTCGTATAGAATGATGTGCAGAATGCTCTAAACAAGGTTACTTTCACATCAATTGAGCATCGTGCAAACCTGCGGGCGATCATGTTCGCCCTGACACACAACGCTCTCCGTTCCCTATCTATATCAGCATCGTCCCTGAGGTCGGGTGTCAAAATGTGTCCAAGATATTTAAATGTTTTTACAATTTTTAAAGGGACCCCATATAGCGACATGGGGGGTATACTGGACACACCCTTCCAACCGGCCCCAAAGACCATGACTTCACTTTTATTTACATTATATTTCAAACCATGACTAGCCGCATATACCTCACAGAGCTTAAGGAGACGTCTAACCCCGCAGACCGACGCACTCAGCAGCACCATATCGTCTGCGTAGCTGATATTGTTAACGCACACACCGTCCACGTGACAGCCGACACGCTCGCTGCTAAGCGTCTCAATCAAAGCGTTTATATATAAATTAAAGAGAGATGGAGAGCTCAGTCCACCTTGTCTTACTCCACACTGCATCGTATAGGGCTTAGACAAGGCACCCATCCATTTAACATTATTGATTTGGTTACCATACCAAAACTTAAATACGTTCAGAAGTTCTTGAGGAACACTTATATCCTCTAGCTTCTTCCAAAGTAGATCGTAGCAAACCAAATCAAATGCCTTGGAAAGATCAAGGAAACAGGCATATACCGCCGTCCTCCGACGCAGATAGTATGAAACGGTGTGCTTAAGACTCAGTATAGCACCATCTGTAGACAGCTTGGGTCGAAACCCAAACTGGTTATCGTGCAAATGTAGATATTTATTTAACTGAGTATTAAGCAAACCGTCCAACACCCTAGCCATAATAGTCGCCAGCGATATAGGCCTGTAGTTTGAACCATCCGCCAAATCTCCTGTCTTGTTTTTTACAACCGGTATAACTAATGTTCGCATAAGATCATAGGGTAGATATGCATGACTTATACACAACGAGTATAGCATAGCTAATAACCTATATATATGAGAACCAGCGTACCGTATATGCTCGATGCTTAACCCATCATGACCAGGGGACTTTCCTCTTGACATAGAACTTATAACGCTTCTTACATGTTTGGCGCTAAATTGAGTATTAACCCTATCACCAATGGGTACAGCACTGAGTTCGTTTCGCGACGGTCTCAGCGAGGATGATATATAGAAGTTGTCTCGGAAAAAATCAGCAATTTCTTTCGAGTCACTTAACCCTCCGACGCTGACTGGGAGTCCCGGCCTCGGCGTCAGCCTCTTTGTTTCTTTCCAAAACGAAACGAAATCTTTTTTATCATGACAAGTGGCTAGTTTTTCCATTTTTATTAAATCTTGATGGTTTTGACACCATTTTAGTCGTGATTTAAATATTTTTCTGCTTTCATACATGTCATTATAAACCCTCCCTGATTCTGGTTTCCCATGAAGTAACCAAATCCTAAACCTCAGCCTCGCTTCCGAGTGCGCCGGCTTCACATGTTTGTTCCAACCTATAATATTTTGATTTCTATCATTAATTTTATTTTTATTAGGGTATTTCCGACTAGTCACGGCTGCCTCACTAAGAAAAATAACAATATTGTTATATAATATATCAATTGCACCTTGATGATTAGGTCTATCACAATAACAACCTGCGCAATCCGTAAATATCTCTGGAAAATCTATTGATTTTAACCTCTTGTTACATTCACTTTGATATAACAATATTTCTTCCTCGGATCTTTGACCCCAACGTACGTTATTGTTTACAGAGTTACTTTGTATAGAGGACAACTTTTTACTAATAATCTTAATATTAAAATGAAGTATAAGCGGGTAATGATCTGACCACAACACATCATACATAATATACACTTTTGATATTGAATGGCGAGCCGCGTCTGTCACTAAACAATGATCGAGCCACCTCCGTGATCCGTGAGCCTCACTAACAAAAGTATAAGTGTCAGAGTGCGGTCCGAGCAACTCAACATCTATACATGACCACCTTTGATCATAACAATAATTTAAAAGTTCATAGTAAAATATCGAGTACGGATGCGCATTAAAATCCCCTAGTATGTAAACAGATTCTATGCCATACTCATCAACAATAGCACTCACCACACTTAGACAGTCCGTAAACACTGGCAAGTTGTCCTGCGAGTCCGTAGGCATGTACACACACACTACGATTATGGGTCGATCACTCGTTATTATTTTTATTGCACAAACTCGAGAATTATTACACGGTAACACTATCACATTATTGAACACACTCCTCCTCCACAGCAGGGCCACCCCTCCATAGGGCCTCCCCCGCAGCATTCCCTCTGATGTGTCCATCGCTGATGTTCCCGTGTACCCGAAGTCCGCCTCAATACTGCCAAGATATGAGATTTCACTCGGTAGCAACCATGTTTCCTGAAGAGCTATGATGTCTGAGTGACGACATAAATCCCTGATACACTCTAAGGATCGTTTAATATTTTTACAATTAAATGTTGTCATTGCGTATACGCCGTTATCCATTGTTTACATTTACAAGGCCGGAATTCATATTTGTTTCATTTATAATATGGCGATTTTTATAATGTACAAAGCGCCTAAAAATAATTCCTTTAGGCCAGAGTTTATCATCTAAAAATAATGACAAATTGTCCTCAGGTATCATGAACTTGTACGCTAAATGGTTGTTATGTCTTTTAATTGATATTTTTTTTAGCGATATATTCACTTGAGTTTTCTTGAGAACATAATCTATGATATCCGATTCAACCGTATCTTTATGTACATTGCTTATAAAAATAGGTATAAACCTTTCCGCCGCCTTGAAATTAACACCGTCACTGGCTTGACCCGTCATTCCTGCAAAACGTTGTTTACATTTTGTTTTACGTCTCGTAACGGTTTGCCACGCACCATCCGTGGGCTCGATATTATCAACTGGAAAAACCGTCTCGATCAGTTGTCCAGAGCTCATTTGTTGAGTTACGCTTGTCTCCGCTGAAGCCTCCGCATTCACCGTCGCCCCTGTCGTCATGGTATGAGTCATAATACCGGTCTCGGCCGACATAATCGACGAATGCATGTTTTCGCGAACCACACTACCCTCACTGATGCTTCGATAAAGTGGGTCTTTATTGTTTGACTCACAATTGGAGTTAATTGAATTGTGCGAGTCATTTAATGATGAGTTAATGCTCTGCGATGGATCTCTAGGGCCACCATTTCTAGCCCATGCACCACGTCGATTGTTTATATTGTGACACGGCGTGGTAACTATCGACGTGTGTTTCAATCTATTAACGTCTTGCTTTAAATCTTCTAAGTGGTTTAGAGTAGCATAGTTATTTTTAATAGTCTCGATCTCCGCTGACATTCTTGTTAAATCCTTCAATAATTTCGTGCAGTCAAGATGATCAAATGTAATAGATTAATATATTTGCAAAAATTTGTTATTGATGAAAAGCAATAATTTCTTTACAATACGAAAATTATTTTAATGCTGCTCGACCGAGTTCTCAGTATTAAATAACGAGTGTATTGTGTCTGTAATTAATTCACAATAATTATTGCGTCGTGATAATTGTGTAATAATTGAGGTGTTTGGAAAATATCGCATTTTAGCGATAATTTCGTGGGATTGCAACCGGTTTCTCATTAAACGATTATATGTGTAATAATACACACACGTTGAAATGAAAAACATATTCTACAAAGAATAATACCTCTCTGTACCACCAACAGTGGACTCGCAAGCGTCAAATTTATTCATACGACGCGGTAATAAGTAAAAACTAACAAAGAAACGGGGGAAATGTGAGCACAGCGCGCAGTTAAAACAATAAATGTCTGCGGGTATTAAACTGTGGCCGTTTTACCCTGATGCGTTCCGATGCGCCCATTCCGACTTTTATTACACACAACTGAGGTACTTTGAATGGAGTTCAAATAAAAGCGGTTTATTTCATTGTTTTTTTTTCGGTACATTGCGGACGCATGTATAAGGACGCCTATAGAAAATAACAATTAGTTGAAACTAACAATATTAAGCAATGTTACGATTATCAGGAAATGTTATGATCAAGTCAGACAGTTGATTTTTTTTTGCTTTGGTTAATAATTGAGATTTTTTCTATTATTGTTAAAAATCATATTTTAATTTGATTTGTTTTGTGACGACCGATCACTGATCAGAGCAGAGCAAAAACCTCGAGTGGGGTCGAGGCGCCATCTTGACTTTTGACAATACGTACAGGGAACGCAAGATAGTTCTGATGGGGTATTCAGTGAAGCATTGAGGTGATGAGACGTTTAAGTTTGGACCGAGTAGGGTACACGTTATAAAATAATGTGTTTTTGGAGTATTAAAAGGAATCAATTAAATATTGTACGACAATTATCCTTGTCTTTTCTGCTCCCACTTTAAATATGTTTTATTTAATATTTAGGTTTTTATTCCAGAAAAGCGAACAGTCTCTATGGGGTAGCATAGCAAAATGTTCCATAATATGTTGGTATGAAGCTATTAAAAACATCATATTAAGGCGAAATGATGTTCGAGGGGCGGCTGATTAAAAATAAAATTATAAAACCTGCTAAAACCTATTTCAATAAAAGTTAAATATATCTCTGTGTTTAGTGGTTCAATTGTGTACGGGTTAAAATACATCAATATGAAGAATTATTTGAGGTTAGAATTCAGATTGTCAAAAATATCATACATTATGCAGCGTGTCATGTTTGGTTTCCATGGCGTAAGACAAGTTAATGATGAGTTTGTATTATAAGTGAAGGAAAATGATAGAGTTTAAGAATCTTAAAATAAAATATCGCTGGAAAACGTCTTTCGAACTTGTCTTGTGAACCGTAAGGCCTTCTACGACGTCTTTTGCTGAGATATCACGGTCTCCGAGTATCAAAGAATATCCGGTCAATCTGTTAGATCTAACTACTACAAGAATGGGTACCAGTTGTCAGCACGTTTTCCAGATGTTTTTATTCATTTTAAAAATGTTTTTAATTTGTATTTTGAAGTTATCCGTCACGAAAAACCGACACCCTGAAGTTAGCTATAGTCAACATTTTAGTTTTTTCTATTGTTAGTGTCGTTTTGTCTACAAACGTAGAATAAAATTTTCGAAAAGATTTTTATCTTGTTAGCCAAAGAAGTATAACTTCTAACGCGTGTACATAAGTACCCACACATTTTTTTTCACAGGGTAATTCTGTAGGCTGAGCTAGCTAACGTCTTATTAAACTATGAATTTTAATTTGTCTAGTGTTAAAGTATTCAATTGTCTAATTGTTACTTCAGAAATTGTTAAGAGGAATTCTAAACAGATCTTAATAATACCTAGTAAAGTCTATTTAGGAGCTATTGAAATGTTCAAGGGCTCTTCAGTGAATGAGACAGCCCTAAGCAATAGTAAATGCTTCTTTTGATGTCGTACCTAATTTGTTTAACTCAGTATTTGTTTTGACGATTGACTTTGTGAAAGTCCAACCATTAAAATTACCTGCTCTGGGAACGCTCAATTAACTATGATTATAGCAACACTAAGTATAGTCAAACATCAAAATTGGCTTGACATTTGACACATTATTCATAGAGTCTATTCCTTCAGATATTCCCACAAATAATTCGTTATACTGAAAATAACTGCTCTTAATTGGCTTTTAATAATTTCGGCATTTCAACACACTTATAACTCACAATATCCAAATTTTAGACCACGCATAATTGAATCGATACCACGCCACACTTTGACAGATGACAATTAATAATTACATCTTAAAAAGTGTTGCCATTTGAAGAAATTAGTTTTAATAGTTTAACACAATTTGTTTCAGGCTTCAAAATAATACAAAACAGTCATGTATATTTAGAATATCAGTATGCATTGTTCGATAGTTATAAATATATATATATAATGGGTTCCTAACCTAACGAATAAACGAATCTTTATTTCTTTTAGTTGAAATGCGTAGACATATTTCCCATTCTTATACATTTTGAAGGAGCTTCACTACTCCAAACTGTTTCCTTGGCCTGGTACAGGGGCTGGAGGTAAGTTTGTAAAATACTGTAATTGAATAAAGTGTATTTCGTTCATTCAAATGCCTCTGTATGAATTAATTTGCATGAAAACGGGAAAGCAGCGACTAAGCGAACTGAGAATATTTAGGGATTTTAATTAATCGTCTATTGATGAGAAACGTAAAATACCGTTGCTATGTAGATGTTATCGTAGCTGCGTTATGGGATATCGTGGACGGACTTTAGTGTCACACCACACACCTTCCAAATGCCAGGTCTATTAGACTTTATGACCTCTTGTCCACTGAGTTGTGTCGTAAAAGTTATGAGAGAGTCTAGACGCATTACTAAAGTTTAATAACATTGCATGTGGATTCGTTAAAAGATTTGATTTCGGGATTATTGGCAATCAATATCTTTCATATTACGGAGACATGAGATTGACAGTCAGGTACTATTGTGTACTGTTTGTACCGTCGTCGATAGTATTACCGGTACTAAAAAGTCTTTTATATAGAGCATAGAAATTTTGTATGGATTGTGATTATTGCTTTCATATGCTCACAAGAGTTTTTATTTACTCATGTAATTTGTTGTTGATGGTGAAACGAAACTGATTTTTGAATTCAGCAGCAACAAATACGACAAATACTTGTGGTGACTGGTCGTACTTGAATTCGTGTATGCGGTGATGTTAATTATTTCGACTATGTGTTTGCGTGTTGTTCCCACGAGAATGTAAGTGCGTGCTCCTATTTCACCATGCCTCCTGCTGATAGATCACAACTCTTTGTTTTTAATTTATGTTATTATTATTAATTACTTAAGATGTCATGTGGAACATGGTTTAATGGTTTCAGCTCCTTACAAACGTTGTGTAAAAAAATGGCGATTAAAAAGAGTGGCGGAGAGTTTATTGCCAGTTCTTCTCTTCCGTTCTACGCCCTTGATTTGAGAACTGGCACTAAATGTAAAATTAGAAGCATTAATACGTATTTCTTTACTGACAAGTCATAAGTGTACAATGTGTTACCTATATGATTAAATGATTTTTGATTTTTTTTTTTAATTTTGATATTTGCAATGGGGTATGGATAGATGTTTGTTTTAATTACAGATCCATGAATGATAATTGTTTCATCGGGAATTGAACCAATTAAGAAAACGTGCTACAAAGCCTATGGTTTTGGATACTATCCACGCTGAAAAAAGAAAATTAATTTATCTATCTACTTACATATAATATATTGTTATTAACTATATTTTTATTTTTTCGTCATTATCGTATTGGCTTATAACTTTGAGGTATGTATGTACTTTTGTAAATAAAAAAAGTGCGTGCGTACAAACTACATGGTCAGAAGTGAAACTTCTTTGGCAAACTAATTTTTAAGTCTTGTTAATATTTATACAAATCTAAAACTTAAGATTTCCGAGAGGGAGGGAAAATGGAAGATATGTTAGGAATTTAATAAATTTAATTGTCATTAAAATACTAAAAGTGTCGGAATTTAAAAAACTTCTCTTTACGAAATTTTATTTTTAAAAATAGAATTTCTATAAGGTAATTCGCCCTTCCCACTCTCTCTCAATCAGTCTCAATAGCTCAATCCTTTTTCTTCGACAAAAACGCTGCACATCTTCGTGACGCTGATATTATTATTATTGCGATTCATCCGTAAAAAAATTACCCTCGTGCGCCTAAAGAAGTTTCACTTCAAAAAATTTTTGAGAGCATTTTACTAATGTGAGTGTCTCCTATTTAGCTTCAAGAAAAGAGGGTATCACTTCTTAAAATGCCAGCAAATTATTTGACCCCAAAAATCGTGTAGGCCGCTATAAAACACATTTTACGTAAAAACTTATTAAATGTCAAGATATATCAAACTAAAGGCGTCAATGGACACCCATTTTGAACGTTCAGCGAGCCGAACTAATGTAGCGGAAAGATAAAACAGAGGTCGTATGTTCATTTAAAATACATCTTCTAACCTAGCAGTTTTTGTATGGATAAAGGATTTTATAATCTGTCTTTATTATAAATAATAAAATAAATAAATCAGTGGCTCTACAACCTCTTTATGTATTGGCCTCAGATTTCTAAATCTGTTTCATGATAATTTTTTTAAATCTAGCTAGTAGGTGATCAGCCTCCAGTGCCTGACACACGCCGTCGACTTTTTGGGTCTAAGACCTGTCGGTTTCCTCACGATATTTCCTTCACCGTTCGAGCAAATGTTAAATGCGCACATAGAAGGAAAGTTCCATGGTGCACAGCCGGGAATCGAACCTACGACCTCAGGTATGAGAGTCGGAAGCTGAAGCCACTAGGTCAACACTGCTCCTTTATTATAAATACCTTGTATATTATTTTATTAGGAAACTATATTGAATGAGCAGCAGCAATTGAGCATGCATGTTTATCATCATCATCAATGGCTACAGCCCCTTGTGGGCCTTAGTATCCGCAAGAACTCTTCGCCATTGCAATATATCTCATGCTTCTTGCGTCAAACTTTGGATAACTATTATTGAACGTACATAATTCAATAATCATTATCATCAACGGCTACAGTACGGTAAAAGCCCTTGTGGGCCTTAGTATCCGCAAGTAGTTTTCGCCATCGCAATATATCTTATTCTTCTTACGTCCAACTTTGAATAACTATTATTGAACGTACATAATTCCATAATCATCATCATCAACGGCTACAGTACGGTAAAAGCCCTTGTGGGCCTTAGTATCCGCAAGTATTTTTCGCCATCGCAATATATCTTATTCTTCTTACGTCCATCTTTGAATAACTATTATTGAACGTACATAATTCCATAATCATCATCATCAACAGCTACAGTACGGTAAAAGCCTTGTGGGCCTTAGTATCCGCAAGTAGTTTTCGCCATCGCAATATATCTTATTCTTCTTACGTCCAACTTTGAATAACTATTATTGAACGTACATAATTCCATAATCATCATCATCAACGGCTACAGTACGGTAAAAGCCCTTGTGGGCCTTAGTATCCGCAAGTATTTTTCGCCATCGCAATATATATTATTCTTCTTACGTCCAAGTTTGAATAACTATTATTGAACGTACATAATTCCATAATCATCATCATCAACGGCTACAGTACGGTAAAAGCCCTTGTGGGCCTTAGTATCCGCAAGTAGTTTTCGCCATCGCAATATCTTATTCTTCTTACGTCCAACTTTGAATAACTATTATTGAACGTACATAATTCCATAATCATCATCATCAATGGCTACAGTACGATAAAGGCCCTTGTGGGCCTTAGTATCCGCAAGTAGTTTTCGCCATCGCAATATATCTTATTCTTCTTACGTCCAACTTTGAATAACTATTATTGAACGTACATAATTCCATAATCATCATCATCAACGGCTACAGTACGGTAAAAGCCCTTGTGGGCCTTAGTATCCGCAAGTATTTTTCGCCATCGCAATATTTCTTATTCTTCTTACGTCCAACTTTGAATAACTATTATTGAACGTACATAATTCCATAATCATCATCATCAACGGCTACAGTACGGTAAAAGCCCTTGTGGGCCTTAGTATCCGCAAGTATTTTTCGCCATCGCAATATTTCTTATTCTTCTTACGTCCAACTTTGAATAACTATTATTGAACGTACATAATTCCATAATCATCATCATCAATGGCTACAGTACGATAAAGGCCTTTGTGGGCCCACAAACACAAGAGGCAGATCACCTACTTGCCTATTGACAAACGATCATAAAACAGATACAGAAATCTGAGGCTCAGATCTAAAAATTATTTTTTATATTATAGGAATTAATTTAAAAAAATACTGTAATCGGTGCAGCAGTCTTCGAGTTGTGCCCTTAGCATCATATTTTTATTTTATTTATAATAAAAACGCGTTCTAACGACTTTAATCTGAATCTAATTTTGGAAGATAATTGGGATGAGAAACACACGTAGGTATTCCTTTAAAAACATTTCGCTAATATCCTAAATCAATATTATCATTCTCCGAAGTAATTAGATTATGAAAATATCAGTTGGATAATTTCATTGATGTGTTATCGTAAGAGTTAATACCGTTTCTCTATTAATATATTTACTTATTGCCGAACTCGATCGCCCATTAAATTATCTCTAACGGTTAATAAATTTATATTGAAAAGTCGGTCCAACCGTGATACCGTGGTCCGTGTGTAAGTGATTTAAAGAAATATTGAAAGATCTTTTTAGCTTCCTTTGCTATTGAATTTATCTTAAAATATTGACTTATCAGGTTTTATTATTGATGAAGATCCACTGCAGTGGAAATAGGGATTCTGGCAGTTGAATCATTTTTAGGTGTTCATGATCAAGCAGTAGTCAGCAGTCGGCACCTTCAAACAAAAAGGTTGCAATTATAGAAAATTTAGTAGACTTTATATACGTTATTAGTTTTAGTAAAATATAATATTGCAGACATGACTGTTATGTGTAAAAAGCGTGATTATTTATTTATTTATAAAAATACTCCACATCATTTTTAATGCATTTTCTATGGTATAATTTTTATTTATTTATTTACCTAAACCTTTTTATACTTATTTATAAATAGTGCATATCTTGTGAATTCAGCCAGTATGTAACTAAATATATACATCTCACATAATAATATTCAGCGTGTGCAAGACACGCGTAGATGGCGCTTTTATGAGTAAATTTGTACGCGCTCAAGGCACTGTACGCAATTGCTACCGCTTATTACACCGAATTTGATTATTTGACACACGCAGCCCTAGACTCTCCAACATTTCCGCATTATTATATTGTACCTCTAAGGACCTTAATTATAATGTGTTAGTAAAGCTCCTTACCTCATTGTGAAGTTACAAGCTATATCTAATATATAAAATTCTCGTGTCACAGTTTTCGTTGCCATACTCCTCCAAAACGGCTCGACCGATTCTCATGAAATTTTGTGTGCATATTCAGTAAGTCTGAGAATCGGATAACATCTATTTTTCATTCCCCTAAATTGTAAGGGTAGACCCCTAAATTTTTTTTTTTTTCAATTTTTAGACAAAACTTTTTGTTTATATTTTTTTATGATACAGCATGCCAAAATACATACAACCCCTAATTTTCACCCCTCTACGATCAACCCCTATTTTTTTTTTAAATATACATGGCAAAACGATGTTTGCCGGATCAGCTAGTATTTTAAAATAAATGAAAATTATGATGAACACAAATTTTACAAAAAATGATAAAAATATTACCCTTCCAATTTGAGTTTTTATTTTTAAATTTTTACTTAACAATGCACTATTTTAAATTGATCAGCCCACTACCATTGCATCCTCTGGATCAGTAGTGTTCATTCTGTTATATCCGCTAAGAATTTAAATAAGAGAGGGATAAATAAATCATATTTATATATTATGTAAAATCAAAATGGGGTCAACGGAACTTTCAATATTCGATCACACCTAACAAGATGTATAAACAAAAGTATATAGAATATACCTTTTGCGTATGCAAAGCAACATTTAATTTTGATTATAAATTAGGCAGTGGCTATTCTAGAAAACGCTTTGAATGTGTCTTGGAGTCCTAAATAACCGTAATATTTCAAATTAAGCTCAGACCCAGACATCAGCAAAAGACAAATTGCTTGGTACAAGTACGCCCAGGGGCGCTTAACAGGTAATACATTATATTATGTAAATTACTGTTAAATGTATATACGACACGCTTATTTACTATTTCATGAGTATAGTCTATGTATTTTACCTGTCCACATCGTATCCCTAACTTTCGTAGTAACTGATCTAATATTATCGTGATTTTTGTGCACTTATTCATGTGTCCTTTTTTTTAATATTGTCTTGTTCACTGTTTACATATTATGTTTTAATTGCTTTGTTGTGAATGCAGAGTTAAGATGTGCAACGTTTTTGTCGAAGAAAAGGGAGAGAGCGATTGAGACCGATTGAGAGAGAGTGAGAAGGCCGAATTACTTTATAGAAATACTATGAATATTAATGAAATATTAGTATTTTATATTTTATGCAAAATAATTTATTGAAATCTCAAATGACGAATTGGAAATTAAACCACGTGTTTTTATTATCGAAGAAATAATTTAAAAAAAATATAATTTGTATTATTTTCGACACTTTTAGTATTTTAATGATAATTAAATTCATTAAATTCCTAACATATCTTCCTTTTTCCCTCCCTCTAAGTCTCAGAAATCTGAAGTTTTAGATTTGTATAAATTTGAACAACTACTTTATGACCTGTTACTAAATAAATATTTTTATAATCCTCGCTGAACGAGGAAAGTAAGTCCCAGAATTACTGTCACGGCCACTTTTTTAACTTATTATTAATTTAACCTTAAATGTCTTAAAACAATACGTGATATCGTGTTAGAAAAGTAACGATAGATGAATAGAAAAGTAAATAGAGCTGTAGAAAACCCATACTTTTCAGCTATCAAAAACTAATTTTATCGTATAGACGTTAGAAATACTGATATATTTATGCTAGATCAATCGTGTTAAAGTAAAAATGTTTTTGTTATAAATTTTGAAAGCGATTTGTTTGAAAAACCCAGTGGCATTACATCTTGGACATGGCCTCCGATTTCTATATACAGTCATACCTGGGTAAGTGAGAACTGGATAAGTGAGAAAACTCTATAAGTGAGAGTAATAACCGGGACCCGTCATTTTAAGCTTCCAAAACCTCTATTAGCGAGAAACAGAAACCTCTGTAAGAGAGAGTCGTTTTTCCCTCATGCACCTTCGTAAGTGAGACTGCTACTTATCTTCACCTCTATAAGCGACAGTCGGGCTTTATTTATTTATATTATGTACTTTAAATGCGTTGGAGACGGTCCCCATCAGTACTTGGAAACGCGGCGAGGCGGTTGTTGATCAAGCAATATTCGACAAAATTTATGAGTTAGAGATAAACATTCAAAATACAAAAACAGAAACCCAAACGAAATTGACGGTTTTTTTAAGTGTAAATTAGTTCTTAATAAAATAAAATATATATGTACATAATATGTTGTGCACATTTGCACATAATTTTATCATATTACATATTTACTACATTCGTACTTGCTCCTCCTTACCTCTATGAGAGAGAAACGCTACCCATGTACCTGCATTAGCGAGAAACTCGGGTTAGTGAGAAACCTCTATAAGCGAGAATGATATTGTTCTCCCTTGAACTCTCGCTTATCCAGGTTTGACTGTATTTTTCTTATTCTAATTGGCAAGTAGCTGATCAGCCTTCTGTAGATATTCCGACCTTTTGGGTCTAAGGCATGCCGAGATCCTTACGATGTTTTCCATCACCGTACGTGGGAGTATCAAATGCGCACAGATACTCAAAAGAACATTGGTGGAGCACAGTCGGGGTTCGGCGTCAGGAATGAGAGTAGCAGGTTCGAGCCCCAGGCTTACACTGCTATATAACATATTTCATAGATTTATATCGTTCGATAGGCCCTTATCGCAGTGAGACCGCGCCGTGTTGTTCCACAGTCGAAGTGAGTGAGCTCACTAACCTGGGATCAGTGCACCCCTAAACACAGTGTTAGCCGGACGTGTTGTAAAGGACGTTTGCGAGCAGTTTAGTGTCACAAAATGCCATCGTGTGCCTTTCTAAAGTGCAACAACAATTCTAGAAACACAAATAAAGCCGGAGGTGTAACATTTCACTCGTAAGTATTGCGATTTGATTTAAAAACTTTTATTTTTCCATCCGCACTGTCTAAAATAACAAATTTAAATGGCGAGTGCACGAAAGAGAAAGTAGTGTTTGGAACTAATGTAGGAGAAAAAGAGATGACACTATTTTCTCAGTACATAGGTAATAACAACAGATAAGTACAATGGCAGAAACACGATTTTTTAACTACTTGTTAGTGTGCGTGTGTCGGCCTTTTGTTAACGCACACATTCAAAAACAATGCCACAGTTTTTGGTGTCGGGGCCTATCTAACGATATAAATCTATGACATATGTATAATTAAATACGTAACTTTTGTTTAATTAGTTAGTTCATACTAAATTTAAAGTTGCTTTAACACAAACGAAGATTACATATAAATAAATGAACGTTGCAGCTGCACAAATATACGATGCACGTCATAGTATGTTTTAGTCAATAATTTTTTTTACATTATTATTAAATTAGTTCGAAAATTATTTATTTGTCCGGTTATAGTTACTTTAAATTTCTTTGGTGTTGGTAAAGCTAGAGTAAAAATACTAAGTCGTTGCTTAGCTAACGAAATAGACAAATTGAGGAGAAATTATATTTATTTAATAAAAGATTATAAATCCGCTAATTATAAAAATTTAACATTGAATTAAATTTTTTTTATTTCACTACTTTTTAATGCTAAGGACATCAAGGTTGAATTTTCTTTAATATTCAGAGGTAATATTTTTCCACCTGGCTCCAATGAGAGCTTCATGCAGGATGACTGCGGAAATGATTATCTGCAGGATGTTGAGTGCAGCGCACTTCCGTAAGATCTCTCCTTTGATGCTGATCCCCTAGTACTTCTACCTTTATATAGATTCCATTTAAAGGACTACTTTTTTGTAGTCTTTTGTTTATTTGTATCTAATACAGACTTATTTTAAAGGCCGGCAACGCACACGTAAACCAAAAGCGCTCATCGGACTGTCAGATAATCCACCTGTCTGTTCTCTGTTGTAATAATAGCATATTCATTTTGCAGGGTTATAATATTTTTAATTTTAATTCTATAGTTTTTCTGTGTTTAAAAGAACTAAGGATTTGTGTATGAAAAATATATATTTACCTTTATAAGTATAAAAAAATATTTTTAATTAAATTTAATTACTAGTCTTCCGGTGTATATTCCGTTATCTGGCAATAAATACGTTCTATGTAATGTGTTTTACATTATTCGAGATAACTAATAAATGAATCTATCCGAATACACTTCAATCAAGACGTAATGCGAAAACACTTCAAACTATAAAATTTCGCAAAGTGTCCCTAACCAATTCGTAACAAAATGCTCAGAGGTGCAATGACTGCAAAACTAAAATACAATTGCTAGAAAGCTGTCTTCAAAGAAACAATCCAATTTAGTTCACAAATAGCTGGCGTATTTTCGTCGCAGGATAAGGTTATAATGTAATTAAATAGTGCTCTTCCTTTGAAAAGGGGTCAGGTTTTTTTACAAAAATGAGCATTGAATTCGAAGGAAATGAATTCTAGTTCAGCGTTTATTTACACTATTTCTTTAAGCCGCTTATAGGCATAGGGAGTAACAAATTGGTTAGTAATTAAAACTGGCTTACTTACGGTTCCCTCTGTAAATTTTGACTTCTTTTTTTTATGTTATAGGAGGCAAACGGGCAGGAGGCTCACCTGATGTTAAGTGATACCGCTGCCCATGGACACTCACATTGCCAGAAGGCGTGCGTTGCTTTCAAGAATTGGTACGTGGTCGAATTAGATCGGAAATACTTCAGTGGGCAGCTGGTTCCCCATAGCGGTGGTGCGCGGCAAAAACGGCCTTAGAAAACGCTCAGTTGTGGTACGACGGACGTTGAGGTGATACGGGTGGTATTTTGTTTGTAAAAGCATCTCACGACCATGGTATGGGGGGGATGCCCATGCCCACCCTATTATCATTTTTATTATATCCGGGGTGCAAAATACGTAACCCGACCTACTCCAGGTCATTCTTCTCAGATAATGGCAGGAAAGCAATAGCGTTCCTGGTACATCCAACACTGCCGCATTGCAGGGATAAAAGACCCGTGAGCATGCCAAAACAATAATTATTTGGAAAACGAATTCATGAACGTCATACACGCTAAACAGAATAGGCCTCTTTGTATTAGAAAAAAATAGGAGGTGACTGTGTCATGGACATGGCCATATATATTTATGTAGTCAATAGATTTTCACGAAAGCTGATGATTGAACCTTAAACGAACATCGTACCTTCTACAAGTCAAAAGTTATAATAATTCCAAGTCATGACATGCAGGAAAATAACGTCAAAAAGGCGCCGTTTCCCCCTCCACCACGCTATGCGTCACTGTTATCATTTATCGTATTGAATTCTTTAATAAATAAATAAATTTTGGATGTAGAGTATAAATTGTATGTAAACTGTATCCTTCGATTTTGTTATCATTTGGTTTTTTGGATTGCCCCAACTGGAGCAAATTTAAACTCATATTCAAATCAAAATGTGGGTTTGCACAGATAGTGCGGCTAAAAAGCCATCAGTAAATTATTATTTCCTCCCACATCTCGTGTACCATAGATATAATCAGTAGCTATGTGTAGGAATTTTCTTGTATGAACTCGCCCCGCGTCTTTAATAAATGGACTATTCAAACAGTTTTTAGCTTTATATTATTATTAGATAGAGCAAGCCTCGTAACATGGACTGGCTATTAGGTAGAAAAGCCGCACTCAGTATGGAGAATAAACTTCTCAATTATAAAAGTGTCATAAAACCAATATGGTCCTATGTGATACAGCTCTGAGGGTCTTAAGCCGCTCTAATATCGAAATCCTAGAGCGGCTACAAAACAAAACACTGCGAAATATAAGTGCCGTGGTTAACATGAAAGGCCATAAATATTTGGAAATAACCACATGCCGAGGAAGACATTAAAAGATCAACCGAACAATACAACAGGAGACTTCAGCAACAAGTCAACCTTTGGGCCTCTTGAAAACGGCGGACTGCGTGTTTCGGCTGAGAAGGGCGAGACTTGCCGCAGTTTGAGTTACTTCGGGTTACGAAGGGAAAACAAATTATTGTATTTGCATTCCTACGCCCTTGATTTGAGAACTGGCACTAAATGTAAAGTTAGAAGCATTTCATATACATTTCTTTTTTGACGTTCATAAGTGTACATTGTGTTACCTATATGACTTTTGACTTTAAAGTGCCTCAAATGTTGTAAATTCTGATAAAAGCCAAGAGGCTGATTGCATATCGTAAAAAAAAATATTGTAGTAATACTCTAAAATTGTCTTACAGAATGAGTTGTACGTACCAAGTTACAGAATAACTACTTCTAACAAAGGATAGGGAATAAATAGACTAGGTAAAGTTTGTATGTATTGTGTAAAATTTAATTAAAACCTTCCTACAGCCTGCTTGTTTGAAGATTTATTGTTTGCTTTGTACTTTTCTGCAGTTACTTGTAGCAGGTAATTTCGGTTAAATTCATGGCGTTGTTCGCGAAATTTAAAATAGGAATGTAAACCGTCGTGACTAAGTTTAACGAATACGATTCGTAATTACTACGTGCCGTCGGTTTTTCTATTAGCGAGCCGAGCTTTAGCGTCACATATTTAATACCTATGCGGTCATTGTTTCGGGTTCGCACAGAAGGCTGACATCTGAAAAATTATTTCAACTATTGCATTTAAAAAAAATTAGGCTAATCATAACATTTAAAAAAATAAAAAAGCAGCTGCATCGGCCGGGAATCGAACCCGGGCCGCCCGCGTGGCAGGCGAGCATTCTACCACTGAACCACCGATGCTTGTAATCTGTTATCAAAAAAACGTGTTACTATTAAATTATAATAATATAGAAATATCAATAAATGTAACTAATATATAATACGTATAACATACATGTCGGCTCTTTCATTAAAACTAGATCAGTCGAATTACACTGTTATAATTAATGGTGCTGCGCCTGCTTCGTATTTTCTCATGTAATTTCCACACGGGTATATTTTATAAGTGTTTCATTGTCCTCGTTTTAACGATTGTGATTTTACTGTTTTAATTTTTATAAATTGTCTCTGCACAAATACACAATTTTACATTACGATCTAGCGTAACTTAAGACTAGTAATTTAAAACTAACCTAACTTATAAAAAATATATTTAACATAAGAAAGTTTCCAATAACACTACAGTCTCTATAGGGGAAGACACTCTGTTCTTTTTTTTTTTTTTTTTAATGTCTCCGGCACGATTTGTGCATTAGCCAGCGTCAAGTAAAGGATTTTTTTTTAATAATTCGTGCTTGTCTTTTTTAGAAATTCGACCGTGTCCTCCATGTACGGTTTAGGCACTCGCCCAGTACCGCACAACCCTCCCAAAGGCCGAGAACAAATTTAAATTAAATTAAAACTTGCCCTCGAACCGGGAATCGAACCCGGTACCCCTCACCTATCTGCCACTTAATAAGACCGCTAGGCTATGAGGCCCCCCACTCTGTTCTTATGAACAATTTTTTTTATCCACTTACCACTGTTTAGCACTTAAGACTAAAGGTCAGTACTCACATACGGTATTACTCGATAGTTTTACTCGAAGTCGAGTAAAATTCAACGTGTGGACCGCAAAACTCACAGCTCGAAGGCTCGCACCGAGCCGGCTCGATGGAATTAAATGAAAGTAATTTCCTTCGAACCTACTCGAAGCGAGCCGTCAAACGTGACTCGAACTTGTGTACGTGACTGAGAGTGGCGCGAGGCGAGCGTCAGTCTGGTATTGTTTATCGTGATTGAAACACGTGTTTTTAAAAGAAATGGATTTGCGAGTTTATTCCAAAAGCGACTTTATTAATATAGACAGTGTGAGGGTTTTATGGAATGTCAAGTCCAAAGATTACTACCACAAAAAAAAGAGAAATGAATGTTATGTATAAATTACTAGCTGTGCTTAAAACAGCTGATCAGGATGCAAATAAAGAAACCGTGGTCAAGAAGATAAACAGCCTACGTGCTTCTTATCGTAAAGAAAGGAAAAAGACACGTGAATCACGAAGTGGAAGTGGCGCTGCAGAAGTATAATTATAATACAAAGTTGTGGTATTTCAAGCTTCTAAATTTTTTAGATGATTCAAGTCCGATTTTACCTACAAGGGACAATCTAAATGAAACACATGTAAATTGCTATACTTTTTATTTATTATTTTTATAATTGTAATTATAATTAAGCTAGTATTAAGTAATCCAAAAAATAATTAGCTCAGTACCTCCTTTTACATTTTTTCTTTTCATTTTCTTTGATTTGATTTGATCAAAAATACTGCTATTTTTTTAGACATGAAAAAAAAGATATAATTAATTTAATTTTGGTTTAATATGATAATAATTATTTAAAACTACATCCAATCATCTTCACTATCGTCTGTCTCTACTGCTGATTCTGCTTCTCGTTGTACTGACGCTGAAGCCGCCGTGGAAGTGGAAGGTTCTTCGCTGCCAGACTTTTTCAATTTAAATGAGCACATATCTTTTTTGCCAATTTTTTTTTAAGAACTTCTTGGGGAATTTCATATGTATGGCAATTTTTATTTAAGTTTTTGAGCCCTGTTCGGATATGAAGAAGTGAATTCAAAGTGTCCAAATTCATTTAATTCCTCAGTTTATTTTTTAAAATGTTCATTGAACTGAACACCCTCTCAACATCGGCGTTAGAATGCGGCAATGATAGTAATATAAATGCCAATGAAACTAGTTCATTATAGGGATTTTCGTTGTTTGCATCTTTATGTTCAGATACCTCTACCCCTAACATAGATTAGACAGATATGGGCGCGTTCGATTTTAAAATTATAGTAGCGCTTTATTACTACACCTTGCGTGGCTGCGTTTTGTTACAGCAACAAAACGCAGCCACGTTCTATAAAAAAACCAGAGAAATCCGAATGATGGCTGTTTAGTGCTAAATTTAGTGCTAGGTGCTGAATGTTAAATGAAAGTGCTTGAATTGCGAAAATAGTGCTAAATCTAGCACCGAAAGTGCTAAGTTGGCAACACTGGCCTCACTCGATAGATCAATGCTCAATGTGTGGACGAAAGCCCATGCCATGGGTTTTACTCGACAGTTTAGCTCGATCGAGTAATACCGTATGTGAGTACTGACCTTAACACACACTAATTCGAATGGTTTTGTCCTTTTCAATCTTCTCACCTCGCCCATGGTGTCTAGAAGTTGAATAGCCTCCACATCCAGGTGTTGCTGGAGCCTTTGTTCGTGGGCTCCAGCAATCTTTTTTATTATTGTGGTGATGTCCTCTAGATCGTGAGGTCGTCATTACGTTAGACTTAAGAGAGCTGTTTTAAAGTGAAATTAAATTTGTTTCTTTCTGTCAAATTCAATTTACGCTGTGATGATAAGAGACAGACATTGATTACGTAGTGCGTGAGTGTAGCTGGATTAAATAATAATCTACCCCAATATACTTCACAGTTTAAGATAAAATACAAATTAAGGCTACTTTTAACTTAAGTCAATATTAATGTTCAAACTAAGGATTCCTAGGAAATAACTTGAAATAAAAGTACCGCCATTTTGATAAATAAAACAAGAGCACTCTTTTTAACTGTTTCGTCTCTTTTTTTCGCTATGAAAAGAGTGGACGCTATGAAACGCGATAGATATATTTTTCATAACTAGAACTAAAGTTATAAATAAATAATAGTTAAAAAAACTAAAAAACGCGCTTTTAAAGCACATAAACTAAAAAGTGAAAAATAATTCCTAATTTAGGCTGAAAATGGTAATGAACAAAAAATATCTGTGTCTCTGTGCCATATTTTTCGTCTATCGAGCAACCCACGCTTTTTCACAATAATACCAGTATTTTTTGTTCATTACCATTTTCAGCCTAAATTAGGAATTATTTTTCACTTTTTAGTTTTATGTGCTTTAAAAGCGTGTTTTTTAGTTTTTTTTTAACTATTATTTATTTTTTAGTTTATTTTTTTTTTCGGATTATTGCATTGTTATCGATCTTTGACAGGTGCGCAAAATTTGAATTAAATATATCCGTTTAAAGTGGGTCAAAATCGAGTCCGAAGGAGTCGGTTACATACATACATACAGGTGAAGCTAATATAAAGCGTGTAAAAACATTGTTAAGTGCCTGGTGGTACCTAATCAGCATCATTTAGAATTACTTGTAAAAACTAAAATTGGAAGTGTTTTTATTTTTTTATAACATGTATGTTCACCATAATTGTCATGTAGGTATTTTAGAATAGATAGATTGAAACATATACTGTTGAAAATGCATATATGATGTGGTGAATAAATAAACGCAAAAGAATTCGCTGTAAATCGTTACCAGTATTAATAATTCTAAAGTCGTCTAAGCCCGTGGCAGACCTGAGATAACTTAATCCCAAGAGTAACCCGGAAGTAACATGAACACTTTCCCACAGTGATATAAACTATTAAATTCTAAAATTATTTTGTGTGGATTTCGTTGTATTTCAAAAATTATCTGCGTAATTCGCCAATGTTTCGGGTTTTAGCTAGCTATGACACTAATTATGAAGTTGATATTTTCCACCTTACCGAAGGATGTGAGGAAATATTTGAAGAAGCGAAAAAACCTTGACTTTGTTTAGCAGTAAAATGTTTAATTAATAATTGTCGTTTGTTTAAAATTGTCTTCTTTTTTGTCTATTATAAAATTCTGGAATTATTATTTTAACTTGTACATATTTTGATTGGATTTTTTGTAACATTTATGTAAACCTAAAAGAGTTTGTAACATATACCATAGATATAGTATTATGTATGATGTGGTAAACTGTTTTGACTTTGTGTAGGTATATATATATATATATATACGTCATACGTTTTTTTAAATAATATGGATATGTCTCTCTGTGTGGTGGTTTTTGAGTTTACCAAACGAAACAGACAAACCACCAGCTCCTTCCACTTGACCGTATTTAACGAAGAGCGGAAAGCGCGGTCTAATTCTTAAGAGGCCGGCAGCGCACTCGCGAGCCATCTGGCATTGCGAGTGTCCATGGGCGACGGTATCACTTAACATCAGGTAAGCCTCCTGCTCGTTTGCCTCGGTTCTATTAAAAAAAAGCGACTAGAGGGCTAACATAACGTGCATGATATAACCAGTGGCGCTACAACCTCTTTAGGTCTGGGCCTCAGAATTCTGTATCTGTTTCTGATCATTTATCAATATAATATTATGCCGACTCGAGATTTGATTGACGTTCTATAATAATATTAGGTTACACATTATACACAGGTTTGTGTATTCACTAATAATAACCGATTTGAATTGTTTGTAGCGACACATACAATTTGAGCATAATAATAATAATAATAAAGCCCGTTTTATTTCCAATCATAACAAAAACAAATTATATTATATAGCTTAGATTATTTTATTTTTTCTTATTTTGCTTGTTATCCTATATCCTAGCTTCCTTCAGTAACGTCGATCGGAACCCCTTTACGGGTAAAGGCCTCCTCCAGCTTTTTCCAACTGACTATGTCTATGGCTCTCTTTCTCCATTCGTTTCTTGCTAGCGCTTCTATTTCTTGCATCCACCTTTTTTTGGGCGACCTCTTCTCCTTCTTCCTGTTGGTCCTTTCCATAAAAAATCACTACGACAAAACGCGCTAATTTCCGACCGAAGATATGGTTGAAATTACTTCGTGCAACTTCTCAACTGCTTTAACACTGGAACATGCCCGCGCTGCAAATTCAGATCAGACTTACTTACTTCGCTACTCCGGCGAAGGACCATTAGGCGAAGGAACTTCTACATGTTTACAGATATCAACTAATTAAACCTATTTTGATGAATTAAATTTTGTAGCACAACACCCTGAGACCCACATGATCGGAGTCACCTTCGTTATAAAGTGTGCGAAATCGTCTTAAATAAAATAAACATAAAATATGTTTAGTATGGAATATAAGATACATGTATCACTTATTCCACGTCATTAAATTTGAATAGGTGGACAAAAGCCGGCGTAAAAAACTCTCGGTACTCTTTTAAAATAACAAATCATCAAACAACACTTATTTTAAAAATAGTATCGCAGATTAATTAGAAGTAGCCTGCCTAGCACTAGTCCCAGGCCCTTTTATCAACTAGATAATCGTTAACTTTATAGTAAGCCTTTTTACACAGCTTTTCATTTATTTTATTAAAGACAACCATTTTATTCCATTAAAGTTAACTCGATAAAAAGCTAATCTTTACGAGCGATGTCACGTTTAAAACTATTACATCTTTCGACTCAATAAACTGCAAAACGGTTTTCATTTACATTCGACTGCCGTCCGACGTTGTATGAGCTATAAATCGCTACTGCGACTCCATTCTGCAACCTTCTACCAATAAACGCAGTGACAGACACCCTAAACACAACATTCGTTGCTTGCTTCACATCGCTACATTTATACATGACGGTTTAAACAAAGCAATGGATGCGGAAAGTCAAATAATAACGCGATGATGTCGTGGTATTAGACGATAAATTGGACCCTTTCAGTTTATCGCTGATCGGAAAGAAACAATATGAAGAGAATCCGACTTATGGTGAACGCCCAGTATAGAATTGTAAGAATAATTTAGCTTACGATAAAGACGTAGTTTGACCCGAATAGTATTAAATAATACATTTCAATTTAAAACTCTTGTGATGGATTCAAAGATCAGAGAATTGTGTTAAACTGTAAGTGTTCATAGTCAAACCAGTATTGCTGCTCAACGGTAAGCATGGTGTCAATGGTCAGGTCCATAACATGGCGATTGAAAAGATTGGTCGAGTGTTTCTTGACAGTTCTTCTTGGCCGCTCTAAGCCCTTGATTTTAGTATTCGCAAGTTCGTTGCGGGCTTTTAAATCTCTAATAAGAACATACTTTTGCATACCTTAAGTATTTACTTCATTAAATTTTAGTGTCTAACTTGTACGCATTCAATGGATTGCAACACATAATATTAAGTTACATTTAAATAGCTCTGGTATTCTGTTATTATAAATTTCTATCTTATTAACAGTTACTACTTAGGCGATCTACACAATAATACCTACACCGATAATAATACATTAACTAAAAATATATATATATATATATATATATATACTAATAAAACAAGCAGATCTTGTGAATCAGTCAGTGTACAAACAAATAGGTCTACCTCGATAGAACTTTTATTGCTCGCGTGCGTGGCGCTTCGCTAAAGAAATTGGTGGTTGCGCGCGGTACATACAAAAGTTGAGACTTCCGCCGCAGGTTCTTGCTTGGAACCCGTAGACCCAGTCTCCCATTATATCCAGATTTTGCATCCGACTGTTCCACACAAAAACGTGATTATTGATACAGTTTTTAAAAATATATGTCTAAGTATAATAGAAAAGTGCATTTATAGGTTAGTATTTATACAAAAAATATACAATGTGTATCAATATTATGAATCATAGGATGTTTTAATATTAAACAAAATAATACTATATTAAAATGAATCACGTTTCCTAAACGGCATGCAATGTATAAAGCTATTTTTAAAGAAGTAATCAAGCATCGGTGGTTCAGTGGTAGAATGCTCGCCTGCCACGCGGGCGGCCCGGGTTCGATTCCCGGCCGATGCATATCCATTTCTTTTTTATTTTATATTTTTGATTTAAAATAGTGATATTTACTTAATATTGTTCTTCTAGCATAATATTATTTTTCACAATTTTTTTACATTAAATTGCAATAAGTTATTATAAGGAATGCAAACAAAGGCAAAATTATATATTTAAGTAATTTATTTTTTTCTTAATTTTATGGCCTGGTAAAAACTAACTAATTTACTTGTAAAATAGTTCAAAATAATATTCAATAGTCATTATTATAACTTGCAATGATAAAACTTACAAAATTCACTATTACTTTAGTGAATTCAAACTAACAATTCAATAGTGCGGTCATTGGTCAGTGTCGAACCACAACATTATTCGTTATCTATCGCCATCTGGATTTAGCTTTAGTATTCCCTTATACTGATCAACCAGTTACTAACATAAAAAAAATATTATTATCAATTTAATTTCAAGTCAAAGTTTCGTTATTAGGTAATTCATAGCAAAGGTCATCATTAGGGCATCGAAACTCGGTCCAATTTCGAAAACCCGGGTTTTCGGGTCTAAGAGTAATCAAAACCCGGGTACCCGGTTTTTTCGAGCATTTCGGTCTTTTTATTGATTTTTTTTAAATGCACTAATCTGCGTTTATATATCGATTTCCTAGAATGAATACAAAATATAAAGGATGAGGAAGAATTTAAATAAATGAAACAGTACTTTACAAATTACAAAAACAGTTTTAATGTTTAAAAAAGTGATAAAGATTTATTTTTTCTTCAGAATATCTTAAAACTTAGTAAGTAATCTAGTATTTTTAAATCACAGACTTGCAGAGATTAGTTTTAACATTAAATGAATTATTTTGGAAACATTCACTTATTGTATTTAAAAGCTAATAAAAATAAAATCTTCAAAAGACATTTTTGTAGTATCACAATTAATTTTAATATTAATAAAGCTCTTCTTCGCATTAACAATTAAGTAACGAATAATTCTAGTCTTCTATTCTACTATAATTTAAATTGCAGTCGTTTTCTTAATCATTAGGTCTTTATATAATTACCTAAAATACTAAGTAAAAAGTAGTTATGCATTTGACACATTATTTAAGACATAACCTCTGACCATCTGACCACTTTAGAAAAAAAGAGAGGAACGCTCTCGCCGCCGCGTACCGCCATTCTCGGAGAGTGCTATTTCTACCCTCACAGTAGTAGGTAAGCAAATCGTCTGATGGACAAGCTGATCCAGTTACAGGAGCATTATTATCAGTAGCAACAGCTTGACTTAACTGTCTGTTCAGTTCCTCTTCATTTGACAAAGTAGACAACTGAATGTCAATTTCTCGTAGGTCTTGGTCTGGCGCTGGCAAATTTTCAAGAGGTATATTTTATTTTTTGGTTGTGCGTTTAATCAGATTAACAATTTCGTTTAGCATTTCATTACCTGTAGGCCGATAAAAACAGTTTTATCTTCATTTTGAATGTTCTCAAAATATTTACCCGGATTTGTCAAGTAGGTACTGTAGTGTGGCTGCTTGAGTTAGTTTTTTTTGGGTATCGTTTGCCAAATGCAGTTGCCATTTTGTTACATAGTGGTGTCTTCATTTCATCCATTTTTGTCAATGCAAATTTTAGGGAAACATCAGCTGTAAGTAATGTTGCATCGCGTCGACATAGCGCCTCGACGACAGTTTTAATAACATCCAATATTTTTGGATCTCATCTTTATTTCTCCAGTCATCATCAGTAAATACAATATCGGTTTTTAAATCCATTAAAGCTTTTATTTAAAAAAAATCATCACCGGCAACACCCCGCACAACGCGCGACGAGCTTCGCTACACCCTCCCCTCTCCACTGCTCCACACTTCACTCTATTCATGTCTTTTTTTTTCCCGTGGGGAAATGCGTTACGCATACCCTCCCGCGGCATGGTTGACCTGGGGAAGGGTGATGTGGGACTCGCTGTTGTGCATACCCACTAAAACCCCACGGCGCCACCAGCAATCGCCCGGGGCAGGACACGGTAACAGCGTAGCCTTGTCCGCATCCAGCCACGCGATCAACCGTTAATATTACGGTCCTCTACGGCCACGAATGATGTGGAATGGACCTTGGCACAGCAAGGGCCTTTCACATCGGCCAATTCATCCTGTTTTATAGAGCTGGGGGAGGCCGGGTACAATGCTTGCAGGGATGCGTTAGCATCCCTTCTTTTGGACGCATGAGCCCCTGTTCCCCCGCTGGAGCAACTGCATGCCCAGGATTACACACAGGGTTGCACGGTGCAATGGCGACGCTGTGGTCTCCTACGGCGACGCGGGTGGGCTGCAGGATCCTTCTCCCTGGCCCTCTCCGCCTCTTCCTTATGGTGCATGACGGCTTCACAGAATCTCTGGAAGATTTCCCACATGCCGTCACTGTCCGAGCTTGTAACTGCTACTCTCACAATGTTATCGAGAGTAGCGTCCTCGCCCTGTAGCACGCCCAGTAGCGGCCTCCTTTCCACCTCCCATGCTAGGCAATCCTTTAAGGTGTGGAGCGCGTCATCAACAACGCCAGCGTCGCAATGGTGGCAGGTTGGTGCCTCCTCACGCCCGACTACCTTGTGCAAATAGCTGCCGAAACAGCCATGTCCGGACAGTATCTGCACGAGTCGGTAGCTGAGGCGGCCCCATCGCCTCCTCACCCATTTGTCGAGATGTGGTCCGAACGCGTTGATGGTGTAGAACCCAGCGCTCGCACTAGCCAGATCCTCCGCCACTCTATTCATGTCTTGAGATGGACGCGCGGAACGCGAATTTAACTTGCAAGGCTTGTTTTATTGGTAGGAACGTAGCAACGAAGCTACTTTTAACGTAATAAAGAACAATTTATCAAAGCCTCTTTTTATTCTATTTACTTATTATTGAATTCGAAGTGGCTTAAACTAAATAAATAACAATAACAAAAGTATTAAAAAAACCCGAAAAACCCGAGTTTTAAAAATTAAACCCGGGTTTTTTTGTAATCCTCAGAACCGGGAAAACCCGGGTTTTTCGGTCCGGGTAAGCCCGGGCTCGATGCCCTAGTCATCATACATTGTATAAAAATCATTAGTTGTTGATGTGGAACATTCTCGGCAGGTAGCAAATATAGAATAATATAAAACCTTTTATTTCATTTACAGATTTCAGTACAATACATTTATCGAATATACCTCCTCCTTCGTTGAAATATTATTTTTATTGTCTCAGGTACGTTAACGCCACATTAATATTCTTTTTTTCAAATTTATCATTCTTAATTTAAACCAATTTTTTCACATACCTTAGAAAATATATAAGTTTATCTTTCACAGCAGCGCTAACTTAACCGAACAATAAATCTAAAACTATTCTCTCAGAAATTGAAAAGCTATTTTACTGATAACATATGATAACTAAGGCTGGGATTACGAGTATAATGCACGTTATTAATGCACGAACATTATAAAATCTGCCACGATTGGATTAGAGTGATAAATTTTATTCAATTCAGAATTTAAGTTCTTTGTTTTAAATATGAATGGACCTATGTATTTACGAAAAATATATGCAATGCGATGATGATGGTTGTATACAGTTCCTAATTATCAATTAATATCTGTAAGGCGAGGGATTGTATATCTTTTATAGTGCCATCTCCTTGCAAAGGTGGCGATCATAGTGGCTGGTTTAATTTTGTATATGTAATGTATGTATGAGCAAGCTGCACTAGATAACTAAATATATAAGAGGGTGAGATGTAAGAACCTAACAACCCTACGGATCCCTAAGCCCTACAGACGTACCCTAACACATAAATAGTGAATATATAAATATATATGGCAGGCTATGGGCAAGCTGACCACGATAAGTAAGGGCTTGCAGTAGTCTTCGCCACTTTGAGAAGAAGCAAATGAAAAGACAGAGCAATATTTAAATCTGATTTATTATTCAAAGATTATTTGATTTATTCTGATTATTATTGTGAGTTGTTGGTGTATTGCGCACCTTCAGCTGTTAAAATTTGGAACACACGTGAGCCGTGTCAGCAGTTAATCAATGTTCAAATGAAATCTGAACAGATGCCTTGGCCAAACCATCGTCTAACATTTTTCTACCAAGACGTGCGTCTGCGGCCAGGTCTGCTTCTGCCTGCCACTGCCTTGTATGATTAGTTCAAGAGCTCGTATTTTTTAGTGTCAAGTAAATATCGTAATGATATAATTCATCAATATTAGACTATTTACATTTTATATACTATATATTACGCGAAATAAAAAAATCGGTTGTCTGTAAAGTCGGTTTACTGACGATAGTTGAACGTGACAACGTCATAAGAAAATACTAATGGAATAGTTGCATTTTTCAAAAGAAAATTTAAATTTTATTTGATAGATATTTTGTATGGATATAGAGGAGATAAATGGAAATCACTATTGAATTGATCAAGTTACATTTATTTGTACGCATAAATACAATTATGTAAATTTTGAGAGACAGATGTCGAACGCTGCCGAACGCGGAGGCCGATTGTGCCTCTTTGTCGCTCGTTCCGCGCTCTCGCTTGCACTTCAAGCCTTAAATGGAACGCCTCAGAGCGAGGTAACGCCGCATGCGTCATGTTTTTTCGTGCGTGCAGCCGGCTCCATCAAATTATAAGACGTTGTCACGTCAAAAAAACATTTAAAAATTATTTCAAAACACCCTGTGTACCTGCATTGTGGTGAACTGCATTTCTTCCACCGGTTAAAGTCTATAAAAATACTAATACATACAAAACTACACTCTAACGATAGTAATTAAGAAACTGCAACTTAGCGAGACGGCCTTAATTGCCGTTTTTTGTGAGAAATAATAACTTTTCACCTAAAAATGGGTGATTGTGTGAATTTATTGCACCCACACACGAATATAAGGAAAAACTAACAATGTGACGGGGAAAATATGAGAGTCATTGTTTGAACCATTTGGAACAATGAGCGACCGTGTTTGTGGATAGGAATTTTCTTTTAAAACTTATTAAAACGTGGAATATATTTTCAGGACTATTCATTTTAATAATAAGAAAAAAATCAGTGGCGCAACAACCTCTTTAGGTCTTGGCCTCTGATTTCTGAATCTGTTTAATGATCATTTATAAATCTAATAGGCAAGTAGGTGATCAGCCTCCAGTGCCTGACACACGCCGTCGACTTTTTGGGTCTAAGACATGTCGGCTCATTTTAATAATAATAAATCATTTATTTGCAAGAAAGTGGCAGGTTTCTAAAAATCCGCACAATCAGTCACACAAATAAAGGCAGTATGTCACATTCATTTTCATTAAGTCATATAATAAGAATATCTGTCATAATAAGTCAAGCTATTTATCATTAATTGTTGTCAAACTTATGGGCCAAAGTGACCCATATGACCATTGTGAGAACGATTGGGGTTTAATTTTGTTAATTTATTTTTAATAAAATATCTAAAATGACTTTTGACAACTGCCCTGTTTGCTATAAAAAAAAGATAGCTGCATGAAAACCTGTTTTTTTTTAATAACGGCAAACGGGCAAGAGTATGAGGAGTGTTGGCCTAGTGGCTTCAGCGTGCGACTCTCATACCTAAGATCGTAGGTTCGATCCTCGGCTGTGCAGCGATGGACTCTCTTTCTATGTGCGCATTTAAAATTTGCTCGAACGGTGAAGGAAAACATTGTGAGGAAGCCGACATGTCTTAGACCCAAAAAGTCGACGGCGTGTGTCAGGCACTGGAGGCTGATCACCTACTTGCCTATTAGATTTAAAATGATCACGAAAAAGATTCAGAAATCTGAGGTCAAGACCTAAAGAGGTTGTAGCGCCACTGTTCTTTTTTTTAAACGGGCAAGAGTATGAATGGCCATTCAAGTAAGAAAAGCTCTCAAAATAAGCATAGACTATGTGTGGGTAAAATGTGTAAAAAAGTAAATAATTACTGTAACCAAAAATTTATTTATTGACGCTGAAAGTTACACTTATTTGTAATTTAAAAACGTCCTCGTAAAAAAATTTACGTAACTTCACTTCAAACTTCTTTAGGCGCATGAGACTAAAATTTATACGGATACGTCACGAAGATGTGCAGCGTTTTTGTTGTAGAAACGGGAGTGAGAGCGATTGAGACCGATTGAGAGGGAGTGAGAAGGGCGAATTACCTTAAAGAAATTCTATTTATAAATTAAAATTTCGTAAAGAGAATTTATGAAATATTAGTATTTTATATTTTATGCAAAATAATTTATTGAAATCTCAAATGACGAATAGTAAATTAAACTGCCACATGTTTTATTATCGAAGAAATAAATTTAAAAAATTAAGTTAATTATTTGTATTTTTCGACACTAAATATTTTAATGACAATTAAATTAGTTCAATTCCCAACATATCTTCCTTTTTCCCTCCCTCTAAGTCTCGGAAATTTTTAGATTTGTGTTTGTTTTAGAAGCATTTCATATACATTTCGGTTTTTAACGTTTATAAGACGTGTACATTGTGTTACCAATATAATTAAATGATTTTTGACTTTTGAGTATCTATGTGGAAACAGCTGCCCACTGGAGTATTTTCGAACGAATTCGATTTAGGGTCCTTGAAGAAAAAAGCGTACCAATTCTTAAAAGGCTGGCACTGCATTGCGAGCCTTCTGGCATTGAGTGTGTCCATGCACTTAGGAACATGTGAGCCGTGTTCCGTATGCCGCAAGTTCTATAAAAAAAAGTGCGTGCGTACGAAGTACACATGTCGGTAAAGTTAACGGAAGAGAAGAATAAACTCTCCGCCACTCTTTTTAATCGCCATGTTTTTTTTACACAACGTTTGTAAGGAGCTGCAACCATTACACCATGTTCCACATGACATCTTAAGTGATTAATAATATTAACATAAATGAAAAACAAAGACTTGTCCTATATCAGCAGGAGGCATGGTGAAATAAGAGCACGATTACCAAACGAACCCATTTATTTAACGACTCGTGGTACTTATAAAAAAATATTTATAAAATATGTTTAGGCTCGGGACCGTTGCAATTTAATTTTATTATAAAATTATGTAAATTTTGTAACTGATGCAAATTCTAACCCTTGCCAATAAATTTACATATTCCTTCGTAGCCCATATGTGTACCCAACGATTGTTATGACACGCGCAACGTCGCGGTTATAACTAGTTTAAAATAGACAATAATGAAGCAGAGTTTGACCCAGTTATCGTGCAACGGTATAAATTGTAGTAATTAATAAATTAGTCTGATTACGAACCAGCCGCAGCTCTGAAAGGGGTTGTGGCTTAATTAACAAATTCGGCATTTTGTCACGTACTCCTACTAGTAAATTTTATTAAATTTTCACGTTACGTTTATTGTTAAGATGAAATGAAAAATTATTTTAATTGCACTTTTGAAACGCTTTATAATTGCAAAATCAATTCTCTCTCTCTCTCTAACATTATTTATTATTTTAAGATCGGCAACGCGCTCGCGAGCCCTCTAGTATTGAGAGTGTAAATGGGCGGTATCACTAACATCAGGTGGGCCTCCTGCCCGTTTGCCCTTGTTCTATTGTTTGCTATCTGTATAAAACTTCCACGCAATCGAGTAGCCCGCAACTCACGAGGGGACTAAGTATTGAAGAAGTCGCAATTCGCATGGGCCGCCAAGTATCCGCAAATATACACTGTAAATACATTATTATATGTATATTAACTAGCTGACCCGGCAAACGTTCTGATGTATATTATTTCTAGGAAACATTTTTAGTTCAATAAAAATAACTATCTACTATTATTAAAAACAGGGTTTGATCGTAGAGGGGTGAATGTTAAGGGTTGTATGTATTTTAGTATCCTGTCAAATCAATAAATAAATATTTAATTACGCATTATATTCCGCCGTTCCACAACTGAGCGATTCTCAAGGTAATTACTGCCGCGCACAACCGCTTGAACCAGCTGCCCACTACCAATTCGACTTAGGGTCCTCGAAGAAAAGAGCATACCAATTCTTAAAAAGCCGGCAGCGCGCTTGCGAACCTTCTGGCAATGCGAGTGTCCATGGGTGGCGGTATCACTTAACATCAGATAAGCCTCCTGTTTTGCTTTCGTTCGCTATCGTAGATGATCAGCTCCTTGGATTGCCATACACCGTCGACTTTTGTAGTCTAGAGCCGGATTCCTCATGAGATTTTCCTGTACCGTACGAGTGGTAAATCATAAAATGCCGGCAACGCACTCGCGAGCCTTCTGACATTTAGAGTGTCCATGAGCACTTAAGATCATGTGAGCCTCCTTCCCGTATGCCACTTGTTCTATAAAAACAAAAAAACATAGAAATATCCATTGGTGCACAACCTGGGTTCAAACTTACGATCTCAGGGATGAGAGTCACCAAAGCCACGGCCAACACTGCTCCTATGAAATGAGGAGGGAAACTAAAATATTGTTCAAATATTAAACATGATTTTGGAGAAACATTTTCTTACTCTGCGAAACAGATGCACAAATTGTCAGCCATATGCCACACTAGGGTCCACTACTTCACATATTAAAGTACAAAACAAAACTATCCCACTTTGCTATTACTTGCAATAGTAGCCCGAATTTTTCTTAGCATCTTGCTACGACAATCGCTACGATATCTATATCCACCCATATATATATATATATATTGGTAAACAGATTATCATACAAAATAAATTTGTATAAATTAAGAAAGAAAACGAACGCCTAATTGACAACCAATATATATGTTTATTTTTAGTAAAAATTTTCAAAATTTTATAAATCTAAAATACGTTTATCCGAATATTGTCGAGTCTACTGTATCGACGGGATAGACATTAAATGTTTGACAGCCTCGAAACCCAAGGATATTTTTGATTGGACATTTTTTTAATTATTTTTTAACAATTGTAATTGTAAACATGTTTTTAAACATTATTGCAAATTATAATTGTATAAATTTTTTTACAGGAATAAAAAAACCATAAAAATCGGTCCAGTTCACTAGTTACATTAGATGTGATTCAATTTTCGAATTTTAAATTGGTGTAACGGTAGGTATATCTCTTGATAGCGTACAAGAATTCTTATTTAAACCAAGCAACATTGTATACAGTACTGTCGCATTCAAAACGAGTTTCCTAAATTGAATTCTTTAAACAACGTCACTTTTACGAGGCACGTGGGTCTCATGTCTTTACGAGGCCTTAAAAGGCGCCAAAGAGCTTCCACTTAAATTTATATAATACCTACTTAGTGTTATTAAGTAGAGAGCAACTTTGAAGCCACTCATCGTATGTACAGTCACGTTGTTAATGTTTTAATAAATTCTCGGATGGTAATTAATGAAAATTTCGGTATTATATTGAAATTTGTTGACAATAGCTTGTTCGAGCGTTCCCCTACTTACTCGAGTTTTGCTTTGTGAGAGATTTGCGTTGTTCTATAGACTAGGTAACGCAACTGACTCTGTGTGAAAATATTGTAAGAGTATAAACATCTTCTATACAAATTGTTCTCTTTTACGACTGTGACTATTTTTGGTCCGCACAGACCGAAAAATGAAATTAAGTTTATTGAATTGTATGAGAAGAAGTTTCGATAACAGTGGTGTACTCCAGGGTGAAACTATCGAACCCAAATTATTCATAACGGATACCTATAAATAAAGAAATCCTGAGTCACATTCGATTTGCTTCATTTTAATTTCTCATAAATTGCAACAGAAATATGAATCAGTCAGTTGCAATTATTATATGTATCGTTTTATATCATATACGTATACGTTTCGTAAATTATTGCGGTGGCCATATTTTAATTTTAAAAGTTTTTAATTCATTAATGAAATATAGGTTATTTTGGAATAAATACAAACTATGTTTTACACTTTAATAATTTTAGCTAAGATAATGATTTTAAATGTGATTTATGGAGTGTTTAATATAAGGGTTTCTACGATAGCGCGTTGCGTTAAACAGAAGCACGGATCGTATCGCGTGTCATGTGATTGGACTAGAAATTGACTTGACCAATCACAATCAAACAAACCGCATCAACGTTTTGTATTTCGTTTTATACACGACCACGATGACATGAGTATATACAGGTTGGTCAAAAAGTCGTGGATCAAACGCAACTAGGGGATAGATGAGGTGATCAGCTGCAAAAAAATTGTTCTACTTGAGGTCCCTAAGCTCAACCCCTGCAGAGTTATAATTTATTTTGCGTTTATAAAAACAAAAGAAAATTGACTTTTTTTGCTAATTATTATTAAAATCCGAAAAAATCTACATCCTGTATCTTTTTCATAATATCCAGTAGATTGGTACTGATGAGTTCTTGCGTTAGACATACTATTTATAGTTGTTTATTGAGTGTATTGAAGATAATATTAAGTTATACGATATAAAAAATTCTGAAATCATAACTTTTTGTTTACTTCGGACCCCACTGTGAAAAAAAAAATACTTGAGCTTAGAGACCTCACGTAAAACATTTTTTTGCAGCTGATGACCTCCTCTATCCCCTATTTGCGTTTGATCCACGACTTTTTGGCCACTCTGTATATATAATTTGGAATTTAATTATTGGAAAATGGAAATATTACACCACATAAAAGTCAATTTGTGATACTTGCATGTAAGCTCAAATATTTCTGTGTGACTAGTTAGTGTCATTAGCTTAGACTTGATGAATGACGACGAAACTAATACGTTGCCTGCACTCATACATTCATAGATTACAACTCTAAGGATGTCAAGGGATTTCCTAGTCGAAATATAAACACAGCCTAGTCTTACATTCCCCGCTTATCTCTCATTAAGCGATACAAGGCGACCGTGAAGCGTCGTTATGCTCCAATAAAACTCGCGATAAATTTTATTATCCCCCTTCCCCCCTTACCCTAGTCCCTTTACTTCCCTCTCCGAATATCTGTGATAACGCTGATCGCGCTCCCCTGAGACGTCTTTATGATCTTAATATCGACTGACAAGGTTTATTTACACAAATCGGAGGGATTTTTAAACATACTTAATAAAGCTTTAAGGATTTCATGTTCTCTGATTTTGTAGAATCTTTGTATTACCAGTATGACTTTGAGCTAGGTATCTAGGTTTGTTGTATACAATTAGGGAATTATCGGAAGGATACTTTTACCTAACTCGTATGTTAAGGAAAGCATTGTGAGGAAGCGACATCTCTTGAACCCTGGTACAGAAGTAATGAGGAGAAAAAATAATGAATGAAACTAAAGATTCCTGCCCATTCAGACGTAAAGGTCAGAAACAAAAGTATACTTTTAAAGGGGTCCAAACGGGCCGGCTTGCTTGATGTTAAGAGCGGGAAGTAACCAAAATCAGTCATCGTAGATTTGATTTTATCTAAGTATGTGAGGTTTGAATTAAAAATAATAAATATGTATTGATTTTTAACTATAATTAAAATGCTTGACTCTAATTAAAAACACAATACAATATAAATTCCTTGATACAAAAAAACACAAAGTCACTTCATAATCGAACCAAAAATTAAATGAGTTACAGCACATTAGTTAAGGCCGAGCTGTTACTAGCGTTTTTTTTAATTATTGTATATTTAACGAGTTATTTAAATAAAAAGCATTTGGCGTTTACTTCATTTTTGTTCCCGAAACACGGTATCGTCAATATTATCTCACTCGAACTTCGTGCATACGTTTGTTTCACTAGGCACTAGGCAGTCGCCTTCGCTCCATTATGACGAAAAATAACGCGCAAACAGTGACATCATCAAATATTAGTTTTAAGTTTTTATAATATTTATTAGTATAGATATAATATACACTTAGGTCCAGCTAAGCAGGTTTGTAAACGCGGTGCCTTTGGTGTTGGGCTACTCTTTCCACGAGGTCAATCTGGCACTCGTTGAGTTAACCACACATTAATATTTTATCTAATTGTTTTACATATACTACGCATCGTACAAATTGCCTTGTTTTTACTATAGATGCGCGACCGTTGCGCCGCGGTGTAAGAGTATACTTCTCCCTTCAACGCACCCAATAAAACGGGTGCCCATGGGCGATGACTTCCCTTTTGGGCGTCCTCATTTGCCATATTCTATAAAATGCTGCTCATGGACACACACTGCCGAAAGGCTCGCAAGTTGCCGAACAAAAAATTGGTAAAAGTTAACATTCCACCAAGTGGGTACATCATAAAGTGATTTGAACGAAGTAACACTTTGACAACAAACTTTAATATGATTCAGTAAAGGTTTAGCTATCACGCGGCGATACTCAATCACTGTCCAATTGTTTGTTAGTTTTTAACGGCTGACTGAAACACCATCAATATTCTTGAAACTGGTTGGTTCTTAGTAGATTCTCTTTACAATAATATTTGCTTATGTAAATGAGATGTTCTTAAAGAGGTTTCTGCTCTCTAATACATACATATATATATACTAAGGCTAAGTAACTTCAGCCTCCCAACCTGCAACCCTCAACCCTGTTCAGCGTTTGAATCACGGCTATTTATGGTCCTTCTGTGTGCGCTCATAATCGCTAATAATCTTAAAAAATTAAAATTTAAATTTTGGGGTGGACCCACCCTTCACATTTAGGGGTTTGAATGATAGATAGTAGCCGATTCTCCGACTAACTGAAATGAATAAAAAAATTCTTTAGAATCGGTCGAGTTTCGGAGGAGTATGGGAACGAACATTGTTATACGATATTTTTTATATTAGATAATCTATATATTTCTTCTCTACCTTCTCGTAAACTTCATTACTAAAAGGTTGCGCTTGTCTTGAAAAGCCGGCGATACATCGTGCTGCCTCCACACGAGTGCTGCAATAGGGATGTTGAGACCCATAATTGTCTTTACCTGTCAGACCAACGGGTAGGCGACCCCGACCACTCCTCCCTATCATTACCAAAATATCTTTACAGATATAAAAAATCAACAGCCTCCTTAAAGACATTTTGTTTATAAATGTATTAACGAAAAGGTGTGTAAAAAGGCTTACTAAAAGTTAACGATTATCTAGTTTATTAAAGGGCCTGGGTCTAGTGCTAGACAGGCTACTTCTAATTAATTTGCGATTTTTGTTTTAAAATAAGTGTTGTTTGATGATTTATGTAAAAAAGTACGAGAGTTTTTTACGCCGGCTTTTTCTCTCGGCCTACACCCTCTGTCTTCTTTGCCGATGAGTAGGGATGCCTACAAATTCAAATTTAATGATGTGGAATAAGTGATACCTACCTGTATCTTATGTTCCATAATAATCATATTTTATTTTATTGGATGACTGTTAGTTACCTCAATTCACTCGAATTAGTCTAGCCATTCTTGTGTAAGTTTTGTTTTGATTCTTGGAACAAGCTAGGCGCACGACTAAACATTAATTTTCATTATATGTTTTTTTTTTTATAGAACGGGGGGCAAACGGGCAGGAGGCTCACCTGATGTTAAGTGATACCGCCGCCCATGGACACTCTCAATGCCAGAGGGCTCGCGAGTGCGTTGCCGGCCTTTTTCAGAATTGGTAAAAATATGTTTTTAATTTTAAATATTTGTTTTGTAATTGAATAAGTCTACACTTTACCCTTAGTATTTTTTCCTCCTAGGGTGGCCTGGAAGAAATGCGTGTTCGCGATAAGGCCGTCCGTTGGCTCCTTAATAATTTATGTCACCTGATGTAGTAATAGAACAAAAAAAATCAGTGGCGCTACATCCTCTTTAGGTCTTGCCCTCAGATTTTTGAATCTGATTCATGATCGTTTTTAAATCTAATAGGCAAGTAGGTGATCAACCTCCAGTACCTGACACACGCCGTCGACTCTTTGGGTCTAAGACATGTCGGTTTCCTCACGATGTTTTCCTTTACCGTTCGAGCGAATGTTAAATGCGCACATAGATAGAAAGTCCATTGGTGCACAGCCGGGGATCGAAGCTACGACCTCAGGTATGAGAGTCGCACGTTGAAGCCAATAGGCCAACACAATGGAACAAAAAGTTAATAAATAAATAAACCCTGAGGTATTGTGTTCAAACCCCGGCATTGAACCATCAATATATTGGTACTAAGTCGAGGTTCAAATGACTTTCGGCTTGATACATTCTTGCATGCTTAACCAGAGTTTAAGTCATTCAAAAGAGTGTACCAATTCTTAAAAGGTCTGCAACCCACTCGCGAGCCCTCTGGCATTGGGAGTGTCCATGTGCGGCGCTATCACTTAACATCAGATGAGCCCGTTTGCGAACTGTTCTATAAAAAAATGTAGGGCTTTTATTATTTATACTAAAATGAAGCACTCACGCCATTTGGAAAGCGACGCGAGTGTCAGATCACTGTCCCAATCTTATAAATAGTGCGTCCTAAAATATCTGTATTATTGGAAAAACCTACTTATACTTGCATATGGAAACAAGAATTATTGCATAGAACACTAATGTTTATCCGAAAGAATAACAGCCCTGCGATTCTGTAACTCACTTTTCGAACTCACACAGCGGTTTTCGCATCGGCGGTCGCTCTGAAATCAGTCGTGAAGCAGTCATTTTATGATTTGGCATTCTAATAAACAATAAACTACAAGCTCCCACCTTCTCAGAATTCCAAATCATAAAATGACTGCTTCACGACTGATTTGAGAGCGACCGCCGATCCGCAAACCGCTGTGTGAGTTCGAAAAGTGAGTTACAGAATCGCAGGGCTGTAATAAAATTTAAAACCACAGGATTCATTCGTGTGTTAAAATTAAAAATTCATTCCATTTCATAACTTGTAAAAAATTACCTCAATCTCTCATCGATTAAAAATGAACAGCGAACAAAAGAATTAAACTATCGCATAAACACAATGGGCTAAAGGAAAAATATGAGTCGAGCCAGTGTATGGTACCACAATTAAATAGTAACTCAAACGTAATGAGAGAATAATTCGTTATTTTTGGTTTGTATGAGGTTCTTACTTACGGCAGTCAATCATGGATTTATACAGACAAAAAAACCTGTCAACGAGGATGTAACGAAGTGTACTACTTTGTAGCTAAAGGACAAGATAATAAGTACAGAAATAAAAAAGAAAACAAAAATTATTGATGCACTATCCCATTGCAAAAACTAAGGAAATGGGTGGGCAACGTCGTCTGCATGAACAAAAAGAGAAAAAAACTGTGTAAAAAGAAAAAAGGCCCACCAGGGGAAAAAAAGGGGGCCGTTCTTTAGCTCGGTGGGCTGGGGAGTTAAATAAGTTTTTTTCTAGAAAAACGCTCAGTTATGATTTGTTTGTACACTGGTTGAGTTCACAATATACATATATCTTTTTAAATGTTTTTTATGTAGGCTAATCGGTGTAGTATTATTGTGACGTTCTATCACATTAGTAGTAACTGTTAAAATAGAATAATGACGTGGAAATAAATAAATAAATGATGAAACTTAGTTGCAGGTATTAGTGGGGAAGTTGGGCAGAAAAATGCTTAAGATAGAAAGAGATGGAGATGTAGAGGCCTTTACTCTTTAAGAGGTCCTTGAAAAACAATATAGCTTTTTTGGATAAAATTAGAATCGTTTGTCAATAGTAATATTTCAAGGAATAATTGAGGCGTAATTATTATTATTATAAGGCGTTATATTAAAAGCATTGTGTGCACGCCGCACCTTTAATAGAGGCTACACATCAGTTCTAGTGTAGGCAACTTGTTACCTATTTCTCAATTTCTTGTTGACGGCCAAATATTAAAATCGTTTTCGTGAGATCAAACCAAATCTAAGACATATTTTAAAGAGTTTACTAAGTTTAATTCATATAAAGTAATTCTATTATTTAAAACTAATTAAAGATTTAAGTTTATTGCCAGTTCTCATCCGTTCCGCGCCAATGATTTGGGTTGCTGTTAATATAAATTAAGAACGATTAGTTTTTAATGACGTTTATGTGTACATTTGAGTTACTTACATGAACAAATTATATTTTGATTGTAACAATACTTCTCAACTTATCAAAGATCTTGGACGTAATTAATTTAGTTTATTTATTTCAATAATAACACAACATATCAAAAGAGCTACAATTGAGAAAATATCAAGCAAATGTTGTAAATATAATAACTGTTAGTTATGTAAACTGTGAACAGTGTGAGGTCGGCTGAAACGGCGCCAAATGTCGCGTAAAGATAAAAAGTATAAAGTAAAAAGAAATCTGAAGCGACTAAATCATCTCACTATCAGCGATTGTACAGGGCAGCTAAGCTATGAGGGTAATCGTGCGCGTTTAATAAGTTTATTTTCGTACTGTACCTTACACCTTCCTTTACTAATTCCTTCTGTGCGTGCCGTTTAGGGCGATCCAAAACCCGTAGGATAACATTATTGTTAAATTCTTCGCATTCTTTCATATGTTCAATAATAATAATATTCTTTAGCTAGATTATCTCTATACAGTCATGAACACAGGTTAGGAAGCGCAAACGTGTAAGAAGAGAAATAACCGCATTCTTGAATGACAGCCCGTCCTTTCCTACTAATTTCTTTTAAATTTTCTGTCCCTACCTTCGTCCTATCCTTTCTCTGAACTCCTTTCCCCTCTTAGAAACCGTGATGAAGGTGCAAAGAGTGACGACTCGAGGGGGTAACTACTACCAGGTGCAAAATTTTAGCAACATCACCTTGATGGCTGGAAGTCTCCCACAGTCCGTTTCAAAAGGCACTTTCCTTTGCGAACTAGCGAACTGTGGAATCGACTCCCGGTGGGAGTCTTCCCTAAGAGATAAGACCTCCAATTATTCAAAGTGAGAGTATACTCTTCCCTGAAAGGCCGGCAACGCACCCACAAAAAATTGGTGTCCATGGGCTGCGATGACAGCTCTTTATGGACCCGTAGGTAGTTTCCGTAGGCTCGTTTACCCCCCTATTATATAAAAAAGGTTTTGTAGTGGAAAATGCACCTTTACGCATCTACCACATTAAAACCTATGAGAAAAATACGCGCTCTATACTTCAAAGCCTCCAAGTAACAGATTTGTTTTGAGAAACACCTGCAATTTTGGTAACAAATCGCTGGCCGTAAATAAGAGTTTTATTTTTTAAGCGAATCTGTTTTATCTGGCAATTTTTCAGGAAGGAACACTCCGAAAGGGATCCAAGATTAATGCACAATTTTTTAAATTAATTACTGCGGATCAAGTCGACTTTGTTCTTTATTGGAAAACCTGAAGTTTTACTTTTAAAACCGTTATAATATAAAGTATTTTATGTTCTGAACTTTTTCTATACAATTTTGAGTGAATACAGTATTTTCTAAAGGAGAAAATATAATGAAATTATGACTTTGGAATACAAAAATACGATTTTATCAAATTTATTTATCTAACATATATTTTTCATTTTCATTAAATTTACTTTATTGGATGAAAAACACGTTAATACTTTACATTCTACAATTATTTATTTTAAATTTGTACCAGCGTATGCTCGCCAAGCAACTGGCTGCGACTGGCTTGCGTTCTATGATTCTAAATAACAATGAAACTTATTGGTTCTATTAAAGTAATAAAAGTACAGTAATCCCGCTAAGACGTGGCAAACCCGCGTTATAGGAAATAGGAAACTTCACACTAAAGAAATGTAACTTGACGAATCCCCGCGACAGAAATCGCGTTATACGAAAACGCGTTACGGGGGGAATACTGTACAAAACAAAGTGACAAATTAATATATTAGATACTGTCACCGAAGTTATAATTCGCTAATGAGAGAAAGTTTGGATTCACATCGCGTGACTGTTATCTCGACTAGGGTAATCCTGGAGTTTACCACTAGCTAATTAAACGAAATTTATAAAAGGATTTTATGTAGACGGAAAAAAATCTTATCTCCAGCTATGTCAATCTAGCATTAGTTAAGTTACATATATAGTATATGTAGTTTATTATTAGAAGCGCAAACCAAATTTCAGCAATCATCGTACACTTGTATCCAATAAATTGTAAAACAGTAATAAATTAGTTTCTCATACATTCATAAATTGTAACATAACATTCTCGTTTCCGATAAAGTCCAATAGGTCAATAACAATTATATTATTTATAGGTAAGATAATTGTCACTTAGATTTAAGTACCCTTAAACAACTCAAGTTAGTTTTTTGTTAGTCTAGCGTCGCAACCCCACTACCCCTAATTGTTTGTGGACTCTTTTTCCGTACTTAGACGCTCATTTGGTCCGTTGTACGTACCCCACTACCCCTAACTTTATGTTAGTTATTAAACATAAGCCAATTGACACCCAGCTTAAAACAAAGAGTTTTAAGCTATTTGTATTTATTTGAATATGCCTTCAACAACCGCCACCGAACTTAACTCTCCAGTGAAATTTTTTATCTTCCTAATAAGTGTTCACAGGATTTATTATACGTTACCAAAAATCTACCTAAAAGAAATACAATATCAAAGCGATAAAAAATGGCGCCAAAGATAGTGCAGCCACATATTGGTCAAAATTGGAATATGTTTGACTATGGAATTAGCGAACTAGTAAATAATAATAATTAAAACTCCTTGGTGATGCATACTTCGCGGCAGTGAACTGTATCGTAATGAACAACTAGGCTATTGTGTTTTTTGAGCAATGTTCTATATTATGTTTCTTTTAATTTATATGTTGTATGATTAAAGTACATAATTTTACACCTTGATGTTCATAATTCGAAAAAAACGAGAATAGATAAAATATAATATTATTATTTCAATCATTTAAAATTTAAAATGAATATGCACGTTTTTGTTCAATTAAAGCGCTTTTCCTGTAAGTAATAAATTTTTTTTGACGTAATTACTTTTAAGTAATAAACTTTAGATGAATCTTATACTCAGAGTTCAGTTGGTTGTGTTTTCATATAGTGAATAATGATTAAAGTACACATAAAGCGTTTATCACAATTGTCATCATTAACACAGAATATTAAAAATAAGTTTTTTTTTCTATTGCTATTGTAGCTATAGTGGCACAGATAAGTACTATATTCGAAATCAATTTCTGCTCTATGGCATATTCTAATTTGGAATATGTTTTAAAGATTGTCCTTGAGACAAATATCATAATTGAATTAACCATATTATTTAGGTTTCTGTCTTGTCTCAGCTATGAAATGAAAATAATTTTCTACTCAACGTATTTTTAGAACTCTGAATAAGCATAAATAATAGTAATAATCCAGTGGCGCTACAACTCTTGGCCTAAAATTGCATACGTTTCTTTGATCACTTGAATTTCATTAACAAGAATGTCATGTCATGTCTCAAAAGACACGTCGGCTTACTCACGATGTTATACTTCACCTTAGAAGCGAGTGTTCACCTGTGTTGTGTGTGTTGTGTTGTGTCACCTCGGGGATGACAATCGCACGCTGAAGCCTAGGCTAATACTATAATATGTATAAATAAACAAATATTGAAATATAATTATTAGTTATATTTTTGCCACTTGGTACATGTCTTTACTTTGTATATTCAGACCTAATTAATATTTTACTATGAAATTTCATATACTTACTTACTTACTTAAAGTCGTACGTCGTCTGATCGGTCCTGGGCGGCTGTCTTAATTTCAATTCACGTCATACTGGCTTCCTTCGCCTCTGCAATGTTTCCTTTTGCCTTGAGGATTCCAGTCGAGGACTTGCTTGGCAATGTGACTTGGATCCCTCCGGAGCGTATGGCCCATCTATTTCCACTAACAGCGTTTTATAGATCTGTCAATTGGCACCTCATTGCATAGCTCCCATAGCTGATGTTTAGAGATTCGATGTAATTTCATATAATATTCATATATTACACATTCTTGGCTCTCAATTAGTTAAATATTGTTTTATCTCATATGCTTATGTTGAATATGTCATAAGAATAATAAGGACGCTTAAGTATATTTGAAATTCACACTATTCGCTTAACCACAAAGACAAGTTATAAACATTCTATGATACCTTTTGTACCCACAACACAGGGCTTCCCTAGTGTGGGGACTAGCGATAAATGAATCTTGTGACAACCCTTTTTGTCAAATAAAGTTTTTATTATTATTATTATTGTATATTTGGTAAATAAAAACAAATATTTTTAAAAAATTTATTAAAATAACCAATAATATACCACATAAAATGTAATTAAAATTTAAAACTAAACGTTAAAACGCACATTCATTTTAGATTAAATATATAACAAAAGTATATACATTATATATACATATTACAATATTATAGTTGTGCAGGTACTTTCAAAAGCTATATTTCCAGAAATAAAACAAAAGTACCCGTGATCCTCATAGGGTCTTAGATTTACATTGTAATATCTTCAGATAAAAATCTGTCGGAAAAATATAATAACCCTAATTTCGGCCCCAAGTAAAACAAAAAGCGCGTCAAAAAATAATCCTCAAAAGAGGACATTGTAACTAAACAGCCTTAATTTTTCCCCATAAATCAGTTCCATCACCAGTTTTATTCGCTCTTGATTCAATTGCCTCTTCAGGCACAGTCTTCAAATCATACGCCCATCCAATCTTGGCAAAGAAATCTATGAATAACGTTGTTAAATTCAGTCGGTTGTTCCCAAGTTCGGCTGTGCGGTAATCCCAAGGGAACACGTGGTGGTAGTTATGAAAACCTTCTCCAAAAGCAAAGACGCTCACTATCTTATTTTGTACGGCTTTTATACTCTGGTCGTATGGTTTGGTTCCCCAAAGATGAGCTGCGCTGTTCACTAAAAAGGTTGTGTTGAGATTCGTGATGTAACGCAACAGGCACATATGCCAGGCGACCTTCAAGCTCTCGCCCCAACAGAATACTGGCACTAAAGTTGGGAGCAAAAAGCATACTGACCCAATAAATGGTATGGCGTATCTGAAAAACGTTTCACTATTAATAATACGTATTCAAGAAACACTTTCTACGTGCATGATTAAAATTATGAATTTAATAAACTTTTAATTATTATAATTTGTTTGCGTAGATTATATGTGACCGTTCATGGCTATTGAACATGAAAAAAAAAGTTACGATAAGTATGACTTAAGAGAAGATATGAATTTAAAGAAAATTACTTTTATACGTTACAAATTAATTAGAGTTTTATAAAAGTTTTTCTTTCCTATTTAAAGTCATTGTAGTTAGTTTTTCATAAAGGATTATGAACATTTAACTGAAAATTAAAGTTAATATATTAATTATATATTACTTTTATCCTGTGTGAATTTATATAAACAATCAAATTAACGTAGTCATTAGCATATAGCTATCATATTAGCTAACATAATTATTAAAACTTACTTCTTCTGAAATATTAGTACAGGATTTGCATAGATGTCACTCATATCAATAAACTTGCCGCGCTTCTTCACTTCTTCATGCTTCTTTACAAGCAGCCAGCCCACGTGGGAGTAGAAAAATCCTCGAGTTGCATTATGAGGATCTGCGTCAGTGTCGCTATATCTGAAATATATAAAGCCTTTTTTAGTATAAAAATAGTGGCGGTACAACCCTCAACAAGATTTTATAATTTCTTTTTATCTGCCTTCTGTGCCTGTATATAAAAATCAATTTCCTTCAAAAAGCATACGACGAAAATTGTGAAAAAAAAACAAATGATTGTGAAAGTAGAAAGCCTGAATTAGTCAAAAACTGTTTTGTCGCGGTTAATTATCACAACAAGAGTTATACAGTTTAAAATAATAACTATTTAAGATTCATTTTTTATATTTTCGTAAACGGAAATAAATCTTAAATAGTATAAAGCTAAGTATAACGTCAAACTTATTTGACATCGGAGGCCATACTTAACGTTAAGTCTTTTTATACTTCTCCTTGGTTCGTAATTTCTTCAGATACACAAGGAAAAGTTTGCATGTGTTAGTAGGAAATAAACTAAATACTAGGGAAAAAAGCCTCAAATAACCATGGCTTTTTATGCCAGACAACGGAATAGTTATACAAATTTAAATTCATTATGAAATAGGTAAGTTAATTAGCGACGACCATGAAAATAGTAGCTCTTTGATCTATTACAAAAATCCCGGAATCCGAATAAATACAATTTACGCGTTTTTGTCGATGTATAGAGAAATTGCACAAACATAAAAACGAATTTATTAAAACACGGTATATCTGCTTTTCAAATCAAATGTGCAAGTGTGTCATTGTCTTCGTAATTATAATAAAATAAAATTTATACCTCTTATTATCTAATGAAAATATCAGAAGAAATCCTGATTGTTTCCATTATTAATTTAATAAGATTTATTGGTTTCAAAATATGCTGATATCTCTGTTGGCATCGTTTAATATCTTATGACATGAGATAATATTATCGGTTTCATGATTATTTGTCAATCTAAGTAGGTGATCAGCATGCTGTGCCTGATACACGCTGCCGACTTTTTGGTGAAGCCCCTAGGCCCACAATGCGCTGCGTAGTTAATTATAAACGTTAAGAAAGGTCGTTATTGTTAATTATTATAATCTTTTTCTTGCCAGTTTTTGTCCGGTCTCTTAGGCTTGTGGGTAACATAAACAATTATAGTAATATATGCCTTTACTTCTTTGTGAAGTATAATTATGCGGCCGAGGAATTTCACATCTCGGTCGCAAGAGTGTTATCTAGACTTGTAACAATTAGGTATTCGGCCTCGTTCCTTTAACACTAACCACACCGGTTTTTTTATGTAATATATTATATTATTCTGTAAATAAATACGTTTAAAAAAAATATCTGCACTGTTCGGAAGTTCATATACCAATCGGTAAAACACTGATTTCCTAATTAATAAGATAATATATAAGATTCCCCCACATAATCAATATATATGCTGTTCAAATAAATTTTTATTTAAAAACAGTATTAAATGATTTATTTTTATTGTAGGTATAACTTATAGGTATAGCTTTATTTACGATTTTATCGTAAATAAAATTATTAAGTGAAAAGGTTTTTGTGAATATAAACGAATATTGCTATTGGGGAAATATCAAAGATATATAATGCACAAGTGGAAAAATGTATGGCTAAGCATATAATTAAAAGTAATGTGCTTAAATGGTTTTTTTTCTAACATTTTTGAAATATTCATTATATCGCAGTTACGATATTAGACATTAAAAGACCGCGTGATGTAATTTAATGAAGAATTAATAAAATTTTAGCTTGAGTAACCATTAACTTTAAATGAGTGACATTGTAAATCTCTTATTGTTTCTGAAAACTTTCATTTCAAAATCACAAAAACTTCCGTTCACAGAAAACTTAATTTTTTTTCTCATTTACCAAAAGATAAGTTACAACGTAATTAAATAATTGTTAAAAAAAATTATGTGGAGTAATAATTCTTGATAGTATTAGCTTCTCTAAAGTGTATATTCATTTGATATTTAGAAACGATAGAGCTACTTGTAAAATACAATTGAAGCCGTCGCCCATTCCCGCTGTAACCAAGACTACATATTATCTACTAACAGTGGATTTACACAGGAAATAGTCCATTATTTTGCGAAACCAATTCTTCTACAAACATTGTCTGTGTTTACCTTCCAGCTTTGATATGATCATATTAATTGTAGTCGTGCTATCACGACAAAAAACATCAATACCAATTTCCAGCAGTTGACTAAAAGACGGTTCTGAAGGTCAAAAGTGACAGCATTTGCATATAATATATAGAAGACATGCATAATTATAATCATATAACATTTTAAAGATAATGCAAGTCTCACCTATGGTGCATGCGATGATCTCGTACCCAGTCGATAGCTGAGTTCTGAAATGCCAGAGTGTTCATAAACATTAGGATAATCTGTAGGGGCATTTTTGCCTTGTATGCTCTGTGCGTCCAGAGTCGGTGAGCCCCCGCTGTCACTCCAATCGACGCCAGTACAAAAAGAGTGCAATCTGTTAAAGTTTAATAAAATTACAAATTATAATTATTAATTCTTTAGCTCGTAGTTCACAGGCCATATTGAAAAAACCATAGCAAAAAGTCCTTATATATATCCCAATCGCTCTACAACCTTTTAGGTCTGAGCCTCAGATTTCTGTATCTGTTAAGTGATCATTTCTAATAGGCAAGTAGGTAACCTTCTGTGCCTGAAATACCACCTAGGTGTAAGGCATACCAGTTTCACAATGTTTTCCTTCATCGTACGCACGAGTTTTAAATGCTGTCATAGACTTTTGGTGCTGAGCCGGGATCGTACCAACGACAGGGATGTGGAGTCGCACGTTGAAACCACTAGGCCAACACTGCTCAAAACTCCTTAATGACTGGCAACACTTCCAATTCATAGTCCAAGTTGGACATACATTTTTGTATATTGAACTTAATTCGAATAAAGGAAAACTATTCTACAGCGAAGTCGGACATATGCTTCTGTTTGCCTATATTGTCTATAGTATAGACTAGTAGTTCCTAATTAGTTTAGTTTTTCTAGCGTAGCACTTCAAACCTCAAACCTGCGTACCCTTTATTACAGCAATCCTACTGATACTATAAACGCAAAAGTTTGTATGGATGTGTGGCAATTGTTTTTACTGATAGCCGCGCGTACTCCTTGATGAAACTTCACATACCCCGCGTACACATAAACATATAATTTCAAAACATGTATTCAGACCCATACTTTAATCTATTAAAGTTAATATTATAAACGAATTTTCCAAATAATAAAATCTTCCTCTTCTTAGATTACTTACAAAAAAATATAGATGTCCACATAGCTTGAGTGAAAGCCAGGTACAGCCCATATAATGCTGCAATATGACCGTAACCAAATGTGAGTAAATTCCAATAAACTATTTGGAACTTCCGAGGGGCAGCCTGTGGTGCTATTAGCTTTTCGAAATTGGCCTCTGTGGGCTCTAGACATCTTTCCTCTGTTGTATTTGGCGCCATTTTTTAACTGTGACAAAAATCGTATTATACTGGAAGTGATTGCTATATCCGTAGAAATGATCATAGTAATTATGATTCGTGAATTAAATTAATATAAATGGCTTCATATTTTGGAAATATTCTAGAATTGAAATCGGTAAAGTTTTGAGATATTTTTTCTTGAATATAGATATTTTTTTTGATACATAAACAAATATTTTATTTCATTTAAATGCTAATTATTAACACTATTAACCTACATATTAATGAAAATAAATAAAGAGTTTGGTCCACTGCATTCCGATACTTATTCGTTGAGCGAGGAAAGTACCAGCTCTGGGTTCACCAGTAATGTCTATCAGGTGCAATCTGAAGTCTAATTAAAGCCTGTGTACTTGAACCCAACGGCCCAATTAAAATAAATATTTGTATTTATTTGTAACATTTATACTAATCAACAAATATAATATATCTCAAAGAGGAAAGCTCTTAGTGACATTAGTGTAGATTAAAGGTAAATATCACTCTTCCAGTATTGTATATGGGAATAGGTATGTGATATTTATATCATTTATTGCTCTAAATATCACAAGCCTACTAAATAAAAAACCTTCAATACCTGAGGAAATTATGAAACATATAGAAAACATTTTAATTTACTAAAATGTATTAATGCAAGTGTGACTTACCTTTAATTATTTGCAATCTCTGTTCTATAAAGCTGTTCTCTTAGAAAAAATTTAACATTTTTGTCGAACGACGTAAAGTTCACAGAGCGGTTAATTAAAATTAATTTAAATATCAAAAACTATACATAGATACTTGCTCAGAAGAGTATCATTTAGTAACTGAGTCTAAACGAAAATGATTTCCGTGTTATATAATTTATAACTGAAAAAAAAACTGTAATTAGTTAAGGAGATGAGCAAATGGTAAGTTTAGATTCTGAAAGGCCATTTTCCACTCGATAAAATCAATTAACGTCCAATTATATTCTAAAATAGGTTCAGTAACTTAAACAAAATTTTATTTAGGCACTAGGAAAGGATCTTCGAAGCTGGCAGCCAGATGTTGTTCCGGGAAACGGTCAGCGGGTGAGCAGGTAGCGGGATTGTAGTTTCAGACCATAGTTTAAGTTTTTAATTGTATACTTTAACGAATAGATTTACGCAGCCGTTCCTGACGAACGATAGTTATATAAGTCGTGGTTCAGATATGGGTTCGAGCTTATAGTTTGGTCCTCCGAGAAGCCGGATAACTTGAAGAACACTCTACTCGACGGTGCCGAGGTGGTAGAAGTGAAACTTCTTTATCGAGGTTGGAAAAAAAATTGAGTGTAACATTTTTTCGTTACGCGTCACATTTTTCGGTTACGCGCCATGTTGCATTTTGAAGTCAAACTTCTTTATCGGCGTTGGAATGAAACTTCTTTATCGACGTATGGGAGAAATTTTGTAGCAAATCGTCACGTTTTTCAATGATAGTAATAATTCTATTACAATTAATGAAATTCTATAATAATCTTCGTAGTAATAAGGTAAAATGAAATATTTGTATTCATGTCTATGATAATAAAAGCCTTTTGTTAAACTTTATCCAATTTAACGAATTTCTGTAAAGTTGCATATAGTAGATCATTTTTCGAAAAAATAAGATCATAAAGAAGTTTCACTTCTTACGTGTGTACACCTAGTACACGCACAATTTAGAGTTGATTTCACAGACTACACAAAGTGACTCGCCGCATCTGGTATTCGCATAATCGCAAGAACCATCTGCGGGAAGTCGTAAGCTAAAGCAAAGTCGTGAAACGGCATGGTGGGCGTTAAAATCGCCAAGTATCACGATTTCAGCGATAGAAACCCTTTTGAGCAGGGAATCTGTAGCCGTTTGAACGTGCTCAATGAGTCGGCTAGTTTCGTCATTTCCGCTATGGGACCTATACAGGCACGCATAGAATCGCGGATGGTCATCCCAGTCTACACGCAGCCAGAGGTTAGATAGGTCCTTTCCGTCAAGCGTTCCGAGACGAAGAGAACTGATATCTTCTCTGACGTACACGCAAACTCCCGCCCGCGGCACAATTGAATGTTCCAATTTGTAATTGGTAGAAAGTATCAGCCGCGGAGGACATCTGAGTCTCGGTAAGAAAGAGCACGGCCGGCTTCGCAGTCTCTAAGTGAAAGTGGACAGCGTTGATGTTAGAGTTGATATGTTTTTACCTGTGGATAGGTCACAGATCTCAGGAAGTGCTATCAGGTCGAGGGCATCACAGACCTCAGGAAGGTCTAAGTGCTATCAGGTCGAGGATGTCACCTGTTATCAAGTTTTATACGAAACCGAAGAACGCTTGGTCGCATCAGAAAAAGAACATTTGAGAAAAAAGTTGGAATTAAGTAAGCAGCTAATGGAGCAGAAGATGAGGAATAAATGCCAAAGCCGGCGAGGATGGTCTTTCTCAAAATGATAAGAAAGATTACACAGCGGTCCGAGAACGAAAGAAAGAGCACGTGTCTAGAAAAACAGAGCAGTGACCTACATCACCCACAAACGATTCTGTGGCGCCGAGAACGGAATCCCACAATCGAGGGATGCAGCGACTCAATAGAAAAAAAAGAAAATGCCGGTCATGAGTTTTTACGACACTTCTTAAACGGAAGATTTTGAGAGTCAACACGGCAAAAATGACGTAGACCCCTAAGACTGAGCAGCTAGATACACTTTAAAAGCGCCAAGTGATACCGGTAGCCAAAGGATTAGCGCGGATAATTTACTATACAAACACTTGAATAAGTAACTATTTCAACAAATGATCGACGATGCAAAACCACGGTTATTAATTGGACCGGACAATTGGCATCTCATCGTATGGAGAAAACTAGCCTTTTGTCGGGAAGGGATGATAAGAGGTAAATATCAAGCTTTTGCACACGAACGGTTTGGGTTGGTGTTTAGCTTTATCGAAGTTCATCTATTGGGCTGCGGTAGGGAGCTCCAGGTCTTGGTGGAGGTCGACGTTCCTCACTTAGAAAGGCGCGCCAGTCGCCAGTCACATGAATCGCGACTTGAGCGCCTGTAACCGGTGAATATGGGAGGCTGGTTAAAGTTGGTCATGCATGGTCGTATACATCTTGCATGGCGTACGCTAGCATAGTCTTCTAGTCGTCTAGCCCTTGTACAGTGTCACCTTGTATCATCATCCTTTTTTAAAACAAAAATTTGATTAATTATATCTCATTGGTTTTATTGCTCCAGGTTTGGAGTATTTTCCTAATTTTAGAATCTCTATCAGATATCTATAGAATCTCAATCTATCAGAAATTTTATCTTAATATGACAATGTGCGAAATACTATCACAAGATGCCTTTAAATCTAATAAAAAATATTTTAAACAATGCTTTCAACAGAATAAAAATTATAGTCACTATATATATGTACATCGTTAATAATAAATAACAATTCTTCCAATTAATTTTTTTATGATAATTAGTACCTACCCTGGATTACTTCAATAAACATATTTGGGGCATTCAGAGTGAAAAACTAAATTATTTCTAAACTGCCTTAATTTTCCCCCATAAATCACTACCGTCACCAGTTATTTTCGCTCGTGCTTCTATCATCCCTTCAGGCACAGTCTTCAAATCATACGCCCATCCTATCTTCGCGAAGAAGTCTATAAATAACGTTGTAAAATTCAGTAGGTTGTTCCCAAGTTCGGCTGTGCGGTAGTCCCAAGGGTCCACGTGGTGGTAGTTATGAAAACCTTCACCGAAGGCAATGAAGGTCTACTTTGTTCTGCACGGGTTTTATACTTTTCTCATATGGTTTGTAACCCCAAAGATGAGCTGCGCTATTTACTAAGAAGGTAGTATTCAGTTTCAAGATGTATGTGAAGAGGCGTATGTGCCAGGCGACATTCAAGCTCTCACCCCAATAGTAGACTGGCACTAAAGTTGGGAGCAAAAAGCTGACTGACCCAATAAATGGTATGGCGTATCTGAAAAACGTTTAATAATTATTGATACGTATTCAAAATAGTCTCCGTGCATGTTTAAAATTTAGTTTGCGTAGATCATGCATGGCCGTTCATGGCTATTAAACACTAATATCTACGTATATGTTATGATAATTATGACGTAAAAGTATGAAATTAAAGATAAGTACTGTTATATTCATTATTTTTCAAATAAATATAAAAGTACTTAACACTTACATTCTCGTGGGAACAACACGCAAATACATAGTCGAAATAACTAACATCACCGCATACACGAATTCAAGTTCGACCAGTCACCAGAAGTAGCACCCGTTCACGAGTATAACGCATGGCCAGCCAGATGTACAAAATAATAACATTTATTACGATTATACATCATTACTTGATAATATAATAGTATTCGTAAGACAGCTAATCACCGCAAATAAGTATTTGCCAAATACCCCGGAGATTACAAGACTAAATACAAAAACGAATTAAGTCCTAACTCTCTTTATTAAATTTAAAAAAAGAAAAGAGCAAAGCATAAATCTCTAGAATGGTCTTACACCACGCCCTTTTTGGATCTTTGAGGAAATCAAGTTATTTAAATACTGGAATTCTTAAGGCATTTTGCAAAACAGGAGTGATTAAGTGGTCTACTCGGCGCGTCCGACATGACTGATGCCTTCCACGCCTCTAATGTATCTAGATTTACATTGAGGAAATTAGTAGCAACCAGAACGTCAGAAATAATGCAAAAGTAAATGTAGATGAGATGGAGAAGATGACCATTAGAAAGCTAAGATAGGAGTAGGATAAGTAAGAGACAGATCTAGAAGAATAATAAAAAAAACGTGTGTGTGTTCTTATGTAAACGCGTTAGACGTTATACTTCGTTGGCGTAACCGTATATGACATAAAATACTATAAATAAAACGACAATTAATACGTAAGGTATCAGTCTTTATATGCAATGTACGAGGGCGGCACTGAAAATTTCGGGAATCAAGGAAGTGACACAACATTACTATTTAAAAATGTATTTATTACTTTTCGAAGTATTCTCCGCGAAATTTGACACATTTTTCATACGATGGAACCAATCATTGAAGCAACCATTCCATTCGGAAGTTGGGGTCTCCAAAATGGCCGTTTTGTAGGCGTCCACAGCTTCTTCAGATGATGAAAATCTCTGACCACGCAATTTATTCTTTATTTTAGGGAAAGTATAGAAATCATTAGGGCTTAGGTCGGGGCTGTACGGCGGATGGTCTAATAATTCTATGTTTTCTTGCTTTAAAAACTCTTTTGTTCTGTGCGCGGTGTGAGAACTCGCATTGTCGTGATGGAGGATGATGCGGCGGTTGCAGTTCTCTTTACGGAGTTCAGAAACGACCTGTGGCAAACAAATGCTAACATACCATTCTGCATTAACCGTTCTTTGTCCCTCAAGAGGAATAGTCGCAACATGACCGGTTTTGGAGACAAACGTGGCCACCATTTTTTTTGCAACACTCCGTGTACGAACAATTTTCGTTGGCTTTAACTCATTTTCGAACACCCAAACTCGTGACTGGTTTTTTGTTTCGGGTTCGTACGCGTATATCCAGGATTCGTCACCTGATACGATGTTGTATACAGCATTTGAGGATCCTGCGTAGAATCTTTCGAGAGTTCTGACGCACCAAGTAACGCAAACCGCTTTTTGCTCTTCACAGAGCGAATGCGGTATCCATCGGGAAAACAACTTTTTTTCAACTAATTGTTCATGCAAGATTATTTGTATTTGACTCATGCCAATGTCTAAAGTTGCCTGAATTTCACGGTATGTCACATGTCGATCTTCCTCAATCAGCTTACGCACAGCATCAACGTTTTCTTGGGTGACTGCAGTTTTTGGACGACCTTGACGGGGATCATCACTGAGCTTGACACGACCACGTTGAAATTCAGCAAACCAGCGATAAATTGTGGTTTTGGATGTAGCTTCATCACCAAATGCAGAAATCATCCGGTCAACACACTGTTTTTGTGATAAACCACTTCGAAAGTCATAATAAATCATCGCTCTTGAATTTTCTCGAGTGAATTCCATTTTCTCAACGACTAAACAAGTTTGACAAAACATGGTGAAAAGACCGGGAATCTTTTTAAAAAAAAAATGGTATTCGATTTGAAAAAAAAGGAGTTTTCAATTAAAAAGATTTAAATATGACAGGAACAGTGGTATTATTCCATTCCCGATACTTTTAGTGCAGCCTATGTATAAGGCGACAGTTTTACATAATTTTATCTAAATATACAAAACAAAGTCGTGTTAGTTACACCACTTATAACTCAAGATCGGCTGGACCGATGTTTGTTATCTCTTTTTTGGTGGATTCTTCTCCGCTCCGAATAGCAGAATAAGTAATAAAATATCGGATACATTATCGAATAAAAATAAATTAATTAATTAATTTTACGAATGCAAACAGCATGTGGTGCCATCTGTTGACAAAATTACGCATATAACAGAAACCTACCACGTTGTTCTTGCGCCGGATAACAAAACAAAAAATGTTGTAAGAAGTGCTCTAACATGCAGTATCGCAATATTGGCGCTAGGGAGAAGAGGCCTAATGTGTAAAACTGCCATTCTCTTTTCGCAATGGCAAGCAATAAAACATTTCTGTATTTGCAAAATAAATTGTATTAATGTTATTACCTTAATGAAATCTAAAATTAAGTTGAACTAAAGTTAACACGATATTATTAGACTGTTAGGCGGAACGATGTTCGCCGGGTCAGCTAGTTATTTATAAATGCAAGTCCTTTAAAACACCTTTGATGAATTTTAAAATATCTTACCATACTGTAGTGGTTTTGATAGTAAAATACTCTATATAAACGACAGTTAATATATAATTTCATTATTTATAAATGCAAAGTCCTTTAAAATACCTCTGATTATTTTTAAATATCTTACCACCACTATAGTCGTTTTATAGTCAAATACTCTATATAAACGATTATTAATATATAATCAATGTCTTTTTACGCATTGTAAATGGCGACAGCATTACATATTATTTATAAATGCAAAGTACTTTAAAACACCTTTGATTAATTTTAAAATATCTTACCATCACTATAGTGGCTTATATATTCAAATACTCTATATAAACGACAATTAATATGTAATCATTTATTCGATAAAAAACAGTGTCGAGATTAAAACATGCATACTTAACAAGCGAGATCTTGCGAACTTATTCCTTCACTTATAAAATATTCATGTTTCAAGTACCGGTCGTTCCTACGATTCCAAAGCTCTCGATTGAACCCCGGTTTTTGACCCCGCGATTGTAGATGCAACGAAAAGAAATACGCAAACATAAAGTATTCTTGAAATTGCGCCATAGGGCATTGAGGTCTGAAAAAGTTACTATTTAGTCGTTTGACAATTTGATTTATTATTAACGTTTGTTTGTTACACATTCAGATTAAATACCTTTTATGATGATTGGAATTACAGCTTGGAAAGGTATGTGAGCGTCCCTTTCACTGGCTGTATTCATAAAAGTCGAATTAGCGTACCAATTCTTGCAAACGTGCTTGCGAGCCTTCTGGCAATTTAAGTGTCTATTAGCGGTATCAATTAACATCAGTAGCTCCTCTTAAGCGTTTGCCCCCTGTTCAATATAAAAAATTATGATTTTATATAAATGCATTATTTACTAATATATATGTTACGTAAGTATTTCTTTGTACATTTTTTTCTATTGTGATAGACATATCGTTAAATATTAAAGAACAAAAAGTGCTGCATTGATTTATTAATTTACATAAATTAACATTTAGCAATACGACAAAAGAATATAAAGTAGGCTTTGGTTAGATTCAGAAGGTAGCACCGTAACTACGTAGAAGATTTATGCGCTACGACGAGGCTACCAGGACTACAACATCACATCTAAAAAATACTACGCCCTACACACGGGCAGCATGTCATCTGGCAGCGATTCATATCCAGTTCCAGTAACAGGCGACGTGCAGACATTTTCAAAATAATAATAAAATTTTGAGCAGATCAGAATTTATTAATTCCAATAAGAATGAAGAATTTTCTATTATTAAAAAAAGCTTTTTATAGTACTATTAGCTGAAATCTTCATATATGCATTTTTTTATTTTTTTTATTGTACAGGGATGATCAGGAGGCTCTCCTGATGTTAAGTGATGCGTGAACACACACATTTCCAGAAGGCTATAAAGTGCATTGCTGTTTAAGAATTGCTACGCTAATTCGACTTCATATATCAAAGTCAAAGTCAACAATCATTTATTCTTGTAGGTAACACAATGTACACTTATATACGTCAAAAAAATACATTAAATGCTTCTAATTTTACATGTACTGCCAGTTTTCAAATCAAGGGCGTAGAACGGAAAAGAAGAACTGGCAACAAACTCTCCGCCACTCTTTTTAATCGCCAAGTTTTTTCTTTTACACAACGTTTGTTCCACATGACACCTTAAGTAATAAATAATAATAAAATAAATTAAAAACAAAGATTTATCCTCTATCAGCAGGAGGCACGGTGAAATAGGAGCACGCACTTACATTCTCGTGGGAACAACACGCAAATACATAGTCGAAACAACTAACATCACCGCATACACGAAATCAAGTACGACTAGTCACGATATAGTCAGTGACTACACTTTTATGGATGCAATGGAGGAAATTCCATGTTCAGTTAGACTAAAAAGAACAGGTACACAATCTACAATATGAATGGAAAAATCCTTTCGAAAATCAATCGTTCCCGCTCGAGCCTTCTGTGAAAATGTTTATATCGAAAGCAATAGAAAGCCGCATTCAATCTCAGTCATATCGCAATAAACAAAGGGCAGTGGCAAAGTAAAAAGTTGAAAAATCCACAGTTTGCCCGGTAGACCACAGTCTATTTACCATTATAGTTAGGAAATGTATATTCGCTAGTATATATTTTTTTATTCAAAAAGGTTTTCTGGATGGTTTGCCAATTGGCAGTCAAAAATATCAAAAACTAATTGCACACCCTTCAACAGATATAGCATGCTTTATACTTAATAACTATTACACAGAATTCTAACAAACTATAAATAAAAAAACGACACTAACAATAGAAAACCTAAAATGTTGACTATAGCTAACTACAGAGTGTCGGTTTTTTGTGACGGAGTGCGCGCGTATTGTAAAAATTTACTCTCATCATTTTTCCCTAACGCACCAAAAGAAGTATATCTTAAAAAAAAACATTAAGTTTATGTTATTTTTGTATTTATTTATAATACACGACCTCCGACGGAGTCAATGCCACCTCCAAATTTTTCCAATTCTCATACTGGTAGTAATCGAAAATTGCCTCGAGTCTGAATTTTTAGTTTCTGCATAATATGTTTATTTCTATAGTTCGTTGTGTTTGTAACAAAATCTTATTTTGCGCTGGTGTGTTTTGAGACAACTTTACAACTACAAGTTACGTACACTATACTATGCATTATTCATGAGAACTGGAGACAGGATTCGCTCCCGAAGGATAAATATAAATATTCAGCTCATCTATACCCGAACAAGTGGACGTATTGATGATGACTTCATTTTCTAGCACAATATTTAAATTCAAATTAATTCGGAAATAAGAATAGCAAATAGTTTGAGTGTTTAGTCGCTTTAATGTTGACTTGACCTTAGACCCTTGTACCCTTTACAAAATCAACTTAGGGTCCTTTAAGAATAGTATATGTCCAAAAAACTGTGCCTTACGCATTTTTCAGATTCCGGATTCAAGACAGTTTCTGATGTGATTTATGCAGTCTTCCGATTGTCGTGCTACGTTATGGTAAGAGATGTGAGGCATGCTAAATAATGACTTTATTAAGTTCATTTAAATTCAGTTTTTGCAAAGATGTTTTTTTCATGATGGGCAAGGTCGAGGGGAAAAGACGCGCTGGCAGAAGGAGAAAGTCGTGACTTCGCAATATCAGAGAATGGACGGGAGTGGCCAGCGTAGAACAACTGATGCGCTTGGCGAAGAATAAGAAGAAGTATGACGAGCTGACCGCCAAGCTCCAAGAAGAAGAAAGATGTAGGGTATAAAGACATATCCTCTTACTCTTAATATGAATAATATAATTTGGATCGATATTTGGTGAGTTAAATTATTGTGAGTCTTATGATAGTGGGGTTATATGATAAAACCCTAAATAAATAATTATAATTAAATTTTATTCTGTAACAGATATAAATAAGAATTTATTTACATAAGTTTCGAATGCTTTACATCAGTCAAGGTCTGACGACAGTTTTATAACTTACGTCAAACAACAGGTTCGTAAATCTTGCGATTCCAGATTTCTTGAAGACTGAACGAATTTGGATTGTTTTTCTGATGGTTCTGAAGGGTCAGAACAATGATCATGAAGCCTAATACCAAGATTAAACAAATCGAGGGAATGTTTCAAATTTCACACCTTTTGCCACACACGAAACATGTCCCTTGATTCGAAACCAACTCGTACTTTGACCACAAATCCCGCGACGTAATCATTTACACGTCAAACGCTTAAAAGTAACAATTAAAGCGATTTAAAACTTCTCTTCTGTTTTAATTTTACATTTACACTAAAACCACCTCTATTGATAAGTATGTAAAGGCGTTTCTTCCAAATCAATACAAAGTTGGTACAATGATATAAATAATTCATTGGCGAATTAGCGCGGGTTCATCTTTTAGTTTGTGCTTAGTGCGAGCGATTAGCATAACTAGATTTATTGTGGCTGCAAATTGGGTTTGTCCGTTAATTAATGTGAGTTCATTAAACCTACATTGAAGTTGTAAACACAGCCAATGTGTGAAAATTATTACTGAATTATAGGTGAGCATACATATTAGACGACACAATGAAATATTATTAAAATATCGTTAAAAATAAAATAAAATAAATCAGTACAACCTTGACGCTGGCCATAGACGGACCGCATGTTGCAGTCGAGACCGACTGCTCTAGAGCGGTCGCGTTGAAGTCGTACACGACTGCAACACGACCGCATAATGCAGTCGGCTTCGACTGCTTGGAGCAGTTGTGTTCGACCGCAAAATAATACTGATGCGAGTTCATTTACAAGATGGGATTCGATGAAGAAACACTGCTACTTGTACTATTATTACGCAAGCGCAGGCGTAGAAGACACCGTAGAATGTGGGTGCGTCCAATACTACAATCAAGAGAACAGCATGGAATGTTTCATACTTTGTATCCCCAAATGAGAGAAGACACTAAAAAGTTTTTCAACTACTTTAAAATGTCCGTGGTTTCATTTGATGAATTAGTTAGTATTTTATTTTATTTGAGGGAGTGGCGTGCGGTCGGCACTCGGCAGCAACCGCTTGTAGCTGTCCGTGTATGGTGGGTCCGGCAGCTCTTAGCACTAAGCAGTCGACCGCACGGCGAAACTCGACCGCAGAGCGACTACTCCGACCGCTCAGAAACTTGTCGTACGGTCCGTGTATGGCGGATATGAATTTAGTATGAAAACTGCAGTTCGCCGTGAGGCGACCGCTTAGAGCAGTCGGTATCGACTGCAAAATGCGGTCCGTCTATGGCCAGCGTTATAGGTCTTCCGGGCCTTAGATTTCTGTATCTGTTTCATGATTTGTCAATCTAAAGGCAATACAGGTCTGTTAAGTAAATTCAGTTGTCATATAGTTTGGCAGGCACACTGCGAGTGAGGGGGAAGGGAGGGCGCACGCGACGTCACTACTCACAGTTCACTCGCAAGACAATAGAACACGCTTCTAATCACTTTACTTACTCAGCCAACTAATCACCTGCACCAATCAGTCGCCGTCCACACTTGTTTTCTACTAATCACTAATCACTTGCACTCGCACTAATCAAAGTGAATACAGCCCTTATAAGCAAGTAGGTATGTAATCCTGGGCCTGACACACACTGTCGACTTTTAGGATCTAGGCATGGCGGTTTCCTTACGAAGTTTTCCTTCAGCGTTCGAGGTAAAGTTACTTGCGCACATAGAAAGTCCATTGGTGCACAGCCGCGGATCGAACCTACAACATTAGGGATGATTGTCGGACGCTGAAATAGACCAACTTAAGTTTTAGTTTTAGACCAAAAAGTCGTTTATATGTTTTTAAATATTAAACAGTGTATTACCAGAATAGTAATAAAGCTCACACAACCGAAATCTTATCTAGTTTTTCGTGAAGTCAAAATTCAATAACAGTTACTCCTAACATATGTTTATGAACAGTTTAAACTAATTAAATTAGTGTTCTCTTGAATGGACGGTGACGAAAAACATCGTGAGGAAACCGACTTGCCTCAAAAAGTCGATGGCGTGTGTCAGGCACAGGCTGATCACCTACTTGACAGTTAGATTGACAAATGATGAAGATACAGAAATCTGAGGCCCAGACCTAACAAGGTTGTAGCGCTACTGGTATAGTAACAAACGTCGTTAGTGCAGCACAGTTGTTATCTTCATCAACATAGTACTCTGAGTCAATAAATATATGTTATAGAAAAATTCCCGTCGCTAAAAAGACTTGGATGTAGTAAACTCAAACTCAAACTCAAACTCAAAATATCTTTATTCAAGTAGGTAACCAAGTACACTTTTGAATCGTCAAGTTAAATTAATCGTAAATTTACATTTACTACCAGTTCGCAAGTCAAGGGCGTAGAGCGGGTAAGAAGAACTGGCAAGAAACTTTCCGCCACTCTTTTTAATCGCCAAGTATTGTCATACAAATTGTTTGAACTGGAGCAATTCAATCCCAAGGATTAGGATCATTTAAGTAGTCCTCAAATTTATAAAAAGCTTTGTTGATTAATTTTCGTTTAACGAGGGCTTTGAATTTATTTAGTGATAATTCTCTAATTTCGCTTGGGAGCTTGTTGTAAAAACGAATACAATTTCCATATAAGGAGTGGTTTATCTTTTGGAGCCTGGTTGGTCGTACACTCAAATTAGTTCTATTTCGCGTATTATACTGGTGAAAGTCACCATTTGTTTTAAAATCGTTTATATTTTTTTGGACATACAACAAGGCTTCAAGAATATATTGACCAGATAGTGTCATAATATTTAATTCCTTAAACTTATTCCGTACCGACTCCCTCGGAGAAACACAACAAATACCCCGAACAGCCCGCTTCTGCAGCACAAATATGGATTGAACCTCTGCAGCAGCACCCCACAGTAAAATGCCGTACGACATAACGCTATGAAAGTAGCTATGGTACACAATTTTAGCCGTGTCCTCATCAGTAAACTGTCGGATTTTCTTTACTGCATATGCTGCAGAGCTCAGCCTATTCGAAAGAGTCTCTATGTGTGGGCCCCATTGGAGTTTACTATCTATTGTTATGCCTAGAAAAACAGTTTTGTAGTAGTTCTTTATCTAATCTAATATATAAAATTCTCGTGTCACAGTTTTCGTTGCCATACTCCTCCAAAACGGCTCGACCGATTCTCATTAAATTTTGTGTGCATATTGGGTATGTCTGAGAATCGGACAACATCTATTTTTCATCCCCCTAAATGTTAAGGGTAGTACCCCTAAATATTTTTTTTGTTATTAGATGTTTTTTTCTGTTTTTATTTTTTTATGATACAGCATTAAAAAATACATACAAACCCTTAACTTTCACCCCTCTACGATCAACCCCCTATTTTTTATTATAAATGATATACATGGCAAAACGACGTTTGCCCGGTCAGCTAGTAATATATAAAATTCTCGTGTCGCGGTGTTTGTGGCTAAACTCCTCCGAAACGGCTCGACCGATTCTCATAAAATTTTGTGTGCATATTGGGTATGTCTGAGAATCGGACAACATCTATTTTTCATCCCCCTAAATGTTAAGGGTAGAACCACCCCTAATTTTTGTTTTATAATTTTTAGATACATTTTTATTTTTTAAGACAGCATTAAAAAATACATACAAACCCCTAATTTTCACCCCTCTACGATCAACCCCTATTTTTTTATTATAAATGATATACATGGCAAAACGACGTTTGCCGGATCAGCTAGTATATAATATAAATCCTCTATTTACGATATCTGGCAGAACCACACCCGTATATTGTGAAGAACGATAAAAGTGTTCCCGTCAGGCGCACATTTCTCTACACCTGTCTGTGACTTCAATATACTCAATTCCGATTTCTGGTAAATTTTATGAATTTTCCTATTGTTACAATGCACAGGAACAATGGCATCTAAGGAAGTATTGTTGAAAAAACATCCTGGAAATTAACAATTTTCTTCTTCTTCTGGTGCTAGTTTATTGATAAAGGTTGGCTGTTAACAACTTGAATTGCCGGGTATCTCCTGCTAGCACGAGACTAGTTTTAGACTAGTCTAAAAAGCTCCTCGGCGGATGTAATACCGGTCCACTCCCGTACGTTCCGCAACCACGACTTCTTCCTTCTAGCAGCCAAACAATTTAAATGTAGAACTTTTATTTAAGTTTATGGCAAACGGAAGTCAAACTGACCGCTAAGTTTCAGAATCTTATCCATATTAGATCTATATATAGAGATTACAGTAGAGCTTCCGAGTACCAGATACTTCCATTTGACCGTATTCAACGATGAGCAGCTTGAATGACTACCAATCCCTTTCCTAGCGGCTTCAACCCTTGGCGTTGCGTAGATATGTGGGTTCTCTCATCATTATCTTCTACCACATTTACCACGGAGAGTGTTCAGAGGAGTTGTTCGGATTAATACCTGCAGCTGAGTTTCATCATCGGACGTCGAGAAGCTGAATTCGAAATTCCACCCATTGATATGGGTTCAACGCAGTTTTAGCCGCGCACCACCACCATGTGGAACCAACTGCCCAGTGACGTATTTCCGAACCATTTCGACTTAGGATCTTTCAAGAAGCGCGTACCAATTCTTAAAATGCCGGCAACGCACTCGCCATCTGGCATTGAGAGTGTCCATGGGCGGTATCACTTAAGATCAGTGATCTTCCTGCTCGATCGGCCCCTGTTCTACAAAAATATATATACCGCTATTAATGTAACTGTAAAATGATACACTATATTATGATAAATTAGATATTATTATATATTTTTTCGAAAAATATGCAAAAATAGGCTTAAATCGGATACGAATCGAATACATTGATACGAATACCACATGAGATCGTAGATACTATTAATCAGTTGCTAAGTCATTTTACCACAAGTAACAGTTCTGCAATGTATCTCACTTAGGATAATCTTCCATTGCCGATTGGTAATGATAGCTGCATAGTGTTGCTTAACGATTATTATTACCTAGATAATAATTTTAAAATGGCACCAAATTAACGCTGTTTTCTTATAATGTAACTTTTTACTTTTACATTACTGAATTGTCTGATAAATAAAAAGTAACAAATTAAAAGAGTAAGCATCATTTGCTACAAAGGAAAATAAGTCCTCATCATACGGATTTTAGCATAAACAAATGACGGTTAAATAATAATAATTTATTTGCATGAATATGGTACAAACATATTATGGTGGTACAATTTAAAAGTTTTTTTACATAGAAGTTATATGTTACATTACGAATCATATGATTATAGTCAATTATTCTATTATTTATCACTTTCATCACATTATTAAAATTATTACTTTACCAAATTAATATTAATTATTATGTTTCACTTAAATAATCATTAATAGACTTTCTTTTTACCAAAGTAGTTTTGGTAAATTATTATGGATTTTCGTATACATTTTCAGATTAATTCTTGGCATAACCAATTTCTACTACACTAATTGCTGACCTAATATAAAGATGAAGCTATTCTACATTTAATATGTGGAAATTCAAAGTCAAAGCCAAAAATCATGTAGGTAACTTGGTACACTTATGAACGTCAAAAAAAAGAAATATACATTAAATGCCTCTAATTTTACATTTCCTGCCAGTTCTCAAATCAAGGGCGTAGAACGGAAGAGAAGAACTGGCAATAAACTCACCGCCACTCTTTTTAATCGCCAAGTTTTTTGTTTTACACAACGTTTGTAAGGAGCTGCAACCATTACACAATATTCCACATGACATCTTAAGTAATAAATTCACTGAGATCAGAAATAGTTGTAGTAGTAAGAGGGACTCAGTTTCCGCACTTAGACGCCCATTTGGTCTGTTGTACTTTAAGTCCTGGCTAATTAAAGCCTAGCTCCGTCTAGAAGCACCTGGACACTACGCAGACTTCACGGAGCAACCTCACTGCTACGAGGATTTGGCTAGCCACAGCCACGTGTTCCTGGACTAGGTGGGTGACTGATTCATCTACGCTAAAACATCCACTGCACAAGGGACTGTCTGTCGAGCCAAGGCCAAAGAAATGTTTATTATAAAGACTATATTTATTCTATTATTTTAACAATGAAAATATATTTAAATTGTTTACATAATATTTAAGGTATCATAATAATTAGCACTTTACATCGCAAACAATTATATGACAGCAAAATACAAGAATAGGTTAAACTAACATAGGCTAAAATAATTCACTCACTCGTTCGTTCACTGTTCTATAATCTACAACTTTAGTTTTAGTTGAACTATAGTTTCGGGATTCTAGGAAGCCATATTTGTTTTTCGTTTCCTGCCAATTACTATATAAAGTAGAGTTATTTAATCAAGCTCTGCTGTTTACATAAAGATTCACACACAATACGTACAGCATGTTTATTCTAGTTTATCAGTGAAAAGGCATAGAACACATTTCCAATATAAACTTAAGGTTGGAAAAAATCCGAACAAATTGAATTGTATCAAATACTGCAGTTCAATACGTCCATACAATGATGTAGCAATTTTTATTACTTACGGAGCTATTCGGAATTATTAGAGAAAACACTGTGCCCCCAGGGGATAGTGGAAGGTACACTAGTACACTGCAGGGCAGTTAAACGACTGTATTTTTATTATAAACCAGTAGTTTATCTACTTGTAATATAGAGTCGTATAAACAAGGATATTTAATAGTATTGTTACAATTTATATTGTTGTCAAAAAGTGCGTTATCTCTATAGTCTATGGCAAATTACTATTTTACTTATCTGTGGCAGGTTTAGCGCGTTTTGGTTTATAAATTTAGTTTAGTAATTTTGTCTAAGTAATTGTATATCTTATGTAGTTTTGCACTTCTTGCGCTCACCTTATTTCATTTAATTTATTTCTATCCTTTTCCTTTTGTAAGTATTTGAAACTTTTTGTATATATTCTAGGAACCCTGACACATGTATTTTTTTACTTAAAAGTGTTTCCAAATCTTACACATTAAAATGAATTGTTGTCAAATTAATAAACACATTTCTTATTTTATGAAGTATTCCATGTTATTAGTATAATGATTTTTTGTTATATGTTTATTTTTACATTTAAGGTACAGATACATTAAACAGATTGGTTAATAACATACAGTTATTAGACACTAAATGAAATTTGTAAACCTGAAGTCCAATTAGATCTGAACACACCATTTTAGTGGAATCAGTGCTGGTTTACCAAATACTAACAATTACATACAGTATATAATATGTAAATATACAATGTAAACTCTTTATAAAGCCATTCGAAATAACGTACAAAAGATATAATTTGGTTGTTTTAACACAAAACCCGTACCTACCTCTATATAACGCAAACACTCTCTATTACGAAGAAATATTTCAGTTTTTATATAATTTATGTGAGCTATATATAAACAGTGATTCCTTGGAAGAGATCACTCAAATGTGATAAGCCCGCCAGTTGCCCTCCTTTTTATTTAATAATTTTAATTGTACTGTAGTTTTGGATTACTGCAAGGAAGTGGAAATAACTACTGTGGTTACTCGGGCGCGTTGAGAGTCACCCGGCATCTCTTTCACATTATATTGATCTTCAATTATTGTAAAAACAAAAATGTTAAATAATGCCCTTGCCAACAAGCGTTTGTAAGCGTTTAAAACGCGAAACTTTATTCTCCATACATCTAATATATAAAATTTTCGTGTCGCGGTGTTTGTAGTTAAACTCCTCCGAAACGGCTTGACCGATTCTCATGAAATTTTGTGTGCATATTGGGTATGTCTGAGAATCGGACAACATCTATTTTTCATCCCCCTAAATGTTAAGGGTAGTGTTGCGACATTGCGCAATTTTTATATCAGGCGCATTTTTGCATTATAATAATTGTAAGGTGGGGCGACGTGCGCCATCACTTCTCTTTGTACTTGACTAGCGAAAGGTCATATTATAATGAAATTAAACAAGTTTGTACAAGAAGTCTAAAGAGTTTCATTTACTGGCCCAGTCATTCCCTAAAGAATGAACATGGTGGCCCATGAGGGGATCAAAGAAGAATAGAAGATTAATCAAGAATATCAATCAAGAAATAATCAATCGAGCAGTAGTACAGCTAAAGTGCCACATCGAGAGATTTAACCAAAAGTTAAGTGTTCCTTGTCCTTTTCTTTTTGTGTTCCAAACTGTGTCCTTAATTCAATTAATTGTGCAAATAAGTATTTTATTGATAATCCTTTTTTAAAGTAGTGAGATTAAGTAATTGGTTAAAAATTTAATTTTTCATAGCACGTAGGTACCTACATCTACGGACGGACCTACATTTAGGAAAAAAATTAGTGATTATTTTATTGTTGTTTCATCTTTTGATTTCGTTATGTACATTTAATTAGATACCAAAGACACGGAGATATACAATATTATTTTTATATTTTATTTATATATGTATATATTTTTTTGTATTTCGTCTTAGACTTCGTAAACACTAATAAGGTATCTAATTGCTCTCTAGCTAATTCCGTGTTTAGGTAGCTACATTCAAGCGCATTTGCCGATTTTTTTCAGATTTTTTTTGTCGCGTCGACGCGGCAGTTGCGTTGCACCGGCCGGGAGCCGTGAGTAAGCAACTAAAGCATTGCGTGACAGGTACCACCGAATGAGGAGAGTGAGCCAATTTTGTTTAATTTAAACATTTTAAGTGTTTGTTATTATTTTGATTCTAGTTTATCATGTCTATAGAAACAAAGTTAAGATTAAAAGAATTAATTATAAAAGGTCGTCTGCTAAGGGACAGATAACAAAATTTAAAAATTATTTAACTGGTATAAATGATAAGCTGGAATTAAATAATATAGAGTTTACCGAGTTAAAATTAAAATTAGCTAAATTTGAAGCTTTGTCGGTTAGGGTTGACGATTTGCAAGGTGAAATAGAAGTTTTAAGTCCTGAAAACATTTCAACCGAAATTGATGAGCGTGATAATATCGAACAGGATATTATAATAAGCATTGCAACCGCCAAAACTTTAGTTGAAAGGTTTTCAAAGGTATTTGAGTGTGAGCATAAGCGAAATTCAATGCACAACGTTTCATGTTGCGTTGATGAATCTAATTCTTGTACTGACCTGGGATTAAAATTGCCACAGATACAAATTAATAAATTTGACGGTGCATATTTCCGTTGGCTAGAATTTAAAGACACATTTGAGAATTTAATTCACAATAATGACCGTATACCACCAATAAATAAATTTCATTACTTAATTTCTTATTTACAAGGTGACGCGGCTAGGGTTATTTCTAACTTCGAGGTGTCTGCTAACAATTATGTCAGCGCATGGGATTTATTGTGTAGCCGCTATAATAATAAACGTATTCTTATTAATCATCACTTAAATTCAATATTTAATATTAAGCAGCTTCCTCGAGAATCAGAGCGTGCTTTGCGATTTCTGGTAGATCAAGTAACAAAGGATTTGCGTGCCTTGGCAAGTTTAGGGCAACCAACGCATACATGGGATACATTAATAGTGTTTATGTTATCTTCAAAATTGGATAACAACACTTTATTGAAATGGGAAGAGGTTCGCAGTAGCTTAGATGGTGATGTACCCAATCTGGAACAATTTTATAAATTTTTAATAGATCGTGCTGATATATTAGAATCTTTAAATCGAAATAACAAGTCAGATATCAATGTTTCTAAACCTCATGTTCAAGTGCGTTCTACCTATAATAATAATTATAACACTAGTAATCAATTTCTAAAACAAGGACAGGGACAAGGAAACCAAATAAAAACATTTCTAAGTTATAAAAATAATAAAAATAAACAATTAAATACAAAATTTTCATGTATAATTTGTGATAAGAATCATAAAATATATGATTGTCCTACCTTCAAGGACAAAGGTTTAGATGAGCGAATGCAAGACGTAGTGAAATATAAACTATGCCAGATTTGTCTAAGGCAAGGTCATTCCGTAAATGATTGTCGTATGGGACCTTGTCGCGTGGCTAGATGTACGGAAAAGCACAACAGTATGCTGCATTGCTCATCCAACCCATCTACATTAAGCTCTAATTCTAGAGACAGCGATCAAACAAATATTTTTGTGAATTATGCTAACGAAGACACATGTCACGTACTGTTGTCTACTGCTTTTATTGAGGTGTCGGATCCACTTGGTCAGCAAAAGATCAAGGTTCGCGCGCTTCTAGATTGTGGAAGTCAAGCTTCTTTTATAACGAAATCTTTACAGAACAGATTGTCATTAAAGCCTAATCAAGTTGACACTCTAAAGGTCATCGGCATTGGCAACTGTTCAAGTAGTGTTACTGAAACTTGTAATATTCAAATAAATTCATTAAACAGTAATTACAGTTCAATGTTGTCTTGCTACGTTTTAAAAGAATTAACAGGGCAATTACCTAAAGGCCCAATAGAAATAACATTTAAGTTGCCTAGGAACATGCAGTTGGCTGATCCAAGGTTTGACCAACCTGCTCCAGTAGACGTCTTGATAGGTGCAGACTTATTCTGGGATATAATAAGCGATGGGCAATATTCGCTAGGCAACTGTGGTCCAAAGTTAAGAAATTCCCATTTAGGTTGGTTAATATGTGGTCCTATTTATTCAGCAAGGACTAGCAGAGCCATACAGTGCAATCAATGTTTAGTACCATCTCAAAAGAATAAATTGGATAATTTGTTGATAAAGTTTTGGGAGGTAGAGGACTTTCCCTATAACTCAGTATGTAGGAAAAGTTACGATGATAAGGAAAGTGAACAGCATTTTTTAGAAAACACTACTAGAGATAGTGATGGTAGGTTCAATGTAAAATTACCTTTTAAAAGGGCTATAACTTGTTTAGGAAATAGTTATGGTTTAGCTAAAAAACGATTTTTTAATTTAGAAAAAAGATTTAGGCGTGATTCTCAATTAAAGATAGACTATTCCAAATTCATTGATGAATATAAAGAATTAGGGCATCTATCAGTTTTATGTCAGGGTAAGATATTTGATGAAGGTTCACATTATTATTTATGCCATCATGCAGTGATCAGGTCAGATAGTGAGTCTACTAAGTTGCGAGTAGTGTTTGACGGATCAGCAGCCACTACAACTGGTTATTCGTACTTACTTACGGCTGATATAGAAAAAATGTACAGGCAAGTAAATGTTAAAGAAGGTGACAAAAATTTTCAGCTGATACTTTGGAGGCCGAATGAATATCAGCCTATACAAACATTAGCTTTAAATACCCTGACATATGGAACAGCATGTGCAAGCTATCTTAGTACACGATGCTTATGGCAAATAGGCCAAGAGCAAGACGATGAACTCATAAAGGTCATCATCCAAAGGGATTTTCTTGTAGATGATTTGTTGACTGGAGCTGATGATCCAGAAACATTGATTTATATACAAAGGGCTGTATCATGTGCTTTAAAGTCAGGATGTTTTAATTTACGAAAATATAAAACTAATTTTCCGTCAATTTTTACAAAATTTGAAATAAACAAACAAGATAATTTAATATTGAGTGAATCCTCCAGTACTTTGGGTTTAGGTTGGACTCCTTCTACTGACACTTTTCATATACCAGTAAAAGAAAGTATATATATAACTGGACAACCAATCACAAAACGATTTAATATGTCGAATGCTTTTAAAATATTTGACCCGTTAGGAGTATTAAGTCCAGTTATTATTATTCCTAAGATAATGTTGCAACGTCTATGGCAACAAAAGATTGGCTGGGATGAGCCTGTTAGTCAGAAGATAAAAGCTGAATGGATAAATTTTGTAGATAATTTAAAGTATTTAAAACAATTGAATATTCCGAGATTAGTATTGGGGAATTTACCTCTGTTCATAGAATTACATTCTTTTAGTGACGCATCGCAAATTGCTTATGGTGCAAGTATTTATGTGAGAACAATTAGCAGCAACAATCTCGTCACTGTTAGATTATTATGCAGTAAATCAAAGGTAGCTCCTCTAAAGCCTACTACTATCCCAAGGCTAGAATTATGTGCGGCGCAACTTCCCGGAAAACTTACAAAATCGGTGTTAGAGTCAATTAGGTTTACACCTACGCGGATAGTACATTGGTGCGATTCCAGTGTTGTATTATGCTGGATAAAAGGGGATATAGGTAGATTGAAAACCTTTGTAGCCAACCGCATTAGTGAAATAAAAGAAATAACTTCTTCTTCAGCATGGCGATACGTGCCATCGGAATTTAATCCTGCTGATCTTATATCTAGGGGAATTCAAGCTAAGAATATTTTGAATATGAACTTGTGGTGGTTAGGCCCTAGTTTTTTGCATGAAGACGAGGCTAAATGGCCTGTTTTAAAATCTTTTGATTTAAATAGTTTACCTGAAATTAGGGTTAATTCGGCTGTAATAAATGAATCATTTATTGATTTTAATAGGTATTCCTCACTGACTCGATTACAAAGAACAGTTTCATATGTGCTTCGATTCATATTTAATATAAAAAATAAAACTAATAAACGCCTAGGTGCACTATCAACTAGCGAATTGAGTAACGCCATGAACAAGTTATATGAGTGTGCCCAAAAACAATCATTTCCAATTGAATATGATTTATTAATCAAGGGTAAACAGTTGAATAGCAAAAGCAAAATTTTATCTTTATCTCCATTTCTTGATGAAAATATAATACGAGTTGGCGGGCGTTTAGATGCATCAAATTATTACTCTTATGAAAGAAAGCATCCAATCATATTACATAGTACCAACCGCCTTACTCAATTGTATTTTGAGCGAGAGCATTTAAAGCATATGCATGCTGGTCCTTTATTGCTACTTGCAGCTGTGAGAGAGGTTGTCTGGCCAGTTAACGGGCGTCGTCTTGCTCAACGGGTAGTTAATAGATGCGTTATTTGCAGGCGTATGCGTGGGCAAACTCTTCAACCTAAAATGGGAAATCTTCCAGAACAGCGGATTGCCCCAGATTACCCTTTTTTAGCAGTAGGAGTTGACTACGCAGGTCCATTTCTTATCTTGACTCGCAAAGGACGAGGAAGCCGCTTAATTAAATGTTATTTGTGCATATATAATGGCACTTCGTCGTTTCATTGCTCGTCGAGGAAGACCAACGGAAATATTTTCTGATAACGGTACCAATTTTGTAGCTGCAGCGCGAGAATTAGGTTCATTTATCAAACAAAATAATGATTCTCTGTTTGATTTTGCAAGTCAACAATCAATTAAATTTAATTTCATTCCGGCATATACTCCTCATTTCGGTGGTATTTGGGAAAGTAGGGTAAAATCTGCTAAGCACCATATACGGCGTGTTATGGGAAACTGTCATCTTACTTTTGAGGAAATATCAACTTTATTTGCACAAGTAGAAGCAATCCTAAACAGCCGTCCCTTGTGTCCCTTGTCATCTTCTCCCGATGACCTTCTTACCCTTTCCCCTGGACACTTTCTTATTGGACGACCATTAACTTCACTGCCTTCTAAAGGTCTTGGTGAATTCAAATTTAGTCACTTACAAAGGTACCAGAGAATTGAGCAATTAAGACAGCACTTTTGGAGACGATGGCAAAAGGAGTACGTGGTGGAATTGCAACAGCGCACTAAATGGAGAGAGAACTCTGCCAATCTTAATATTGGGGACCTAGTGCTGATAGCCGAGGACAATACTGCCCCTCTCTGCTGGAAGTTGGGTCGAGTGCAGCGGCTGATAAATGGCTTAGATGGAGTGGCCAGAGTGGCAGAGATTAAAACCAGCAGCGGCTGCATTACACGTTCGTTGGTCCGGCTGTGCAAGTTGCCGGTACAAGAAGATTAGATGAATGTTGAAAGAGTTTCAACGGCCGGGAGTATGTTGCGACATTGCGCAATGTATACATCAGGCGCATTTTTGCATTATAATAATTGTAAGGTGGGGCGACGTGCGCCATCACTTCTCTTTGTACTTGACTAGCGAAAGGTCATATTATAATGAAATTAAACAAGTTTGTACAAGAAGTCTAAAGAGTTTCATTTACTGGCCCAGTCATTCCCTAAAGAATGAACAGGTAGTCCACCCCTACAAACTATAAACTATATTTTTTTAATTTTTAGTTTTTTTTATGATACTGCTTTAAAAAATACATACAACCCCTAATTTTCACCCCTCTACTGTCAACACCTATTTTTTATTATAAATGTATACATGGCAAAACGACGTTTGCCAGGTCAGCTAGTTTTCCAAATAAATTTCTTTGGGATATTAATAATGCTCTCACTTTATTTGGTCGCTGGTGTATTGCAGTGGTCGCAAACTATCACAAGTTACGGCTCCATCGGGCAGCGTGTGTTTACTTAGGCCGGTCGGTCCACGAGATTCTCTAGACAAACATCATTTGCCACACATTTGCCACATACTCTATATATTTCAATTTAATAAAATTCATTTGCAATAGTCATTCTTTATTAAGAATTTTTTATCATCGCCTCCGCCATTTGTATTATTATGCAGTTTAATATTAATAAAATGTTTAGCAAGGAAACCAAAAATTCGTTCAATTTGACGATGTATTGTTCAAATTTAAAGAAAGATTACCTAACAATATAAGGCCTGTAGCTCAACAACGAATGTCGAATGTGACTTCCGTTCAAAGGCATAAAGCTGCGTCACACTTTTGCTAATATTTAAGGCGTTAATGGAATTGTTATAAGCTATGTATAAGGAATCTCTGCGCCTAAAGGAGGCTAACTAATAAATCTAAGACAAGAAAATGTTCCAATTTTAAATCAAATTATAATTGCTTTCTATTTTGTTCAGTGTCTTTGAATTAAAGTATATCATTTTAAAAACATTACTATTAATACATACGCGCATTACGTATACGAAAACATCAGGACGGTTCTATGAGTTTTGATAAACTAAAGGATGAAGGAAGATACTATATATTTTTATTGTTGCAGGTATATAAAAAAATACATAAAAACAGTACCATCATCATCAATGGGTAAACACTATACAGCCCCTTGTCGGCCCTAGCCTCCTCAAGTATATTTTGCCATCGCAAACCATAAGTGACTAGTCGCAGCAGAGTTTTGTACAGAACAAGCTTGGTAGTATTTACTTAAAGACTACTAAAAATAAATACAAAGGAGGGCAACTGGCGGCAAACACTGTAAGAAACAAAAATAAGAAGAAAGAGCTAAGAAGTGTGAGGGACAGGAAATGAATTCCATAACCTCACTGCAGAGACCTTAAAGGATTCGCAAAGAGAGGAAGAGTTATATGATGGGATTTCAAGCTTTGGGCTCCCAAAAATTTTAGATAGGAAGAAGTTTTCGCAGTGAACAGGATGGAATATATGAGATGGAGATAGTCAGCATCACGTATATACCTACTTAGTTCGCTTTACAATTGCAGCTACATTACATTGGCTTTCAGTATTCATTAACCTAAATCTCAATCAGTCCACGATTCTAGTTTCAATCAGTACTATAGTAGCTCGCACTTGTCATCTTACCATATCCGATAATTGATTCCGGATTTCGGGACCGTACGCCCAATACACATGTCGAGCTGTGTGCATAGCGCGCCCAAACAATGACAGCCGTCTTAAGCCTTATCATTAGTAAGAGAGATTAGGGTGTGTCGTCCTCTACAAGCTAAGTATAGGTTACAGGTTGGTGGACTCAGTTTCCGCACTTAGACTCTCACTAGGTCCGTTGTGCGTCCTGGCTAACTCAGCCAGCCTCCTTTCAGAAGCACAGAAGTCTCCTGGGCAATTCGTGGGCTTCATTTCAGGTTATTTAGCCACAGCCTCGCATTCTAGGAATACGTGGGTGACTGATTCCTCTACGCTGAAACAGCCTCTGCACATGGGGCTGTCTGTCGCGCCTAGGACAAAAGGATGTTTATTAAGGAGACAATCGCCAGTTATTGTCCCTATGATACAAGGTAAGTATTTGCGTTTTTATCGCTTACGGTTCACATGTAAACCACCCCCATCAACAGCTTCATTGCCATATATTCGACAGCCGACTATAAAACTACTCTTTGTGCGACTCTTATCCCTAAGGTTGAACCTGTGCACCAATGAACCTTCTGTTTATGTGCGCATTTAACTATTGCTAGTACGGTGCAGGAAAACATCGTGAGGAAACCTCTATAAATTCGACGGCATGTATCAGGCACAGAAGGGCACATTTCAGGTCCAAACCTAAAATATTGCAGCGTTTTTTTTTACTATAACCACGTAATTAATAAATTTAAATTAATTAATTAATTAATTAATTTTAGTAAGAAAGTTTACTGGTAGATCTAAATGGAGCGGTTTAGTCACCATAGCATTAGTGATCATGTTATGACCTGATCTCACGTAATTCTGATCCCGTCAGATCCATGCCATGAGTGGCTTACACTTACACTTCTACCCGCATAGCTCGCATCAATTGAGATTTTTTTCTCATATTGATACACTGGTTTATAAGTTTTAAATTTATGTTTATTTATACAGTGATACAATATAATGGATACAATTTTGTATCTAATTTGCCAAAAAAACTTCAGATTTTAGTTTTGAAACCACGAAAGTCGAAACGAAGTTACTTCTCAAAAACTATTTATAAATTTAAATAGTAAACAAATGTTTAAATTTCCATATGGTTCGCTTCTAAAATGTGTATCCTTAGCTCGGACAGCATGCTTTGGTCTGTATCTAATTGACCAAATTAAATGTTGTTATAACGTTTATAACAACTAAAATAACAATTATTTCTCGTAAGTTTGACATATGTTTTGAAACTACTAAACGAAGTTTTCAATTTCCATATGGTTCTCGTCGTCTCTAAGATGTATTCTCAGCTCGGATCGCATAGCTTACTTTGGATTATAATCCTCACGAAGCTAATATAATATATATCGAAGAGCAGCTGAGTAAATATTAGCGTTTTGTGGTCGCAATAACAAGCCCCGGCTCGAACAGTAAATTATTATCGATAACACATAAACCCTATTACACTCTTTATTCACCTACATGAAAATGAAATTAGCTTCATATATCAGCCCGCTTAGTCATGCTCTTTACATTTACAAGGGATCTTTCATCATTGCACCAGTAGTTACTTTTTTATTCAAGTAATTTTGATAGTATAACTTGTTAACCGCCGCACCATCATTGCCAAATACGTATTTTTCCCTGTCAAAGGAACAGCTAAATTTTATTACATACACTTATTTATATCTGAAAAGGGCTCATATGATTCGGTGTATTAATTTAGTTAACGAACTACATAGGTTAACGTACCTTTTTCATTGTCCGTTGAGTGAACTGGCAAAAGTTCTATTACTCGTATTTGTTAGTGCCTATAGTAGTTAGTTAAATTCTTGTATTTTTTATTATGTAATTTTGTTTTTCCTAATTAATTTTGTATGTTTGCTTTTTTGTTTGGTCTATAAATTTTATTCACTCTTGTCAATTTAGGGTCGCCTGTTGGGAGTGTTTTTATAAAAAAATAAAAAATAAAATAAAATACCTTACTATGGAAGAAAATGTTTTCCACTTCCACTAGTCATTTCTTCCAGCCCACACTAGACATTTTGTTTTGCGAATTAGCGAACTGGAAGATACGATGTCTAATTGTTTAAAAAATGAGCATACTGCATAAGTGTAAAAATTTCTGCGAAAACTGAACTTTTTGGGTGACCCATAGTCGCGTTATCCTATAAAAGTCGCCTAATCGTATTGTGATATTATAATTATAATAATAATACTAAAGTCTAACCTAAGTTATGAAATTTATGATAGTTTCATTATTAATATTTGACTGCTCAAACGCATCAATTTTCCATGTAATTTGTATAGTACTAGAATTCTATTGAAATTGTGTATATTATGTTAATTAGTATACCGTATACTACTACTACCGTATGTGCAGATATTGTATGTAATAAGTGTGTTATATCCTGTTTCTTCGTGGGGAAATGCGTTACGCATACCCGCGGCGCGACTGCCTTGTGGTGTATGGTTATGTGGGAGTCCCACATAACCTAACCTACTGTGCATATCAACTAAAACCCCACGGCACCACCAGCAATCCCTCCACGCGATCAGTCGTTGAAATCCCGGCCGCCTATGGTCATGAATTACGTGGATTGGACATTGGCACAAGGACGAATGAACCCCTGTTCATGAATCGATGACGATGACGCTGTGGTCTCCAACGGCGACGCGGATGTTCTGCGGGAAAGTGTGTTATATACTATACCAACATGTTTTATGCACACATTGAGTATTGGCTCCAGATTTCTGCAAAAATTACTTCATTGATCATTGTTCAATGGACAAGTAGGTGATCAGAACCGTTGCCTTATATACGTCGCTTATGGGGCTCATACACACACACTCACACATAGACACAATTGACAACTGAAAATTTAAAAATGAAATGGAATGTAATATTTCGCACTTCCTGCAGATTCTTAATTCATCAGTTAATTCAAGTGCTCTAGACTTAAAGATGTTGAAGAATCGTAGAAAATTCATTGATAGGTATATCGTTCGCGTTTGATATTTAAGAATCAGGTTGATTGCCCCAACCATACCCCAGGCACCCCATCATACTGAAAATATATCCTTCCTTGAATTTTTCTTTAGTTTTTGTAATTTATGAATCGATGTATTTTTTTTTCCCTCGTGTTTGTTTTGTTTGCCTATAATTGCTGGTCACATTAAATCTTGTATTTCAATTGTCTTATGTTGGTACATTGGTATGTATAAGAGTGCCGAGCGTTGGCAAGCTTTTGTAAATAAATAAATCAATCAAAATATTCATGATAATACCGTCAATTGAACTCCGTAATTGTACTTCTTGTATTCCTTTTATTTAATGTAGAAAGTGTAAATAAATCCGCCGTAGCACAGCCGGGTTCGAACTCACGACATCAGCATTTATAATCGCACGGTCAACCTACTAACACTGCTTTATTAAAAAAGTCTGAACCTTCACGGTCCATAAAAGGTACATCTATTAACTTTGATTGTGAACGCGCTGGACAGTAATGAGAGTATTATATAAAGGGTTTCTATTCAGAGAAATAAATTAGATTCTCCCATACAATAGAGTCGCTACACGCCGGATGTACATCTATTAGAAGCACAAATGACGTGAGGTTGACACAACCTCGGACGATACAATGGACTTGTATGAGATAAAAATAGTGTGGTTTTGGATTTCGAATGTACTGAAAAATTAAGTAAACTTATTGCGCTATACAAAAATAAAGCCAAAAGTAAATCTATAAATAGATTGACTAATAATAAAAAATGGGGTGTCATGAACGCGGCCGTGTGTTGAATACATTTATGTATCGTTATATTGCATAGCTTTTGTCGACAGCTCATACTTAATCGAGTCAAAAGTTATACTAATTCTCGATACGCAGCAAAATAACCTCAAAATGGCGGCGGTTCCCTTTCCACCGCGCACGTTGCGTCACTGTCCCCGCTTATCGTAATTAATTCTTTAATCCTTTAGGTATCTAGTGGTATAATTTTTGGATATTAGAGTATAGATTCGAAACTACAACGCCACACTGTATACCCCGATTTTATTTTTTGAATTGCCGCCAAAATTACCAAAACTGGTAGCAACGTATTCACGTCAATAACTTTATTATTATAAGCCTCAAATACGCATCTCGTAATATGGTAATATGAACAATTGTACACATATAATTTTAAGCTAGCTTAAATTATATATATCAAAAAAACAAATTTTATACGTATATAAAGTTATAGCCAAAGATGGAATAATAGATACAAAAAGGTTCAAACATTTACGAAAGGAACCGTAAAAATTATTGAATACATTTAAGTAATACCAAATTCGGCTGTTTTGTGTGATGGTGACACCCACGGTAATAACCTTACTTTCAGGTTATTACCGTGGGTGTGTGTATGTGGGGTGTCCTAATGATGCGTGCTAATGAGGTCATTTAGCGCTGTGGATATTCTTAAAACTCTTTTGAAGCATATTCCGCGATAGGTTTATTTTCATTTGATTATCTACAAACAATCTTTTATTCGTGACTATCATTCTTTTCTTTCAGGTGTAAGTTTCAGAAATATTTTACGTGGAATAAATTTAGCAATTTAAGAGGAAATATGAACATGTCATTACGTTTGACCTATTGGCTCGACAAAACTGTGAACGTGAAAGCAAAAGTGAAAATCTCGGCGGTTTGTACAAATGTATTGATCACAGATAATCCGTTTATCGATGTTAATAGTCCATTTAAACTGTTACGGACTATGCAGTTTGGTTTTTTACATTTTGTTGACGCTTGGTTCGTTTGGTTGCAATGGGAAGTACGAGTGACTGTTGCATGGAATGTTTCTTTAAATATAATGCCCCCGCAGGTTTAAACAAGTTCTATAATTTACTCTCATAATTTTTCCCTAACGCGCCAAAAGAAGTATAACATCAAAAAAATATTTAACTGTTTACGCTTAAATATTATATTCCCGTGGAATATATCTACAGAGGACTGTAAAAATCTTTTAAATCGTTCATAAACATCAATAAAATACCGAATCACCAACAATTCGAACAAAATATTTTCCATACAAAACCACTCCAAAGTTTTATGAGATGCGCTATGAGCATCAATACTGTCAACCGCACAGGCTTTTAAATAAATGCGGCCAATAAAATTCGTAGTGATATAAGAAGTTATGATACGAATTCACTGTGGTATTGGCATGTCAGGGCCAGCAGTGGGTGCACTGAACGAAAATATGCGGCCGACGTACAAAAACTGGTCTAGAAAATGTTAGGAAAATTATTGACGCGCGGGAAAATTTTTGGCTTAAATTAACGTGATTTTAAGTAATTAAAATGCGTTTTTTGATCATATTGTTTGTGTATCATATTTCTTTTTTTTTCTTTGATACAATAGGAGAAAGAGGCTCACCTAACGTTAAGTGATACACATACACACATTCCCAGAATTATCGAAAGTGCGTTGCCGGCCTTTTAAGTATTGTTGAACTTCAGTGGGCAGCTGGTCCCACATAGTGGTAATGGTGGCAAAAAGTTCCTTAAGAAACACTCAGTTGTGGAACGACGGATTTCGAGGTGATACTTGTGGTAATAATAATAATTTATTTTCAAGAATATGGTACCAATCTAAACGTCTCATGTTCTGCCACACGTAATGGCATGCTAATTTAAAATTTGTGTTTAAAAAAAAAAAAAATTTGTCTTACATAATTAAAAGGTAGAACTTTACCATTACCTACATTATATCATCAAAGTCAATTTAGATATTGTAATATCACATTATTAAAATATATTATTACATAATCAAATAGGTACTTCGTATTCTGCCTTGACGTCCGATGATGAAATTTAAATAAATACAAAATTGTATGTACATCATGTCTTGGTCAAGCTTTAAATTAATTATTGATAGTGTTTTTGGCATTTTTTCGTTTATAAATACATTATATTAAAGCAAAGTGTGTAGATAATAAAAGATAATATAATTAATGGTTTATTCATAATGTACGTGTCTTAAGGAATTAAAATGTATGTTGACAATGAAAAGGAATGTATAAAAAATTCAAAGGACACATGAATCACGATAATTTCAGTAGTTAGTATAAGAGTAAGGGATGCGATGTGGACAGGTAATGCTTGTACAATAGAGATTCAAAGGAAGATAGAGAAGGAGCTAAGCGGATAGGGACAGGAAGTGAGTAGCCTCTCTACAGAGACCTTAAAGGATTCGCCAAGAAAGGAAAAGTTATGTGATAAACCACTCCTTATATGGAAATTGTATTCGTTTTTACAACAAACTCCCAAGTGAAAATAGAGAATTATTACTAAATTAATTCAAAGCCCTCGTTTAACGAAAATTAATCAATAAAGCTTTTTATAAATCTGAGGAATACTTAAATGATCCTAATCCTTGGGATTGATTTGCTCCAGTTCAAACAATTTGTATGACAATACTTGGCGATTAAAAAGAGTGGCGGAAAGTTACTTGCCAGTTCTTCTTACCCGCTCTACGCCCTTGACTTGCGAACTGGTAGAAAATGTAAATTTACAATTAATTTAACTTCTTTCTGACAATTCATAAGTGTACTTGTTTACCTACATGAATAAAGATAATATTTTGAGTTTGAGTTTGATGGGATTTCAAGGATATAGTTTTCAGAAGTGTAGGCCATTTAATTAACACAAAGTTTATGCTAAAGAAAATTAAATTCGCTCACTAAAGGCTCCATTCCCATTAATAATACGTTTAAAACTTTCAAATACAACGTGTAAAATACTTTATAACTTGCAAATTCAACAGCTCAAAACAAAAGAAGGCCGTGAGATTTCTATATCTGTTCCGTGGTCGTTTATTTTTCCTATTATGCATGTCATCAGACTTCTGTGCCTTAACACATACTTTTAAATATCGCAGCGTATATAACAGCCTTAACGCAGACGTTTTCGTATCTGGTAACTTGACAGCTGTTCCAAACGCGCCGATGAGGGCAGGCGAAACTATCACTGCCACTATCGCTCTACAACTTCTACGAATATTCATTTTTATCGACCTCGGGAACAGTGTAATAAAAACGTTTTGCTTATTGTTTTTTATAGCACTTAGCAAAATTACGAGTCATTGGTGTCTTAAAATTGCTAGGTGTTTTAAAGTCAAAGTCAAATCATTTATTTCAATTGGGCCTATTAAAAAGGCACTTTGAAAGACAAATACCACGAAATAGAAAACTCAAAGTCAAAGATTGGCTCGCTATTCGTATTTTTTTGTTTTAAGCTGAATTTGCAACTTTTAAAATGTCCTACACACTGTCTTTAAAAGTATTAACCTTTTTTTTATGGAAAGTCTTTGGTGATCGAATTTATTTTTGTTTAGCATAATCTAATAAAAATAATTATGTTAATAAAAATGGCGAAATCGAATCACATTGGTCACTTTTCGAATATTAGACATTGTTTTTCAGTTTTAAATAATTAAATGGATTCTTATTATCAATTTAAACATAGCGTAATTTTTAAGAAAATAGCTTAAGGTTAGTCGACATCACAGGATGGGGCCCAAAGGGACTCTTAATAAATAATTTTAAGGTTTAGATTCAAAGAATGTTATTTTTACGTTGCTTAATTAATGTAATACTTGATTTCATAATTATTTACTACACATAAACAAGACAATTAGTTTGTGTGTGTGTGAGAAAATGTGTTGGCCTATGCGGATAAGCTAACTATATGACAAGTTATCTCATAACGTGTCATACAGTTTGTATAGACGCATATATATATATATAAAAAAATTCTACAATTAAAAGCGTCTGTAAGAGGTTTATGTGTTTTTGATTTTTATTAAAACAAATCTGTCAACTCAAAGCCTGGCTAACATGTAGCGTTAACATGCATTGTCAATTTTCTAAGACGTTTTCCTCGCGACGCTTTCACCGTAGGAATGAATGAACGCGCGAATTAATTGTTGACATTAAAACATTTCAATGGTCTTTGGAGTTCGTAGGTACGATGTCAGAGTGAGTCAAAGGCTAAGCTAGGCAAAACAAATACTAAAATCCTTCAGTTACCTCGCTGGAATGAAAGACTCTAAGCAATAGCAGCCGTGATTTAAACTCGGAACTCATTTCACTAACAGACCACCCTTCGTCTCCTTACTTATGGAATCTCATTGCATTCTGTAAAGCAACTTCATTTCACGTCTTGATAAGTGGGAGTTTGTAGGTGAATTACCAAGTGAGTTGTCTATGAATATCCTGACGATTATCCCATTTTATTCATAAAAAGTATTGACATTTTGAGTCGCCAAGCCAGCGAAGTGCAAGTTTGACAATTTTTCAACTCCTTAAATGTAACCCCAAAAAAGACAGTTAGACAGTTAGACTACGCAAAACGGGACCACATATTATAGAGTACACACTACATACTCGTACATACATAAATAATAAAATAATAATAGCCTTTATTGCTGTAAAATACTTATCCTAGTACATAAAAATGTGAAGTAAACACTAATAATAATTAATCGGCAAGCCGGTTTTTTTTTGTTTTACATCTTGTCCCTGGACATAGGCCTCCTCAAAGAGCTTCCACTCTTCTCGGTGTCTAGATTTACGTAGCCACATAGGGCCAGCTGCTTATATCATCTTTCTCTTTTTATTTGTCTTCCTCGTTTTCTTTTGTCACTGCTTATGATAGATGGAGACACGGGAGAGGAGGTAACAAAAATAGCCAATTGTATATTGGATCTTGTGCATATGTGGGGCAAGAGGAAGAAACTTAGCTTTGCCCTAAGCAACCTCTTCTTCTCTCATTATGTCCTGCCATTCAAATCTTTTACTTGAAGTAACATTTCTAACCTTTGTCATGTGTTTCTTCTAGTTTAACTCTTTCAATATCAGACCTTTCGATACTATTTTAACATACTTACTTTGTTTTCTTGTTTGCCAGTGACATTCATACAAGACATCAAAAATAATAGGATACAAAATCTATTAGTAACAGTTTTTTATCATTTAAATATGAAATTTCGTATGACAAATAAATTTTCGTTCATAAAGAAAGTCTATTTAAACAACATACTATCAACAAAGGCATTAAAAACTAAATATATCCTCTTCTTAACCCAGTTGGAGCATTGTAATAGGAACATGTCTCAGCAGTTTCGTTGTTTTACCGGTGAGAGCAATTTATTTCACCTCACCCGCTGCACCTGATCCACCTGCATCTTGGGTCATACGGATATAACCGGAATACTCGTTTTTATCCGGTTTGGGAATACGGTTTGAACTTGGTTGGAAAAGTTGACTCGCCATCTAAAAGATATATAAACAGTAGGGATTTAATACCTACTACTTAATTATTCCAGGGAAAATAACCCAAATTTTTTAATGTGTAACCTTTATCTGTGATTTACCGAAATATTGTTATATTTTTGCTTAAACATTATAAATATCTTACAAGTAAATCAATTCTTAAAAGGCCGGCAACGCACTCGCGAGCCCTCTGGATTTTTTTTTTAAGACAAAAGAAAACAAGATTTTAATTGAGAGTGTCCATGGGCTGCGGTATCACTTAACATTAGGTGAGCCTTCTTCTTCTGCCCGTTTGCCCCCTGTTCTATATTTAAAAAATTTTTACTAAAACACCACAAGCTTGGTGCCAGAACTTTTTTACATGGCCTGGTGAATAAGAGCAAATAATGAATAGTTGGTGTTAATATATTCGATGTTGGATACGCAATAATCAATATAATATTTATATTCGAGCAGTGTTGGACGAGTGGCTTCAGCGACTCCCATCCCTGAGATCGTAAGTTCGATCCCCGGCAGTGCACCGACTTTCTGTCTATATGCGCATTTAACATTCGTTCATTCAGAGTCATTTAAAAATGTTCTATCACACTGGTTTTATTTTGTTTTTAACAACATTTATATCTTCATTCAATTAAAATTACATCTCTTGAGTACATTATTTGGTGTAGTAATTGTAAAATTATTAATTATAGAAAGCAAATATTAATGCCTACAGCTATACGAAATAACACATGAATTAACAGCACTATTTTACACGGGTCACTTACCGGCTAGAGAGCTTTGCACACAGGACCGGATCTTGCATCTATAAGTGTATTGTAAATCGAGATAGCGCCGAGTACTTAAAATAAACTAAAATCTTTAAACAACATTCTACATAATTATAACAATTTTGTTTGTGAAGTTGACAAAGTTTAATTTAAAATGTGTAAAATTAAGAGAAATATATCTGAAGCGTTTAAAACGATTGAAAATACGAAATTACTTATTATAAGCTGCGTAAGATGAAGTCGGAAGTCGGAACTTTGTCGACAAACATTTTATCAAAAGTTAAATTGCTTTGAATGTACAGCCTTCGGATAAGTTCTTTCAGAAATACTTTTGACTTTCTGATAATTATTGTTTTAGCCCCGGTACCTTTCAATCGAACAATGTACAGATGGTAGGGGAGCCCAAGAGGGGATTTCGGGATTTACTAAAGCGCGGCAGATTAATATACAGGGGGATAGCTTGTACTCGGTTAAGTACCTCCACAAAACATGAGGTCCATATATAAGGCCGCCTGTGAAGGAGACAGGATCAGATTAGTAAAAAAAAATTGACCATCAGAAATTCCCGAGCGCATCAGATTAAGGTAGGGTGAGTTAATTACATCCTAAAAAGTGTATATTCCACTAATCTGACAATTTGAGAGTGACGTAAAAAAAGGTGAGGGCAACAAAGTTGTAAAAAAAAAACGTCATCTCGACATTCTCGAGCGTAGCTAAATTTTTTTATTTTGAAGGAAATAATTCAAGAATAATGAAAAATATATAATCTGACGATTTCCGCAAGCCGAAATAACAAAAATTCGTCGATAAAGTTAAATGCGTGCAGCTGCGTGATGCCTACATTTCCTTAAACCGATCGGAATCTACTAAACGGCGTTCTAAATATTTCCCTCAAAATTAGATTTCCTGTGAATTTGAACCGATTCGGACCGATAGATTTTGAGAAATTTTGAAAAATCTTAAAAAAATAAGATTTTTTTTTTTAAAGTGGTTTCTTTATCGATCAACTTCAAAAACTAATCCGCCTTTGAGCTTGAAAAACCACGTCGATCGCCACCAAGCTGGTCGAAAGCGGTTGATTCGTTCGAGAGATATCGTGAACGAAAGAAACCCGAAAAAGTGTTTTTCGGGATTACTCCCAAATTTGTGGTTCGATCAATTAAAATTGCAAAATTACTTATGAGGATGATAAAACTGCGTCGAATGCCGCCAACCGCGTGAAAACTGCTTGATCCATTCAAAAGTTATTGCGGTTTGAAAATTCCAAAAATAGTGTTCTACGAAACTTCTATCAGACTTTCGAGCTGGGAGAGCTCAAATGCATAGAAATATTATTTCTTTGAACACAGCGAGCTCAAAATATCAATTTTAAGCGCCCAGGAATGGAATTAGCGGGAAGTTGCAGGGATGGCCCTTTAGGTGAACCGTTTTTCAAATTTTTTTTTGTCAGATCAGGCGAATCCCTCTAGATAATCGTCAGATTATGAGACAGTACGTTTAGAACATAAAGATGAACCACATATATCTTAATCTGACGCGCTTGAGTATTTCAAAATTGCGTTTTTTTTTTGCAAATTATGAAAATGGCCGTGGGTTTGCGTCCCATCGAAATCGTCAGATTAGTGAATGAGAGCTTTTTTTTGGTGCACTTAACACTCCCTTAGAAAATCTGACGCGCTCGATAATTTTTTTTTTTTTCATTTTCAACCCTTAAATACAACCACCCGCATCATGCAAACGATCAGATTAACATACGTACATTATTAAAAATACGTAGGGCATAGATGCTATCAATATCTGACGCGCTCGAGGATGTCCATGCAACAGTTTTTTTTTACATATTTAACTATCTATAGCCGCTTCCCCCACCGATGAAAAGGAATTTATCATATAACATTTTTTTCTACTTATTATCTAAGCTTTGCATCCCAATAGGTCTCTACGACGCTCGAGTAAATCCCCATTTAGCATCGTGGGCTCCCCTACCAAGATATTTCAGTTACAATGACGCATCATTTATTAATGTAATAATAAGCCTTTTTATTTCCTGTTTTACAATAGTTGGTAGTTGCTACATATTACAGTAACCAAAAATATTGATTTTGTTAGTAGGTTAGCTTAGATTATGTTAATAATATATATATATATATATTATTTATTTATGAATTAACAGGAACCCCGGTTTGGGTAAAGGCCTCCTCCAAAGATGCCCATATTTGTCGGTCCTGTGCTATGGAGTGCCAGTTTTTGCCAGCTGATCTTTTCAGATCATCTTCCCAGTGGTCTAAGGGTCTCCCGCCTCTTGCCTGGTGGTCCTTTCCATTGGGTAACTCATTTGGTCCACTTTCTGCTAAACATTCTTGCTACATGGCCAGCCCAATGCCATTTTAGTTTTTGAGTAAAAGTTAGCGTTTCTAACTTTAGTGACGCCTCTTATCTTTGTGTGTCTTATTTTATCCATTTTCTTTATGTTTAACATGCTTCGCTCTAAACCTCTTTGACAGACATTGATTTTATTCACAGCTTGTGTAGAGAATTTCCAGATCTGGCTTCCATAAGTTAAGCTTACGGACACAGGTCCTGTTATACTCAACGTGCGTTCACCGCTCAACGTTCAACAATTCAATTCAATCATATGAAACCTGAACTGACTGAATGATACCTAACCAGGTCAGTCCATAAAGGAAGAAGTCCGGAAGTTACACGAAAAACACGCCAATTCGAAGCCTCCATCCGGTTTTCCGATAAAAAACAAAACACACTCGGCGATGCGTGCTTACACAAATTACTTCCCACGCCTCTATACGCAGTCTTTTTGTAAGATAATCCGTGGTAGAATATGTTAATTCGAACGCATTTACGAGTAAGTCCTCAGGCGGAATACTTAACTCAAGTTTCAAATCTTCATCTTCAAGTTTAATATAGTTAGGGATTTGGTTTGTGTGTGTGCGTAGCCCTGAGGCGTGTTTGTTTGGCAATAAAATAAATCCCTGGATTCTGATTGTACGAACGATAGGTCTGATGATGGCGCTGCAATTCGTTCAAAATGAGTTTGACAAATTAAACGCTAAATAAAGTTTCATATGTAAAATATTTGTTCTACGCGCAACATTTTTATATACATACCAGACGGTGCAACATTACATTACTAATACCGCTTTTAAATGGGAGGTCATGGTAGAAGGAGTTGTATATAATTTTAATGCCAAATCTTAAACATAATAAACATAAACTTGGGATGGGACCTTACAACTTACAAAATAGTTTAGTCTAGGCTCCGAATATGATTTTGTCCCATTCGGTGCCGAGACCCTTGGTCGGTGGGGTCCAAGGAAATAGCAAAAAGGTTAGTCGACATCACAGGAGACCGAAGATCCCCTGAACAGGGCTATGTGGGACTTGACCCACGCCAAAATCTCTGCTATTCAGAGACTGGGTGAGCAACACCCACTAAAACCACCTCGAGTAGTTCCGACAAAGCCGCGTTACAGACAAAGCCGCGTCCGGGGTCGCTGTCGCATTCTACCGGCACCTCAACGGCATGTTACACTCAAAAACCTCCGGTGCAGTATACACTACATAGGAGGTAGGGGATGTGCATATCTTCTCCTTCTACCCCTAGGATTCGTCCTGAAGCGCTCCCTCTCTCGTTCTGCTGTCTCCTTCTGTAGCATGACATGCTCACAGAAGGATACCACTGCATTCCATACCTCGTCACTGCCGACCATTTTTTGTACAACACAAGGCAAAGCAAGGTTACCCACCACAGACCTAAGATTATGACGTAGCTGAGACCACTGCGGACAATCCTCCAACGTATGCTGTGCAGTATCATCATTTGCGCCACACTCCAAGCAGCTCGGTGTTGGTTCCTGCCGCACGATGTCATGCAAGTATCGCCCAAAATTCGGAACCTTGCCTAAAGGGACTCCTTTTAATAATATATTTTCGTTTTTATATTTTAAGGTTAGTTATTGTTTTTATTGTTCTTTTTTTTTGTATTTATAAGCTAGGTTAAATTATCATCTTGTGCTGTAATATAAATTATTGTATTTTATTCACCAGAAGAGAGTATTTTAAAAGCATTCAAGCCCTTTACGAGACTTTAAATTCAATCTTTAAAATTATTATTTCTCGTTACTCAAAACAATTGACAAATTCAATTGCCAGTTGACTATTCACCAGGATATCTCTGTGGACTACTAATGTAAATTAAAACTTGACACTAGTATCGAGAAGGAGAATTCTCCATAATATTCTATTGCTAAGCTCAAACTTCCTAACCGAGATAGTTGCCTAATGGGTATTGTAAAGTGCTACAACTATAATTATTGTGCTAGAGCACTCGTGCTACGTTCAAGTTTCAAACCGATGTTCATAATTTGGTTTTATATAATGATTATACCTAATGAATTGATTATTATAATTAAAAAACAATTAATTAATATTAAATTATAATTCTTGTCAACTAATGGATGAAAAGCATGAAACAATCTAAAACATTTTTAAATAAATAGAACTTAACGTGTAGAATATAACCGTTGTCTGCCCTGCGATTCCAAATCGTAAAATGACTGCTTCAAGATTGATTTGAGCGCCACCGCCGCTGCGAAAACCGCTGTGTGAGTTCGAAAAGTGAGTTACAGAGAGTTACAGAATCGCAAGGCTGGTTTTGGAGCCACATTTTTTTTATAGAATATAAATAATAAAGCTTTAATGTCTAAAACTCATTCTTAAAATTCTCATCATTTACCCTAATTGTCCTAAGGCTAACGGGCAGGAGGCTCACCTTACGTTAAGTATAAGTCCCATGTCCCTTAGACAAAACTAATGGAAAAAACCAAAGCAATTGAAACATATGTTAACAGTAAAAAGGACAATAATAAAAAAAATAGTACGAAAGTTAGGGATACGACGTGGACAGGTAATTCTTCTACAGTAGAGACTTACGCCCGAACCCAATAACCTATCTCTATCCATAATCAATCTGAGATAGTAATCTTAATCCAAAGTTGTAAAAAATGTGCCAATAACCAATCGACGGATGGTAATAGCCATCTGTGACGAAAGCTCGATTTTAACAGTTAATTATTTTAACAGATTTTAACTTACACCAGTTTTTTTAATAATTGAAAAAACTGTTATGTTTTAAACATACACATGTATATTTTAATGTTATTTGTACGGATTTATTTGGTTTACATTGATTATCAAAGATGATTGTAAACTCGGTCAAATGGAACGACAAAGAGCATTTTATCCGTCGCCAAAAATGGATTGTCTCCGTAGGGTTTGGTTATTGGGATGCAGATAGGAGATCGATCGAATGTCACGGTTTGAACTCAGATTGTCTTGATCTGAGATTTTGGATTGATTATTAGGTTCGGGCGTTAAAGGAAGATATAAAGCTGGGCGGATAGGGACAGGAAGTGAATTCCATAGCCACACTGCAGAGACCTTAAAGGATTCGCTAAGAGAGGAAGAGTTATGTGATGGCATTTCTAGGATATAGTTTTCAGAAGCGTAGGCTATTTAATTTGCTCACTAGTCGCACGCTGAAGTCGCTAGGCCAACACTGATCAACATTTCATTTTAATAATAATAAAATTTATTTATTTATTTTAAGATTCGAAGTAAAACTATTTCTTAATCCTTATCACGAAATTCAAATCACGTACCATACTTAGCAACTAATGATCATGAATCACTATCTTCGCATCTCCGATACAATATAAACGAAACACACCGAGAGATAACAACTTATTTGCATATCTTAATACGAAACTCTTCGTAACAAAATGTATATTGAATATCTATAGATTTTTATAAGTGAATTTGTGATTAGAGCTTTAAGTTAAACACATTCGATGTGTTAAATATTTATTGATTTAAGACGTAGCCATCTTCAGAAAGACTAGAAAACTTGCTTCAAACAATGAAAGTCAAAAAGTCACATAAACACTACAAAAGAATTTTATTAGTCTGTGCGAACCAATCAGAGACAGTAAACCTATAAAATATGTTTATAAATATTGTTACGATGGGTTGACTGAAACGTTTCTCAATTTAACCACCAGTTAGAAACGTTTTCAGCAAGCTGAAACCACACTGCAACATTCTGCTGTTTTTTGACGATTTTTCGAAGTTTACTGAAAATCTCCTATGTTTAACGTTTATTGACCCTTGCCTACAACTTACCATCCACCAATAAACGCAGCAGTAATATAGTTAATATATCGATTTATTTAATGTTTTCAAAGAAAAAAGCCGCATAAATAGCCATATAAAAGTCAAAATGATTTATTCATTTAGATCACACAATGTACACGAATCACCGTCCAGAAATAATGCTTATAATTTTACATATTATACTGCCAGTTCTCAAAACAAGGGAGTAGAACGGAAAAGTAAGGGATAGAAATGTCAGATTAATAATCATATTAAGTACAGTTAAGATATTTATAATTGTTGACAAAATGGTCTAAACTATCCCACATTATAAAGGCACCTTTAAAAATCTAATAATCTTTTCCTTGTAAGCAGACGGCAGAGATCTTTAACTTCTGAGTAGGTGATGAAATAGTTTGATAGCCATGGCGCAAATGTTTTTTAAATGCAACATGCAGGCACCCACAGCCGTGTTGGATCCCTCGGTAGATACAGGCAAGCAAGCGCATTGCTGACTATAGTAAGATTATTTGATTAATTCTATAGGCGTGATTGGTACGCGTTGTACTAAAAAAACTTACATTATTATCTACAATGAGAACTCGGTCCACTCTTTACTCTCTATAATTTCATAATAAACTCTAGGAGGCATAGTAATCATTGATTAATTACGCGTTGTCATAATTGAGCGCGGTCGGAGCGGCTTTTCACATTATTACGCGAATTATCGCGAGAAATTAACGTTATATCGATTACTGATATTGTTTCAACGCACAGATGTTTTAATTTACGATTGTGTCACATGTCGTAGAATTGTAGTATTGTCCAGTTGGTTTGAATATTTAAAAAAACATGTGTGTACTTATGTACACGCGTTAGAAGTTATACTTCTTTGGCTTAACAAAAATCTTGTCAAAAAATTTATTCTACGTTTGTAGAAAAAACGACAATAACAATAGAACAAACTAATATGTTGACTATAGCTAACTTCAGGGTGTCGGGTTTTTGTGACGGTGTGCGCGCACATAGTAAAATTTACTCAAAAGGAGTATAACTTCAAAAATCGAATTAAAAAAAATCGATTATTACATAAAGTCCATGTCACGTTTAAGACACGACCTCCGACGGAGTGAAGACCTTCTCCAAATTCGTTCACTTGTAGACATAGACAAACAAAAACACTCACACATAAACACACAGAATAACAATAATCAAAGAAAAAAAATTATAATGAGAGATCAATTTTTTTTCCCTTTTCCCTTTCGCTTGTTTTGTCTCTCATCCTGACCACCATTTTCCAATCCTTTCCCGCTATTACTTTATTCCATACTCCCAGGTTTCTGGTTGGCGTGCTCTCATTTTTTCAAATACGTCACGAGAAACTCGTATTTAATAAATGAGTGGAAAATCCGCGAACAAACTATATGACCTTGATTCGTGTCATTCAGGCTTTGACACAAGTTACGAACTATTTTAATCAAACTTGGCATCCGTGCTTTGAAAATCTAGACTGACTTAGCGTTACTTAATAAGTTACTTTTTGTATGCGTGAATTTAGCTACTAAATTTGCATAATTGAGCTAGGCTGTAAGATGCATAGAATAATAAGGAACTTACTTGCTCTTTCTAAAAGACGTCATTATATTCTATATAATTCGAATTCGTTGTTTAAAATGTGGAAATTTAATGAGACTTGATTATTTTAAGGATATGCTAATAATAGCATAAACATGGGTATTGTAACATCAATAAATGTACGTATATTGGTGAATTATACTTCTAATTAATTGCGATATTTGTTTTAAAATAAGTGTTGATTAGTCATTTTGTATGATGATTTGCTATTTTAAAAGAGTACCGACAGTTTTTTACGCCGGCTTTTTCTCTCGGCCTACACCCTCTGTCTTCTTTGCCGATGAGTAGAGATGTGTACCGATTCAAATTTATTGACGTGGAATAAGTGATACCTGTATCTTATATTCCATAATAAACATATTAGTTTTTATAAAAATCTATTTTTATTTTGAACATACCTTAGCAACCTACAATCTATGACTACTATAAAATTGTATAATTATTCTGACAGCTATGGATGTGTGGAGGAAGGATGGGATACTGTTCCTCCAACCTAAAGGGAGGATCCTCACCCAGTCTTACAACTGACTGGTCCGAAGACCCCAGTGGCTAAGCTCGAGAAGTTCTAGGAGAACTGAGAGAAGAGAATTTCGTGAAGGCTATACCTTTGCGGACGGAATTGTTTCGTCAGCGCGTGTCAGAGTATGACGTCATCTCAGTGATTTTTAAGGGCAGGTAGTATGTAGTAGATGTCGCAACAGTTGTATGTAACTTCTCTCTTAGCCACTGGGGCCTTAAAGCCGGTCAGCGTTCAGACTGGTCGAGGATTAAGGTCAGAGGTAGGGCAGCATCTTTCTTCTTCCACAAACCAATAATCCAGAAGAACTAACTCTTATTAGCGAACAATTCCGACCCCGTCTTTAAATTTGAGATTTTGTACCAAGCGATTCCAAAATTGCAACAGCAGCGCTACGGATATTGAAAGAATAAAAGAAATTGGGCTCAATATAATAGAAATTATAGAGTATCGGCGCAAGCGCAGAACCCAGAACCTGGATAGTATTCGTATGAAAAGACGCTAATATCGTATTAATATAGTTAGCATGGACTTGTTAATCGGCGGCATACTATATATTATGGTCTACTACGATCGATCAAAACGGAAACTTATATTTTTACAATGAAACACATACGATAAAAGGAATTCGTTAGTAATTAGTGCTGAAATTTATGAGGTAAAATCTTTGAATGCAAGAAGGTTTCTTACTACTACCATTAATTAAATTTAAAATGAAAAATTGTAGAATATTAAGAAACGGTCTTGCGGTTCGTGATAAAAATTCTTATTGAATAGCTGTGATATTCTTGCTGCATTCGATGGTTTTAAATATTTTACTAATATTTTTCTGTAAATTATAAAGTTTCGAGATGAGAAAATTATAAATAATACTGAAATAGCCATTTAATGTTTTGTCGTTATCACTTTCGTGTCAATTTGCAAACAATTGTATCCAAACATTCATAAGCTTATCATTAGTAGTTGTATTATATAATATTCGTTCTTATTAAATAATATTAATTCTTGGTCATAAGATAGTAACATCAATGTGTCATCGTGCTCTATGGAACAATCATGGAACCTTTTTCGTAATAAGCCAATTAGTGGTCAGTCTTTCACATCTAAACCTAAGCAATTGAATAGTGAGTGTATTGAAGTGTCAATGAATAGACATTTCATTCGCAAAAGTAAAATATAATATGAAGCGATTTGCCGCGTCTATTATAGATATTCTGTGTCTGACATAAATTTTCTTGGTTGAGTATCGTCATTGTACACCCAAAACTTCGTGAATATACTGCGCTCCTACTTTCAAGATTTCATATAAATTTTGCAGAAAGCCCGCGTACTGACGAACATGCATGTTGGCAACATTGTTGCTGCATGAGTGAATGCATGTTGGCAGCATTGTTGCTGCATGAATGAATACTCTTTGATATTTTCCACTGAATATTCGAATTTCAAATAATATATTATCGTGATGTTGCGAAATTTTTCCAAGATGGTTGTTTAAATTTCTTTTGGAAGCAGTACTTTGTACCGGTTCCAATTTCTATTAACTATTATTTCATAAGCATTTGCGTGGAATTTATATTTATTACACATTTTAATACCGTCGTAATAACCTTATTCAAGGGTAAGTTATAGGGTAAACAGTTACCGCGCCTCCCATGGCGCTGTTGGGTTTTTAATTTTTTATGGTTTACTGTCCATTGCACCCCACTGACCGAACCCCACTCTCCCCGCGCGACTTTTAATTTTTCCCGGCGGTCTGTAAATTGATTTCCCAACAATAAAAACAAAATAGGGTAAAAGATAGTAAAAACTTAGAAATTCATGTGATATAAAAAAGGCATTTTAATCAATAGCCAAATCAAAAAAGTTCAGTTACAATGCTGCCATTGAACAGTTTTTATATATAAAAAAATTGTTTTAACCGCCATCTAGACAAAATAAGAAGAATCTCGTGTAATAGTAAAAAATTCAGTTAACAAAAAGCTTTATATTTTTTCATAGATGTCACAATCGTATTAAGAAATATTATGCAACAAAAAACCGGATAAACGGTTTTTTGTACAATGTTTTGGTTGTTCGGTTGTTGAGAGTTTTTAAATAGTGTTGTTTGAGTGTTCGGACTTAACGATATTTATGGAGTCCACTTTTGGGTAGCTTTGAAGTCACATTTCTCTTCTACCAGGACATCTTGAAGATTGCTTTCAATGGCCTGGCCGTCTTTTTATATGAAAGATATAGCTGCACTTTAGAACGATTCTGTATTTATCGTAAAAGCCATTAATTATGTTACCAAAAGGATACACAAGAAAAGGTACATTTTAAATACTGTTCTTTAGGTAGAAATATACGGTATAGAATGATTAAAGCTTTTAATTAAATAAAATATCAATATACATACATTTAAACTTTATTAATATTGGCTTTGCAGAAAAAATAACACAATATTATATAAAACACAGTATAAAAAGCGTGACGACAATAAATTTTATATTTTAATGTGTAACCTGCTTGATACATTTCAATGCTGGCTGGTTAAAAACTAATATACCTATGACAACAATTGAGACCAGAGATAAATATAATCTTTTGTGGCAGGTGTCTAAAATTTGCCACATGGCAATTTCACAGACTTCACAATAAACACCGATCGAGCACAGGACTACGTTCTTGTCTTAAAATATCTTAGTTCTTTCGATAAATTCAAAAGTGACTAAATTGTATCACCACAATGCTAATTTTGGCTTAAAAATCAGGACTAGAACTTAATTGCTAATTATTATATAAGATAATTTGTTTGTGCTCAAAACATGAAATTGGTGGCCGGTTTTATTATCCTGTCGTATTGAGTTTTAGCGTGTTTCAGATATTGTGCTATTTATAGGGTTATTAAATTTTGGCTAAAGATATGTTTTTTCGGAAAAAATATTATATTTATTAAAGTAATAATTAATTGAGTCTTACTCAACATCAAAATATAATTCTAAAATAATATTGTTTTATAATATAGGATAAGGGTCCACTTTAACACTGAGATTCAAGAAAACCTATTCTAACATTAAAATTACCTACTACAATCTTGGCTTCCGTTATTAATTTTTTTTTTAACTCTATCCAGCCTAAGCTTTAGTGCGACTAATAGAAATAATTGTGTCACATAAATATTTAATCTATGCCTTGCGCACTTTTTGAAATTAGAATTATGTTCCTTTCAAATAATTGCCTCTATATGCGCAATTTTTGAAATTAGAACTATGAATTTCCCTCCAACTGTCAAGTGACAACCATTATGAATTTATTGTCAAACTGTATAGTGCCGCAAGTGTATCCTGTGGGATATTTGTGGCACTGTTAACAATGACTAAAACAAACTCACGTAGAAGTGACCAAAGATTATTTCAAAAACTACTTCAAAAACTAAAAGCGATTAATTCTTCTTAAGATTCTCCTCGTATTTTAGTATTTCTGCGATGTTATCGATCTTGATTTCCTGAACGTGCTTCCCGGAGAACTGGATGTAATCATGAGGCTGAGCTGTTGAACGCTTTTCAACTGAAACGAAAGCTTGAATAAGAATCTACAGAACATAATATACGTTGAATGGATCAGTGTTATTTAGTCAATCGTGGCGGTTAATCGTGTGATTCTCAAGGTAAGATTAATTAATTTTCTATTTTCACAGTTACTGAATACTAATACAATAGAATACTTAGGGTGGATTCGACCAAACAAGAGTAAATCTTAATCTTAGAATAAATCGTCAGTTAATCGAGAGTAAATCAATTTTACGTTTTACCATCTACAAATTTTAAGAATAGTGGGCCTATTCGGGAATTGTTACTATACCGCCGTTTCGCACGGAATAACAGCTATTACTAGAATAATTTAATGGCGTCAGTCAGTCCAATCAACTGATTTCTGTCATTTCACAAATATGTATTCTGTGTTTTCATTTCAAGTCAACGCAACGCACTAAATTAATAGTCTGGCATTGTATAATGAAACGTTTAAACAATATATTATTTATTTATTTATTTTTAGTTTTTTCATTTTCTATAATATTAGAATGAAATTCAACTAGGCTCAACAGAAGTTCCTTTTAAGACGACAGCCTCAAACAAACAACAAATAAAAACTTTTTGTTGTCGTTTGACACCTGCCTAACAGCTACTTTTTCACACTATAATACGGCAAAATCGAGTTGACATGATGTATGCTCTTACACTGTCCCGTTGTAGAACAAAATTTATTTGCCGAGTTATATTTTCGTTCACCATTCTCTTTGCTATTCGCGTATTGTTATTCCTAGCGCAATTATACTATCGTTTACGTGGAGAAACGACTATGAATTTACTCGAGATTAAAATCATGGAATAGATTATTCCTGGTATAGTTACTCGTGTATAAATTGAAATAAAAAAGAATATTAAATAAAACACGAAAACATAAAACCTGAACCTTTTTATAACAAATTATGAATTGTTCAATTTTTTTTTATCTTTTTACATTCTCACTTTTTATAGGGGATAGGGTATCTACATAAAAACAGAGGCAACAACCTATTAGGTCCAAGCCTCGGATTTGTGTATCTGTATATTTTGTTTTTCCTAATAGGCAAGTAAGTGATCAGCCTTCTGTTCTCGACACACGCTGTCGATTTCTGTGCCTCACAATTTTTTCCTTAATCTTACAATAGACAGCAAGTCCAGTGGTGCACAGCCGGGGTTCGATCCTACGACCTGTATCTACAAATACTTACTGATGTTATCGTCGCGGTAAAGGCGGTAGGCAGGTCTAGCGAAGCAGGTCTCTGCCATCTTCTTTGCGGTCTTAGCGAGGTCTACGATAGCTGGTAAAGCTGCACGCAAATGGGTGCGAACCTGTGAACGCCATTTCTATTAGAAATCAAGTTTTTCAGAATATGATCTAATTAAATTATAATTTATTGTATTCTAATTAAATTACGTTTATATTTAAGATATTACAAAAAAAACGTCAAATAAAACATTTTTTTTTAATGTAATAGGAGGCAAATGGGCGGGAGGCTAACCTGATGTTAAGTGATACCGCCCATGGCCACTCGCATTGCCAGAAGGCTCGCAAATTCATTGCCGGTCTTTTAAGAATTGGTACGCTCTTTTCCTGAAGGACCATAAGTCGAATTGGTTCGGTTACTTCAGTGGGCAGCTGGTTCCACAAGTGATACCGTCGCCTATGGACACTCTCTCAATGCCAGAGGGCTCACGAGTACGTTACCGGTTTTAAGAATCGGTACGCTCAAACTTGTCTTGTGGTCATATGTATGTATCTGAGCGTAGGTATGTTGTATGGATCATAAATGCTACGCCAAAATCGTTATTTGTAGGCAGAAATCATAGAAATGAGTGGAGGTCCCCGTAAAAATATTTGACTGATAATTAGGGTTTTGTTTAGACGAGTATAAGTTTAGACTATTATTATTATTTAATAAAATTCTAGGCACATCGATTATACCTTAGACACGTCAAATTGATCTCGAGCAGTGAGTCCAGCTACGAATAGGTCTGGGGGCATAACGATTTCAGGCTCCAGATCCATCACAAAGCAACGCTCAGCATCAACAATACCTGGAATAAGATAATAGCTACGATTAATTTTTACAGATTAGAATAATTCAAATTTGGAAACACCGTTCAGAAACCCACTACTATTAAATATCTATTTCATGAATTCAATTGTTTTAAAAATTATTCAAATTTGGAAACACCGTTCAGAAACACACAACTATTAAAAATCTATTTCATGAGTTCAATTGTTTTAAAAATTATTCAAAATTGGAAACACCGTTCAGAAACACACAACTATTTTTTTTTTTTTTCCTTTATGGCTCTGGCACGGTTTGTGCATTAGCCAGCGTCAAGTAGGTGACACAACTATTAAATATCTATTTCATGAATTCAATTGTTAAGAATTATTCAAATTTGGAATAATCGAAATATACGAAAGGCATTTCAATCAGCAATTTAAAAAATCTATTTTCTCTTATGTATACAAGTACTTGTAGCAAGCCTATGTAAACTATAAAAAAATGGCCTACCAGTAACATTGTCACTAAAGTCATGGATGAAGTCAACTCGGCGTCCATTGTCAACAACCGCGATCTTCTCCACAGAGTCTCCAATATCCAGCTCCTCATTCAGCATATCCATGATATCATCACTCTCTGGTTCGTCGATGGCGCTGATAATTTGCAGCATTGGCTTGGATGACCAGCTAATAGGTAGGGCGCGGTAGTGGCCATCTGGCATCCTCTACAAATTTTTGTTTTAATATTTACTTAAAGATTATTTAGAGACACAGACATAGTAGACAACGAAGAGATTAATAGGTGTTGCCCACGTAAAAAATCACTTATAAATAATATAGTAAGATAAATAAACTTTATAATGACCCTCTTTGTGACTAATGACTGGGAGTTTACGCGGAAAGTGTGTGAAGACACAGGTGCTCCCTATTCCATAACAGAAAGATGTCAAAAGGGTTCGACAACCATTTAAGCCAAAACCTCATCTCAAACATAAGCAATGACCGAACAACTGTAATCAAATTATAAGAATGCTATTCAGTATTGGCATAGTGGCTTAACCGCAACCCTTATCCGAGGTCATGTGTTCGAATCACAGCTGGCGAAAGGCTGTATGGTGACGGCAACCATCGTGAGAAACCCGGCATGTCTCAAACCCAAGAATACATGGCATGTGTCAGACACCAAAGCCTACTATAAAAAAAATTAAGTATAAATATGCGGTAAACTTAGTATCTATTAAGTAAATTAAAATAACAAATGATTAAAAGTGTTTAGTAAATATACATACATTTAAATTATAATTATTGTATAGACTAGAATGTTATTCATGTAAAGTCGTACGCACTATCTTTTGTGTAGGAAAAAATGACTTATGTTTTCCGTTTCGTATATTTTGTTTATCAATATAATCTGTTTTGGCTTTGTATATTGTCTAAGTATTTATATAATATGAATATGATTTTGTCCCATTCGGCGTCGAGAGCCTTGGTCCGTGGGGTCCTAACGCTTTAAGGCTTTTTAAAGAAATATCAAAAAGGTTAGTCGACATCACAGGAGACCGAAGATCTGGCAGCTACCTCGGACAAAGAATTAGTCTAGCTATTCAAAGCGGGAACGCTGCTAGTATCTTCGGAACCTTGCCTAAAGGGACCCCTTTCAATAATATATTTAAGTTATTATATGTTAAGGTTAGTTATTTATTTAAAATAAAAAATAAAATTAAATATGTTTATTATGGAACATAAGATACATGTATCACTTATTCCACGTCATTAAATTTGAAGGCATCCCTACTCATCGGCAAAGAAGACAGAGGGTGTAGGCCGAGAGAAAAAGCCGGCGTAAAAAACTCTCGGTACTCTTTTAAAACAGCAAATCATCAAACAACACTTATTTAAAACAAATATCGCAAATTGATTAGAAGTAGCCTGTCTAGCACTAGTCCCAGGCCCTTTTATCAACTAGATAATCGTTGACTTTATAGTAAGCCTTTTTACACAGCTTTTCTTTAATACATTTCTTAAATTTATTGAAAGGCAGTGATAAAAGAGCCTCTGGGATTTTATTAAAGAAGAGTATCCCTTTCCCCAAAAAAAGAATTACTAACTTTAGATAGTCTAGTACGGGGAAATTGCAGCCTGCGTTTGTTCCGTGTATTAACATTGTGCGTATGTTCTATTCTAGTAAACTTATCACTATTTTTGTATACATACATAATATTTTCATAAATATATTGCGAGGGAAAGGTAAGTATATTAATTTCCTTGAATTTATCTCTAAGAGATTCCCTACATTTTAAATTATAGATTGCACGAATAGCCCTCTTCTGCAGGATGAAAATAGTTTCGACATCAGCAGCATGACCCCATAATAATAAGCCATAAGTCATTAAGCTATGAAAGTAACTAAAATAAACAAGTCTAGCTGTATCGACATCAGTTAGTGAGCGAATTTTTTTAACCGCGTAGGCTGCAGAACTAAGTCTCTTCGCCAATCCGTTAATATGAGGGGACCACTGAAGTTTTGAATCCATGGTGATTCCGAGAAATACAGTTGTAAAATAATTATAATGTAAACAGCAAATGGGACAATAATAAAATAGGACACATGAAAAATTTGAAAATGTGTTGCTGTAAGATTACTTTTAAATGTCGAATTTGATATTTTGAAGACCTAAACGACCTACCCATCCGAATACTGATATTACTAATACTGCACGTTTCCCAGCCGGACCATTGCATCGCGCATGTAATCAATATCTAGGCTGCACATTTAGCTTCTACCGGGCGGCGCTGCGCCTAGTTATCTGTTATTGCATTATTATGTTTTGATGATACTTTTTACTTAATGTCATCGGCCATCGCCTTATTATAGACATTATAATAGTCATTGCATGCCTATGGATGATTGTGCTGATTTTTATAATTAGCCAATCTTCTCTCTCTTTCTTTTCAAACAAACGATTTATGATTATTATTATATAGTAAAGTATAGTTTTGCGTAGAACTAAGCAAGAATTGGTTGCTTGCATTAAAATTTGCAATTTACAGTATGTAATTATTTTGTAAAAACTTCGTACAAATATTTTACAATTAGAATGCCATACCGTACTGGTTAGTTCGATACTGTCGTAGAAAAAATAATTCTATTACCATATAATTTGGTTTGTAATATTAATTGCTACAGTAAAAATTTAAAAAATCGACATCAAGACAGATTGATTCGACCGTGGAATTATACGTCATAACAGTACAATTGATGGTCATTATTCAATTACTTATTCAGATAACTGCGCTATGTGCGAGTTAAAAACGTATGCATCTTCTTCAGAAAATATTATCAATAAAATAAGGGTTGCCTGGAAGAAATCGCTAGTTAGCGATAAGGCCGCCCGTTGCCTTATACCTAACTTATGTAACCTGCTTTATTTATTTTTTGTTATATGTATGTTTTTGTATAAGACAATAAAGTGTAAATAAATAAATAATGTTATTTAACTCTGTAATTTTCTATCTGTATGGGACATATTTTTTTCTCTTTAGCTACCCTAAAATCGCCTATTTTTATAACACAAACAAAAACATACCTCAGTAAAATCTCTCGGCACAGGAATGTGGCAGAAGGCCTGGTAGTTTTTGTTGCCAGACTTATACTCATTGAGCATCACAACAATTGAAATCCCTCCCAAAAGGAGAACCACAAACAACGACAACAAAAGATACACCAATGTCGTCATAGTTAGCGTAGGTTGAGGGTAAAACTCCTGCTCAGGTAGATCCACCCGGGACTGGAAAAGTACGTAACACATAGTTTACGTGTATTAAAGGCCATTTAAATGAATATAACGTTTTAAAAAAAGAGTATCCGTTGTGTTAACATAATATGAGGGTACACTGCTAAAAATGTAGAATAGCCCAGCTATATTCAATAACTATTTTATAGTCTATGAATATTAATAATCATTTGACATGAAATATTAGACAGATTAACTTAAATATTAATGTGAGGGTAGATTACACTAATTAGATGTTTTTAGTAAATTATGGAATTATGAAAAGTTCTCTGACTACGTGTTTTTTAACAATTAATTTGTTCTCGATTGAATTAAAATAAAGCTACTAACATTATTTTATTAAAAAGTCCATACATAATATATTATAAACGATCAATACGAAAAGGTACGAACCTCGCTGCGACTACTTCCTTGGACATAAGGCGTATTTATAATTACAGGTTTTTCACAAATATCCGCTGGTTTAGTGAACACCGTCATTTCTTAGCTTTTATTTTCACTTCTTAATAAAATATTATCAACAGCAGTGGAACGCTTAACTACCCGAATGCTACTGTTATTGATCGGACTTTTCGCAGGCTGCACAAACGCAGTAAGCACGAAGCAGGAAGACTTATATACTCTCTTTAGCGCCACCTAGTAACTAATCCAGTAATCATATTATGCGTTGTGCGGAACTCTGTATTCTCATACGTCATTAGTTTATAATTGTTTTTAGTAATATTAAGTTCGTATAGTTCCGTTACTTTATTTATTAATAATTGTGCTCATCTCATATAAAGCTACACTCACAGGTTTACCTTATCCTTTACAGCCATAGACGAAATCCTATTATGATCTGTTTATTTTTTAGGGCCACAACTTTGTCAAAGTCGATAATGGTTTTGTCCTAAATAAGAGACAAATCCACCAAATATTCAAGACTAGGCGGTTTTTTTTTCAATAATTTAACAAGTATAATATTGTAGTAATCAAAATTTATGTAACATTAAACTTGTCATTTATTATTCTTATTTCTTTATTTTCACTATTACTTAGTGTATACCTTCCCTAACCTACTTGCCATTATCATAGATTATAAAATTTTATCAAAGTTTATATTGTCTATGGCTAAAAACAGAAAAAGAATTCAAGGAAGGAGGGAGGAAACGGACAATTTTCAATTTGTAAAATATTCTGTGATTTGTGAAGAGGTTAATGATTCAGCATACGCAAAAGTGTTGTTAAAATATGTCTTATTAGTTTCGTTGAACTTTATTTTAAGTTAAAATCTTGGTTTCTTGTGTACGAATCTTAAATCTCAGTCGAACGACAACCACATTAAAATGGCGACGGATCCAGCGAAAAACCGCATGCATGTTTTCAAGAACACAGGCAAAGATGTCGACGTAAGTTTTAAAGTGTCTAATTTCACTATTTGTAATATCATAATGTTATTTTTAAATAAAATCTGATGTGCCTTCTCTGAATATAATAGTAATTTTTGTTTGTTGGTGCTTTGTAGGAAATGCGCAGACGACGAAACGAAGTGACAGTCGAGCTCAGAAAAAATAAAAGAGAAGAATCACTTCAAAAACGTCGTAATGTACCCATCAGTGACTCAACAGACGAAGATGAGATCGAGAGGACGTTGGCCTCTACAGATCTTCGTGAGCTAGTTATGAATGCGGCAAACGCAGATAATCCTGAAGTGCAGCTTTCAGCCGTGCAGCAATGTAGAAAACTACTCTCTTCCGACAAAAATCCACCGATAGATGAATTAATCAGCACTGGAATTCTCCCTATTCTTGTTGTCTGCTTATCTAGAGCAGACAACCCTACCCTGCAATTCGAAGCGGCGTGGGCTCTTACGAATATTGCGTCTGGAACATCTGCGCAAACTAATAAAGTGGTTCATGCTGGAGCAGTTCCATGGTTCTTGCAATTACTTATGTCACCACATGAGAATGTGTGTGAGCAAGCTGTCTGGGCTCTTGGTAATATTATTGGTGATGGCCCTATTCTACGAGATTTTGTTGTTGAATTGGGAGTTGTCAAACCTTTATTGAGTTTCATTAAGCCTGAGATACCTATATCATTTCTACGTAATGTGACATGGGTTATTGTGAACCTGTGCAGAAGTAAGGATCCCCCACCACCAATCAAGACTATCCAAGAAATTCTACCTGCTCTTAATGTACTCATCACCCACAGTGACATCAACGTAAGTTCAGTGACTTGTTTATCTTATCTATTAATTGAATTTATTGTTTCTAATTGGTTGAGAAAAAATTTAAATTTTGAAGCAGGAGCTGCTTATCTAAATATCAAATAAGCAATTTCTTTAAATTCTTTAGTATTTATTATTGATCATAAAATTTTAAGAAAAACATACTTCAAGTAAGCTTTCAGGGTTGAGACTACATCCCAAAATATGGGAGATTCCCAAATCTTAAATTTTTTTATTTATTTTTAAGTTAATTATTATTTTAGATTCTCCTCTTGAGAATTTAAGCATTCTAATGCTCTGTGTATTACTATTTTGATGATATGCATGTTATATTAGATACTTTGTTAAATTATTTAAAATGTCATCATTTTAAATTACCTATAATGCATGGTAGTGTTAGTTAATCTGTATATATAACTAACAAATATTTCTTTGCTTTTCAGATACTTGTAGACACAGTATGGGCTATCAGCTATTTAACGGATGGGGGCAATGATCAGATCCAGATGGTTATAGACTCGGGTATTGTGCCCAAACTAATCCCTCTTCTCTCACACAAAGAGGTGAAGTGCCAGACAGCAGCTTTAAGGGCTGTGGGCAACATTGTAACAGGCACAGACGAACAAACTCAAGTTGTTCTTAACTGTGATGCATTGTCACACTTCCCAGCCTTGCTCTCACATCAGGTAAACAAAATATTATTAGAAAATGTTGATAATGCTTCATAGAGAAAGCATTGTTGATTTAAATTAAAAAATGAATCAGATATTTTATTGTTTAATCCCATTGTTTTATCTCCTCTTGGCTCGCAATGTCTAGATACATAATTAATGTATATTTCTATTTTTGGTGATTTGTGGAAGTGCTTTTTACCTTTGGTATATGCAATAACAAACAAACCAACCAAACAAATGTATGGTATACTATTAAAAGATATAAAAACTGTCTATTGGCATATATCCAATATTTATTTTCAATCAGATTTTTTGTTTAACACATGCTACTTATAAATACTGGGATAAAGATGTTTTGATATCACCTTCTCTATTGTATTATATCATATTCATTATATTCAGATGTATTGATTTGTCAACATACATTTAAATTTAAATAATACATAAGCATGGATGACTGCAGTACAATCAGACTTTATTTACAACCTTACTTACGTCTTGTTTCTGTTATATAAATGTTTTCATACAGACTTTGAAAATATTATTAATGCTACAGTATTAAAAATGATGTGTTTCATAGCTCTATGTAGAGTCAGAAATAGAACCGTTGTGTTATTTTAGTTGCAGCAGTGCTAAACCATTTATATATTGAATAGTGGACCCCACAGACGTTGTCCTGCATGATATTTAAAGCGATTAGGATATTAAGCAAAGTATGAAAGTACCGACTGCAGTGCCATCTGCCGGGCTGATTTGTGAATCTAAACCATTCCCAGATCCCCTTGAACACACACAAAAAATTTCATCAAAATCGGTCCAGTCGTTTGAGAGAAGTTCAGTCACATACACACGCACACAAGAAATATATATATTAAGATAAAGCTGTTACGTCATTATAGTTTGACAGTATATTTTTGTGAATAAATGAAATTACGGTAATGCATATTAAATAAGAATTATAGTTGTTCCCATAATAAAGACTTACAGAATTTAATTATGTTTCTCACATTAATCTATATTGTTACAGAAAGAAAAGATCTGCAAAGAAGCAGTGTGGTTCTTGTCAAACATAACGGCTGGTAATAAACAACAAGTACAGGCAGTTATTGACGCTGGTCTCCTACCCAAGATTGTGGAAAACCTCAGCAAGGGTGAATTCCAGACCCAAAAGGAGGCAGCTTGGGCTGTTTCCAACTTATGTATCAGTGGCACTAAGGAGCAAGTAGCTACTCTAATCCAATGTGGAGTTATACCCCCTCTGTGCAATCTCCTCGCATGCAAGGATACACAAGTTATTAATGTGAGTATTTTTATACTAAATTATCTAAAGTAAAAATTGTTCTTCACTTAAGTACTTTTAACTTTATTTCTGAGTTCTAATCAGTGGCGCTACAACCTTTTTAGGTCTGGGCTTCAGATTTCTGTATTACGTCACGCAATTTTTGGAGGTTATTGACATTGAAGACATGTCGGTTTCCTCACGATGTGTTTTCCTTCATTGTTTGAGCGATTGTTTAATGCACACAAGTAAGAATGTCCATTGGTGCACAGCCGGGGATCGAACCTACGACCTGAGGGATAAAAGTCGCCCGCTGAAGCCACTAGGACAACACTGCTCGCCCCACACTTGTCATATTAATGCTTGATTAAGTTCAAAATTATAATATTTGTATTTTAAAATCCGTAGGTGGTACTAGACGGTCTCTCTAACATGCTAAAGATGGCTGGAGACAGTGCAGAACAAGTGGCCAACATGATTGAGGAATGCGGAGGTATCGACAAGATTGAGGAACTGCAGTCTCATGAGAAAGTGGAGATTTACAAGATGGCGTATGATATCATTGAGCAGTACTTTGCGGACGAGGTAAGTCTTTTAAAATATGTCCAGTAACACTGCCTTAAGGACCTGTCCGGTCGCCTAACTCCCAAAAAGTATATTGTTTCTTTCCATTTTTCGTCATCGTTTCTTAAGTAGGGCGAATGGAAGAAATATATTGTGGAGTTGACTAGTTTATGTATCCATTTTGAAAGATCGATACACGATTTAAATAACTTCGCTCGGTAGAAAAAAAATTCAAAAATAGCCAATTTTAGACACTTTGAATTCATGTTATGACGAAAATGTATATAGCACATGATTTTTAAAATTTACACGATATATTTTATCGCAAGCCAAGACAAACAAATTGATAAAATTACATTAATTTAATGTTTTACATAACTAATTGTTATTACGGGCCGGCGCGCCTCAGTGCTCCAGCTCTCCAATGCGCACCGCAGTCTACCCCGAGACACTGACAGCAATTCGTGCTGGGATAGGGCCTTAAGTCAAAAAGCTCCAAAACATGTTTTGTCCACCTTACTCAATTCTACCCAAAACCTCCATTACTCTAAATCTCAACCATAAATAAATTATAAAATTTAATAGGGCTTCTGTACTCGAACTTAGCAATGTTTTATTTTACAACTCTTTCAACTTGATAATCTAAATGGTCTATATTTCGAAGTAAAATAAGTTAACAAGTAAGGATTTGCTGACAGTGTATGACTATCGTTTCCTGGAAAACAACAAATAAATAGTAATACTACAAAATAGTAATATACAATAAATAGTATTACCACAAAATAGCAATATACAATAAATAGTATTACCACAAAATAGCAATATACAATAAATAGTATTACCACAAAATAGCAATATACAATAAATAGTATTACCACAAAATAGCAATATACAATAAATAGTATTACCACAAAATAGCAATATACAATAAATAGTATTACCACAAAATAGCAATATACAATAAATAGTATTATCACAAAAGAAATTTATGACTTATGTTAATGTGCTTGCTTCATATCAGGGCTTTATTTTGGGAGCTTTATGTTTGATGACATTTGAACTACATCAGTTGAAAACTCTAGAAACTAGAAATTTTTGGCGTCTCCCCTGATCTTAAAGTTATAGATGTACTACTTTACTAGCTTTATAGTTTAATATCTATTGTAATTTTAGTATCAGCATTAAACACTAAACCAAATTGGTAGCAGAACAAGAATTGGTTTGGAAATAAAAAAACTGATGTAGTACCCCAAGTTATATTAAGGAGGCGCATAGCTTTGAACTTATTGCACATATTGTCTCAGTTCCCAGTGAATTAACAATAGGTTAGGTTTTCATTTTTTTAATATAAGTGGCGTTTGTGATCAGGTTAGGTTAGAACCAAAAATTTGTACATTCTTTCATTCATTTCACAAATCATTATGTTTTAATTAATTTCTATGGGGTTATATGACGAAAATATGTAGAGAAAAAATTGTAACTTTTTTAAGGTATAGTGTAGTTGGACAAATTTACCAAAAACATTTTGAAAAGCATTAGTAAATTAATAAATTGGCGACCGTTAAAAGGTCAATTGTGTCCAAGTATGATTTGTTTCGAGCTGAATATTTATAAATTTAATTAAATAATTGTTGTTATAATTTAAACCCAGTGGATGAGATACTTTTTTTTACACGAAAATGTATAATAATGTTATTAACATATTCATATAAACTACTTTCTGACGAGATAAAAAAATATATTTTTAAATGGGATCTGGTTATTTTTTAGTTCGTGTTTTCAATGAAACAGCTTTCTGGAAGGTAAAGTGTAATAGAGAGAACTCCATCTTTCGATTTAAGCTCCCTAATTGACTTTGATTGGCTTGCCTAAAAGCGTCTCCACACGGCCTTAAAATCAGTGGCGATATGGGAATGAAATCGGCTCGTAGTTTGAATCGGCAGTAGTATACTCCACACGTCCGATTTGCCTACACAGGAGGAGATCTAGGGTGCTCCCCCACCACTTCCCAGATATTGTCTCTGATTTTAGGGCCGTGTGTAGACGCTTTTACTGTTTGTACTATGGAAAATCTTCTTCAATATACAGTCAAAATCTGTTATAAAGACATCGAAGGGACTCATATTTGGTCATAAAAACGGATAGTCTTAACAGCTGATGACGTTGTTATTAAGTACCTAATACAATAGAATTCAACCGGGACCTTTAATTTAGGTCAATATAACCGGTATGTTGTTCTAAACTATGTGGTCGTAAATGGTTTTGACTGTAACAACAATTGTGTATAACTCTAGAAAGTGCAGTCTTCAGATTATGAATTACCATCTATTACATACCCAATGAAGATTTTTATTCAGCACAGACCCAGATATATTTTGCTAAAATTAGATAGTAAAACATAAATTATCATGTTCTTATTGGGAAATGTAAATTTACAGGAAGAAGACGCGACCCTCGTGCCTCCAACGGCGGAACAATCTTTCCAGTTCGAGCCGGCGCCCAGCGGTCCCCAAGACGGCTTCCGCTTTTAGACATAGCCCCACGCCCCACAACCGCACACATCGACGTCCCATACCCCGAGACGGGTCGAATAACTCCGTTCAAATGGGATTCAATGAATTGCCCCCCGGGTTTCCCCTTTGAATGCTGTTATTAATATTTTTAATTATGTATAGTGATTGTTATGCGAATTGAGTCGATGTGTGCTTTAAGTGGATCGACGAGCGAATGTTAATTTTGATCGGTCGTCGGTCCACGCGAGCAAAAAGGCCTTAGCACCGTGATCGTTGTAAAATTCGCGTTTTTAATTATTAAATTTGACTATCGGTGCTACGGTTTCGTTGTGATACAGATGTATTGTGATGTTTGAGGATTTTTTTTCATCTTTTCATCGGGCTAGAGTTGTGAGAGCCAATTTAAGTATTCGAAGTGCAAAATGCATTTGATTTTTATTGTTTTTTTTTTTAATCTAATAAATCTGTTGTTTCTGTGTAACAAAAAAGAAAGAATCATTTTTTTTAATTCTACCTACAAATTGAGAAATTCATAATTGGGACAGTTTTGTCTTATACACTTTAATAAAAAAAATTATTGCTTTAATGTTATTTGAAGTACATTGTGTATTTTTTTTATTCTTCTCGGAAGGTATTTAATAAGAGCTGTGTTCACTCTAAATTCTTACGATGTCTAGGTAATAAGGTCTCCGAAATTGAAGCAAATTCTCACGGCTTTAGCCCCTAGGACGGACGACATAGCTAAGTAAGTCCGGACATCTAGTGTACTCCGCTTACACATTGCTTTTGATAACATAGTATTTATGTTTCGACTTAACTCAGGTGGGACACGTGATTATGTTCGAAATGAACCCATTTGTAACTATATTACAATAAATTCTGTCCAATTATTAAGTGTTTTATTATCCCAAGTATATGGAAGGTAGTGAGTCGCGGAATGTGCTGGTTTTCTGTAACAAAGTGTATGGATTAGTTTTTGAGTAAAATGCATGCTTTTTATATTTTAAAGTACTAAAAATATTAAGTTTAAATATGAATTTCTACTAACTAAAAGTAGAAAACCCTGAGTTCGCTTCCCAGCGAAGTTTTCGAGTTCGTAAGGTAAAATTAGTACCAGATCTTATGGTTTTGTAATTATTAAGACAAAAATCATTTTTAAAATCTTTCTAATTAGGGGTTGTCCATTAATTGTATTAAAAGTGGCGAGTTTCCCGATCTAATGAAACATAGTAAAGTTATTCCTTTATTTAAAGCAGGTAGTATGTCCGACCCCAGTAACTTTAGACCAATTTCCGTACTACCTACTTGTAGTAAAATATTTGAAAAAATTATATTAAATCAACAGGTAAGTCATTTTAACGTAAACAAATTATTACATAATAATCAGTTCGGTTTTACCAAGGGTCGCTCGACAGCCGATGCCGGTGTTGAGTTATATAGATATATAGTTTAGGCTTGGGAGGAGTCGCATGACGCTTTAGGTGTTTTCTGCGACTTATCGAGAAGCATTTGATTGTGTCCAACACGAGACCTTAATCGGGAAACTCCGCCACTATGGCATCAAGAATACCGCACTGAATCTTCTGACTTCCTATTTACACGGAAGAACTCAGAAGGTTGAAGTGAATGGTAAGAGGTCCTCTGGGTCGGCAGTAGATATGGGGGTACCACAGGGCTCAATTCTTGGCCCTTTCCTCTTTCTTGTTTATATAAATGATCTGCTTTATGGTAGAGAGAAAACATCAGATAGTTTTGTTTGCTGATGACACGTCCTTGATTTTTAAAATCAAACGACAAATAACAAATTTTGACGATGTGAACAATGCTCTGTCTTCGATTGTCCATTGGTTTAGTATGAATAACCTTCTACTTAATGCAAAAAAGACAAAATGCATTAAATTTTGTGCAAAAAATGCAAGGGTTATGGATACTAGACCAATTATAAACGGTGAGGAATTGAATCTGGATGATACAACTGTATTTCTCGGAATCACCATGGATTCAAAACTTCAGTGGTCCCCTCATATTAACGGATTGGCGAAGAGACTTAGTTCTGCAGCCTACGCGGTTAAAAAAATTCGCTCACTAACTGATGTCGATACAGCTAGACTTGTTTATTTTAGTTACTTTCATAGCTTAATGACTTATGGCTTATTATTATGGGGTCATGCTGCTGATGTCGAAACTATTTTCATCCTGCAGAAGAGGGCTATTCGTGCAATCTATAATTTAAAATGTAGGGAATCTCTTAGAGATAAATTCAAGGAAATTAATATACTTACCTTTCCCTCGCAATATATTTATGAAAATATTATGTATGTATACAAAAATAGTGATAAGTTTACTAGAATAGAACATACGCACAATGTTAATACACGGAACAAACGCAGGCTGCAATTTCCCCGTACTAGACTATCTAAAGTTAGTAATTCTTTTTTGGGGAAAGGGATACTCTTCTTTAATAAAATCCCAGAGGCTCTTTTATCACTGCCTTTCAATAAATTTAAGAAATGTATTAAAGAAAAGCTGTGTAAAAAGGCTTACTATAAAGTCAACGATTATCTAGTTGATAAAAGGGCCTGGGACTAGTGCTAGACAGGCTACTTCTAATCAATTTGCGATATTTGTTTTAAATAAGTGTTGTTTGATGATTTGCTGTTTTAAAAGAGTACCGAGAGTTTTTTACGCCGGCTTTTTCTCTCGGCCTACACCCTCTGTCTTCTTTGCCGATGAATAGGGATGCCTTCAAATTTAATGACGTGGAATAAGTGATACATGTATCTTATGTTCCATAATAAACATATTTTATTTTATTTTATTTTTATTTTATTTTAAATCACGTGAGGTTCGGGAGGGGTTCGGCAAAAATCACGAAATAATACTACCTTTCTTAAGTATCGATCTTCGTATTAGACTTTGTGAAAGCATTGTGCTCTCCAAACTTACATACGCTCTTCCGGTGTACGGGCCTTGTATAACTGCTAAAGCACAACGGTTGATCCAGAGAGTACAAAATGCATGCGCCCGGTTTTGTATCACCATACCACCTCGCTCACATGTCACCCCCTATTTGAACAACTTAAATTTTCTAACAATCAAAGGTCGACAAAAATTGTATTTGGCATGTTTATTATTTGATGTAGTATATACTAAACAACCTGAATATTTGTACAAGAAGCTCCTCTGGCGTAGTAATACCAACAAGCACCAAGTCAGGAGCTGGCCATTCACCAGCATCGGACGGCTTCATTTCGTGGGAGTTTTAAATATAGCGCGACGAAGTGTTGGAATAATATCCCTCCTCCGCTGAAGAGTCTTCAATTAAAGTCGAGTTTTAGTCGCAGTTATAAGACACATCTACTTACTCAACAAAAGTCCCACGAAATTTAGTTTTTATCCACCCAAAAAACAAAAAATATCTACTTATTTACAATTATTCTTATTTTTAATGACCAGCGCTGTGGAACTTTTTGCTCCTCAGCATAATGCTGAGCCAGGGCCAATTACAACCACAGTACACACACATTGCACACTGGAAGCGAACCGAATGGCAAAAGGGAATTTTTATTGTTTTTGATGTCTTATTTTATTTTTTTCTTTAAGTATTGTTATTTTGTGTGTTTATGTGTGTGTGTTTTCGTTTGTAATAAATGTTATAACAAGGGGGGGGGTTATAGTAAGATATCACGTGTACTTACTTTTTCGTAAAACTCGTGATTTCTAAACCGAAAAGCGGCTTAGAAAAACGATCGATCATTAGATCGAGAGAGATTATCTGCGTAGTGCGCGTGATGACGCCGAGTGGCTTGATAAAACCGACGTTGATCTTCAACAAAGTACATTGCCAACAACTGACTTGCAAGATGCTTATCCAGTTGTTAGTATTGAAGAAAGTCTTGCTAATCTGTGGCAATGTACATTAAATATGTTCATGTACTAATACAATATAAGATTTTCGCATGTTCACACCATTCCTTTAATATTATTTTTATGCCAGTCAAAAACAACCTGCAACCTTAATTTTCTAGAATAGGTTTAGATTACTGTATACCGGTTCTTAAAAATAATATAAAAAATTTAAGATTCTTTATAGGTACTAAAAATACACGTGATTTTTGGTGGGGGGTTAGTCTCAAACCTCACCACGTATCACCATGGGGGGAGGGAGGGGTTACTAAATGTTAAAAAAACATCACGTGATTAATGGACAGCCCCTTAGTAGGTACACCTGTATTCTATAAAAATCTATTGATCAACGGATAATTCTACAAATATATTCATTTCACAATTAAGAATACATTAATACGTCTATATCATTTTGTTAGATACCTACCATTTTCTTTAGCTCGCATGCGTAGCATTTAACCCCGCTGTGATAGGACTCCTGCACTGAATCAGCGTATCTTGATGCTAATCTTGTGTTAAGCGAATTCACATCGTAAAATTGGCCCACTTTGTGCTGGAAACTGGAAAGGTAATAATAATAATGTGTGAAAGAAAGATGATTATTATATTTGTTATTAAGGGCTCCCACACAAAACTGCGAATTCGCATCGCATCGCAAATATCTGCGAATTCGCACGAACGCAACGCAAGAATTTCCGATCTGCTTCGCATCGCACATTCCTGCGATTTTACGTAATCCTTGGTGACACCATTTTAGTCCGCTCTGAGACAAACAATTAAAATGTCAATAAATAAATTTTGTTTTACTTTACTTGATAGTCAGTCCCAGCATTTCCAAAGGCATAACAGGAATTCTTCCCTTGTACGATAGTTTTTGAAGGCATGGTGATAATATACTCAAAAGCTCTTCAAATGAAAATATGCTCATTCAAAAATAATCAAAAAATTTATCTTCAGTTCTCAACGCATAGTACTTTTGAATAAAAAAATTCCCATCAGAGTTCATAATCGTAATGAATGGATGAACCCAGAATCTTCTTTTTCTTTTATATCTATTTAACGATAACAGCAGTGCAATAATATTTTTGCGATCCATCTTACGCTTCTTAAAAACACGTTCAGTACGGCTGGCTTCGAAGGAATGGTCGCCCTACCAAACGGTTTGACGCACTAAATCGTATCGCAGAAATTCGCATCGCAAATTCCTGCGATGCGAACTCGCATCGCATCGCATCGCAGTTTTGTGTGGGAGTCCTAATGAAGAATGTTTTTAAACTAATCTGTCAAAACTGGCTATTTACGCAGGAGCTTAAAATGTAAAAACTACCCTCTTTTCCATACTTTGAGTATGTTAGCAGGCGCAGGACGCTCTAGATGCTCACCTACATACGGAAGTAACTCCAAAGTGAAGGCCTAATACCATTTTTTTTCAGCCCCACCCGGAATTCAAACTCGAGTCATGAACAGATGAACGTGCTAACCACTAAACCAAGCAGTCTATATGTAATCTTATTATTTATTTATCACAAGAATTAAATAATATTAACAAAAACGCTGCAACGGGCGGTCTCATCGCTACTAAGCGATCTCTTCCAGGCAACCCTAAATCCTAATAGTTAATGCCCAACATGTTTTTGGCCGCAAATTTAAAAGGTTCAATAGATATATGAAGTAGGAGACACTTTAAATCAGCCTTACGATTCTGTAACTCACTTTTCGAACTCTCACAGCGGTTTTCGCAGCGATATAGCGCAGATAAGGAGGGAGCTTGTAGTTTATTGTTTATCAGAATGCCAAATCGTAAAATGACTGATTTGAGCGCGACCGCCGCTGTGAGAGTTCGAAAAGTGAGTTACAGAATCGCAAGGCTGAGCTTACTTAGGCAACGGTTTAGTCCAGTGATTATCCAGCCTGTTCACTTTCATTATTGCGCTGAGCCGCTGGAGGAGACTGAAATTCTCATTTTGTATCTTGGTCTTACGGTCCATTTCTCTTTGGACTTTCTTCAGTTTAGTAACAACGTGCGGGCGAGACGCTGGAGCTCTGTCATCTATGGCAGGTAACGCTGATTTCACCTATTCATAGTATAAACATGCATCATTTTTAAATAATGACTAATATTGCTACCTTGGATATAGGTATTTCCTTTGAAATGAATACGGCATGTATTTAAAAAAATAGGTAGATACATGTGACGGGTAAGAGCTGCTAAGAATCGAAATAACCTTTTTCTTAAATAATTTGTCAAAATTGTTTATTACTATATATTATAAGTAACAACGTTTACATTCTATTGTTTGTATATTTATTGTCTTGACCTGATTGAAGTTTTGAATAATTTATAGGTACATCTTATACCTTTCCCAGCCTCTGTACCTCTGCCTCTGTACCTAGTGTACCTACTTTTGCTGGCCCCTTGACAATCCTTTACAAATTGTAATAATATGAATATAAGTTGTCTTTTATATAGGCGAGTGTCACACATTAAATAAACAACCGTATAACCGTTCAGTATATGAAACACAGTATTAGTATGTGTACCTACGAGCCAAGCCTGAACATTTTGCTCACTCAGGCTTTCTATGTTTCCTAGTTCTAGGGGCGATTTCCTAAATCTTCGGAGTTACGCCCCGAGAGTATATACCAGACGTAGGCACTTTCTTCAACGGTTACATTGCATTCATTCGTTACATAGCAATTAACATTTCATTATTACGCTTATTCTATTGTTGTACGGTTAATATAGAGTAAAATAAAATCCTCTATTATTTATAGCACCCCGATGACCCCGGAACTGTACAGAATGTTTACTGTGAAGTTCTTAACACGTGTGACTTGTTTCACAAATATAACAAATTATCGTCTTCTGTGAACACTAAAAAGTGCACTACATACACTGTTTTATCAATGCAATTTCATAGTTTACCTTAGACCTGTGATCCTGAAATTTCCTCTCTTTCCATGGCTGCTGATATAGTTGCTCTCTTCTCGACAACATTTTTGAATTACTGAAACCGATGTGTACGAGCGTAATCTAGGAAGTGGTATAATCAATATACTATGAAACATTCAGTATCTTAGCAACATATTCGATGTTTATTCAACAGGACCGCTGTACACAACAATACATTTTAGCAATAGCAGTCATATTGATCTGAAAATCACTCGGCATATCGACTTACGATTATGCACATAATGCAATCCGCTTTTTTATCTGTATTTTGACGAATATAATATAAGGCAACCGTGGCTGGTGAGGACGGGTCGGGTACGCCTTGCTTTACATACCTGCACCAAATCCCGAATGGAGAAGAGACTGGTCAAAGGTACCCATAACCGACGATTATGCATGGTACATGTGGATTAATCGATCTGTCTCTCAGTGCCTACTCATACAACGGCATGTTTTGCACACTGATTCATGCACGTAATTCTGCTTGTTAAAAAATTTAAGATAAGAAATTGTAAAGTTTTAAAAATTTAAAATTGTAATGAAAAAATATAGATATTTACTTTATTATGGAGGGTTGAACCTGACACAGGTATTTTTAACTTAAAAGGGTTCCCAGATCTTACACATTGTAATGCATACTTATTGTACCAGCCAAGGCTGTACATTTTGCTCACTCAGGCTGTCTTAGTTTTATTAGCGTTGCGATTTCTTTAATCGTCGGAGTTACGCCCCGAGAGTACAGCCAGACGCAAGCACTCTCTGCTACTGCTACTTTGCCAGTGGCGTAACAATATGTTAGGGGCCATCCATAAAGTACGTCACACGAATTTTAGGACTTTTGAACCCCTACCCCCGTCCTTGTTGGCAGTGCTGGCAAAATGCCACGGGCCCCGACCCAAGAGGTATAATATTCTATGAATGAATGTGAAGTCTCCAATACGCATCGGGCTAGCGTGGGGACTACAGACCATTCCCTCTTGCCTAAGAGAGGAAGCCTATATCCATTAGTGGGACATATACTACGTGTAATTGAGTACGCTGAAAATCTCGAAGTTTATTAAAATTAAACTGAGTACAATGTGACGATTTTTACTGGTAGGGCCCCATGAAAAGGATTTGCCACGGGCCCCAGATATAGTTACGCCACTGTACTTTGCATTATTTACTTACATAGCAATTAACATTTCTTTATTTCGCTTATATTCTGTTGTAGGCGAGTGGTTAATATAGAGTAAAACTAAAATCCTCTATTATTCAAATTTTAAAGCATCCCAACGAGTGATGACCCAGGAACCTTACACTTATAATGTTTATTTATTCGACTCCATCAATTCAATACGATCTTCATGCTTTTGTAGATTAATATTAAATAGTGGACTTATTAAAAAACTAAACATTATTGATTGTTGATCAATCAAAAAGACCAATGGATCAATAAAACTCCGTTTGCAAATTAATAAATAAATTATATTGTTAAATATTATAATACACTGCACTTACATTGGTATAATGCGCATTACAAACACGAAAACACATTACAAATAAAAATATACTTTGAGCAATATAAAAATAATAAAAAAACAGAATCACTAGCTCTAAACTATATTCGCTAAATTGAGAATTGAAGGCGAAGGAATGTAATTCCGCGTTTAATTATTTGGCAATGTTATAAAGCTCAGTTAAAAAGCCAATTAAAATACATGAACACATATTAAATTTTAATTCAACCACTTTCAATCATTTGTGCTTCTCATCAGACCCTTGGGAAGACGTGTCACCCCAATCAATCAATATAAAATTAAAGTACGTTCTTAAAATTGTAGTTGAGGACTTCTCATATAAGTGATGGTCAACTATGACTGTTAATCACGTCGACTGGTATTTTTTTATAGAACAGGGGCATATGGGCAGGAGGCTCACCTGATATTAAGTGATCGCCCATGGACACTCTCAATGCTAGAGGGCGATGCCGATCTTAAGAATTGGTACCCTCTATTCTTGAAGGACCCTAAGTCGAATTGGTTCGGAAATATTTCAGAGAGCAGCTGGTTCCACAGTGGTGGTCACTACCTCTGTTCCACTGATAATTAGTTTTTTTATACTATGTGATGTACCAAAACATACCTTCCCGAAAGACTTCCAGATACTATCGTTCGCTTTTAGAATTGATTAATAACAATACAATAAGCGAATACATATTTTTGAATTCCTCTGTTTACGAATCTCGTGTAACAAGCAAAATCCTCGCCTACAATCTTGGTATTCGCCACAAAATTCATACAAGCAACATTCTATTTCATTTCTATTGATCCTACCTTCCTACGTTACTGTTTAGCTTCCAATTACATGTCTACTTACAATAGAGTATAAAACGTATTAAATACATCAAAAAGATCTAGTAACTTACAATCTTCGATCGCGATACATTTGTCACAAAATTGACAAACATTATCACACAGTACACCGGAAATAAGACTCGTAGACGTCATGCCATCTCTTTCTCCCGCAATAAAAACTTCCAAGATAGAAAGGGTAGGCATGACCGCAGTCCTTCAGATCATTTCAGAAAATAATTTTCAAATAAATGCGAGTCGTATAAAGCCTTATAAATGCGGAAATCATTCCAATGACGTTATAATTCTACAGACAGAAAATTCTCTCGGTATTTTGATGAAAATCAAATATATTTTATAGAAAAATAACTTGTCCTATTCAGTAAATCGGATAGACAAGCTACACTTACACATTTTTTTCAAACGAATTTATTTTTAATCTACTATTAGACATTATGCAATTCACGATTAAATCATAAAACCAAATCCACGTTTTTTTTATATTACGGCAATAGTTTTAACTTTATGCCAGTAAATCCACGTTTAAACCTATCATTATTTTTGTCCTTTAGTAATAAACAAAATTCTAGATATCGCAGCTTGTCTATGCGATACTTATCTGTGGAGTGTCAATGATCAGTCGCTCTGTCTTCTATTGGACGACATTTGTGAGGAGCCAACATTTATATTAAAATATATATTTCTAAACGTAAACCCCAAAAATATGTCAAAGCGCAAATTTAAACTCCTCGTTTCGGAAGAGCGTGATATTTTTTATTTCAGAAGACTACATTCGGAAATATCTGGCACATTTAAACTTACAACAACTAAATCTTAAAAACTGTATTAAAAAAAACAACATGATAGCTGCCAAGTTTGATCACAACTTACACGAAATCATAAAATATATTATAAATCAATTCTTCTATTACAAAACATTATTGCTAATTTAAAAAAAAACTATTTACATTAAACAAAACTGTATTTTAATCTCATTGTTAAATACTCTTCTATAGACGTGTATTGAATTATAGTAACGTATAAACCTTATATGAAATTAAATCCTTTCAAGAGTGACAGAACAACATTCGCGTGAATTTACGTATATTAAAACGACAAGGTTTTGGGGGAAATAAATAAGTTTAAAGAAAAATGTAATGTACCTTTGAGTGGATAGGGGCTGTATAACTTCAAAAAAGGCAAAGTGTGTGACGGTGAAGTGAAGACCACTTCACCGCCCAAAGTAATACTATTTAAAAATACTTTAATAATGAGGGTAGATGTTGAATAAATGCGTGGCTCTAACCACGCATTTATTCAACTAACCTAACATAGGAACAATAAAGTGTGGCGCGATATAACTTTATTTTGGCGCCAAAGGCACGAGACAAAACATTTCTGATGTAAAAGAGAAAAAGTAGGGAAATCATTGTTAAGTTAATTTTATATGTGGGAAGACTAACATTTATAAAATTTCTGTCACTCTTGAACGAATTCTGTTTATGGTATAGTGTAGGCGAAGCGTGTGATGTCGGCGTATTGACTAGCATAGCCACGTCAGAGATCCCTGAGATTCCGACCCGTACGAGGATAAACAATTATTTCAATTTGGAAATCTGTTAAAGGTTTCTCTAGATTTTCTATTTAAAGGTTTCCCATACCTTTTATCTACAAATTTGTAGTTGTCTAGTAACTTTAGTCTGACGTATGACATTTTGAAATGTTCAATGACATTTCGTGTCGCTGTCAATGGTTTAGGCAAAGGAGGTTTAATAACTCATTTGAAATTTTTACTAGTATGAAAATCAACATAAATTTTATAGCACTTCCAAGATTACCGGTATGAACATTAAAAATCGTATCGTTAGACATATTGAGACAATTAACTCATGTACTCCTTGCTTTTTTTTTTTTTTTCAAATAAAGTTTATCCCCGTATTATTCCTATCTGATCTGAGTTAACTAATTCGTTGTCGACTCTGGTATTAGACTTTTCCATTCCTAGGTTTCGAGTTTTATGGGGAAAGCACTAAAATTCTTGCATTAATCAATTATATTATCAAAACAGAGTTTTTATTTTATACGCGTGAAAATTCCATCATAAAACACGTTCCCAGGCGATTCCATTCCCTGATAGTGACTTACATTAATATAGTAGCCAAACATCACAATATGCGTCCGTCAAGTCCGTACATACACTGGACAATTTGCGGATCCCCCGTGTAATACGGGCCTTCAACGAATCGTAAACTTTTAGACGACCGAATCGTGTGTCCTAAATATTTAACTATATATTTAAATTACACTAACTTACATCTATATATGATATAGAAATTGCTTACCTAATTATAATAGAGAACGCTCAAGCCAATTTTTGGTTTATTACGGGCGTTGCTTCAACGCAATATACTATGACTACTAGCTAGTAGTGATGTGGCATATCGATAGTTTCGTGTTATTTGGCCATGCCACGTCACAAATCCACTAAGGTTCGTCAGTCTATTAAAATATCGATAGCACATCACTAAGCAATTTCGTATGTTAGTTATCGCATTGGTATAGAAATATATCAATATATCCCATACTTATTAAAACGTATATAGGAAATCTTAAATTATAATATACATTGCTATACCATTGTTAACTGTTTTATAATAGCAAACGCCCAGTTTCCATTTCCAAACTAGTCGTTAGCTTTACCGGGCGTTAAGATAAGTAGTGAGTACACAGAATTGTCTAGGCTTTATGGTCATAAATACCCTTACAATATAGGCATAATTCGAAATATAATAAGATTATTTTCACAATTTTTCGATAAACTTTTGAATTATTTTGATAAAGAGGAACAACAGACTGTAATTTTGAGGTTTTTCTTGCATTGCCCAATATTTGACACATTCAAAAATTTATTTTAACGCAAGGTCACATATAGTGTAAATGTCAAAGTGTCCGTCTCAGAACCTAAGACTGATCAATGCAGTTTGGAATCGTTTCCGTATAGAAAAACGGAATCGATTCCAAACTGCATAGATTTCTAACAAAACTGATTCACAAATAATTAATTCCAAACGGAATTAATTCTTCATAACATTGATTCCATATGGAATGGAATTCATTCGAAACTGATTTGATTCCAAATTTGTATATAAATTCAATATACACGTAATTTTATAGGAAAAACGTTCCGGGTGGAATCAGTGTCGCGGAATCCTTCTCCCTCAACAAACTGCTTACACCAATTTGCAAATTCAATTAGAATGGAAACAGTCACGTCACAATGTTATTCAAGCAGAAAGAAAGTTAACAGTGGCCGTTTTCGTCTGGAATCATTAAAGTATGGAGTCACTTCTTTACGGAATCGACAACTCCATAAACAACTGACGCTATACCAAATCACATTTTGAAGCTTCATAAAAAGTGACTGATTCCGCCTGGAATCAGGTATGGAGTCACTTCTCCTCGGAATCAACTCTATAAACAACTGACTCTATAGCAAACAAAATTTTAAACCTTCATAAACTCACTGTTTAACGATTCCGTTTGGAATCAAATACTTAAGTATGGAATCACTTAACTACGAAATCAGCCCCATACAAAACTGACTATAGCACATTCAATTCTGAGAACAGTGACCGATTCCGTCTGGAATCACATATGGAGTCACTTCTCAACGTGAACCGCTCAGCAGTTCTGCGTGGCTCTTGGAAGTGGTCGGACGAGATAAAGCTTCTCTCCCTGTTTGTTTGTGTATATTGGGGCGCGTTGGTAATGCGCGACCAGCTGATCGAGCGTGGAAAACTTACGTTGGCCTATACAATAGAGTGTTGCTTCTACGTGCACGCGGAAGTGCTTGTTACGACCCGGCGCTTTAAGGGACACCGAATAATCCCCAACCTGAAATATATTAATTTTAATTATAAGTAAAAATCTATTACTAAAAATCATGAGTGTGTTGTAAATAGCAGTATTGGCCTAGTGGCTTCAGCGTGCGATGCTCATCCTTGAGGTCGTGGGTTCGATACCCGGCTGTGACCAATGGACGTTCTTTTGACGAAAAAGTGGACGGCGGCGGCACAGGAGGCTGATCATCTACTTGTCTATAAGATATACAAATCATCATGAAACATATTTTGAAATTTGAGGATGAAACTCAGAAACCCAGAAACTCATGCGACAGTGGACATGTGACCAATTTCTCCATCCACCGTACGCGTCGACATTGATTATTATAATATTCGTAAGTAAGAATCGTTCAAGAATTACGTCACGCAATTTTTGGAGATTATTGGACCCCCCACCCCTCCCCTCATGTATCGTGCCGTAACGTTTCTCTGTACCCAAGTATAGTAAAATGTTTCGTGACCACTTTGTGACTCTTAATACCTACCTAAAAGTTACGATTATGTGGTGAAAAGTACTGGAAAGTCAATTAACAATAACGCGTACCTAATTCAAACCCCGCCCAGCATCGTAACGTTTTACAAAAAGACCCCCCCCAAATTCGTTACGTAATGCATGAACGCTCCCTAAATTCAAATTTAAAAAAATATATGTATTTTACTTTTTTTAGTTAGATCGATGTAGTTCTTAAGATTATATTTGCAGCACAAAGCACTTGGATATGCAAAACTATTATTAAAAAATAACAGTCCAATGCATTTTGACTCTACGATAATTGTCTCTTATCATCACAGCGTAAACACAATTTGACAGAAAGAGACGACAGTACACATAATTTACTGTAGACTAGCGAAATATTTACATTAGTCTCAGAATCCCGTATAAGGAAGTCCCCGTCGTGCCCGTGCTGGTTGAGTAGCGTGTCGCAATGCGTGCGTGTGATGGCCCCGTAGTACCACGCGCGTGTCCCGAGCCCCGCCCCACTAGAACTCGACCCACCCACTGCGCGGGGCACGGTTTCGTTTGCCTCGCTACAATAAATTAGTTGAAATAGAATAAAAAATGAGATAAGACCGCAGTATATCAATTTAATCGGAGTAAAATGTATTAAGAAACATAATAAAATAAAATTGTTTGAAAGTAGATAATAGTATGAAATAAGCTTAACTTGTTGTCTTATAAATTTCTGTGACTTTTATTTTTGTTTACACATACATAGTCAATGTTGATTATTAAAAGTAAAACAGAAAAATTCAACCAGCTTCAAATACTAAAGTCGGTTTATAGTCCGGTCAATTTCGACCTTTGACCCCGAATAACTTTTGTAGCACACATAGGATTGATGGGGATTTTTAAAACTTTATTTATAATGGTAAACCCCAGCTCTCCATCAATTTTTGGTTCTCCGGGAATTTTTGTTATTTGACCACTATTTTATGTCTAATTTGACCGGACTATTAATAAATCTATACTAATATTAAAAAGAGATAATAAAGAGAAAATTTACAAGGGATAATCTAAAGCAACATACCCAAAAGAATTTTCAAAATAGAAAATTCTTTTACTAATAGTAAGAGACGTCATTGAGAGTGTCATAGGGTATAATATAATACCCCGAAAAACGAAAAGATTTTCCCGTGACAATCGGATTTGCAAAGCCTAAGAAAAACGATCAAACGAAAACGTTTCTTACGAACTCTGCCTTAAAGATTTAGTTCTAAGGAAATGTTAAGCCTTCAAAAAAGTGGGAGTTCGGAATAAATTCAAAAACTACTGCACAAAATCTTTTGTGGATTAGAGGATCGATTATAGAATATACATACATTTACAAGGTCGAGGTTGAACGTGACGGCAGATCGTTAGTAATTAAAAAAAATTACTTAGGGTGCAGATATTAGAATACTTCCAAAAACCTACCTGTAAGGCTGAGCCAGGTAATCAGCTAATTCCTGCAAGTAATTCCGAGGCACCAAACCGACATGCCCTCTGGAATCCCTCGCCCTATACCATTCAGGGTCTGAAGGTGGTCTCTCAATTATTTCTAGGCGATCACCTTTCTCGAACGAAAGCTCTTGCTCGTTGTTCGAGGTGAATGAGTAAAGGGCAACCTGGAAATTATATTGAAAAGAAATTCGATTATACATAAAAACACTTATTTCCAAATATTCTGTCACGCCAAAAAGGAATAACGTTAGCTGGAGCCCTGATGTTTAAAGACATTGATATTAGTTTGTAAATGATCTTTATAAAAAAAACCCATAATTAAAAATACTGATTTCCACGTGTCAGTCACACATCTATTTTTAACTTCACTTCGTAATTTTTTTTTTTTTAAAGACAATTCACACCAATTGACCTAGTCCCATGCTAAGCTGGTGAAGCTTGTGTTATGGGTACTAGGCAAGGGATAAAATAACATATTATAGATAGACATATAAATACATGTTTAAACATCCAAGACCTAAGCACAACACCAAATGCTCATCACATCGATGTTCGTCTCAGCCGGGGATCGAACCCGGGACCCATGGATTCGCAGTCAGGGGCACTAACCACTAGACAAATGAGTCGTCGAATAATGATTTAACAAAAATCATCAATCAATAAATTATATTAATCAGTACTGCTTGATTCTATATTATTCGATACAGGCATCCTTTATTCGAATAAGAATTCTCTTCGAAATCTTCTGGTTGCAAATCTAGCTAAGTATGAGTTATATAATTATCTAGGTATATAAATAAATTATATTTTTATTATCTGTCCTCAATTTCTATTATGTACCTAGTCTATTATGTATCACCTGTATCGAACTGTATATAAATAATAATAATAATTTTTATTTCTTCTCTCAGATATACTGGGTGGCGCAAAAGTAAAGACCCTATTTGGTTCAGCTATAACATTTTTTATAAATTAGAAAACTCGATTTAGGTTTTTTAAATGTATATTTGTGCCATTAAATTTCGTACCATTAGGATTTAAAGATGATGTCTTTTAAATGGTGACCTCCAGAGTTGATGCACATTTAATCCCTATTTATGACATTTTGCATAACTTGCCGTAATACTTCCTGCGATATGTTCCTTATTTCTTGATGAATGTTTTCTTTTAAAGCTGCGAGAGTCTGTGGCTTGTTCACTTACACCCGAGATTTCAAAAAACCCCAAAGAAAGAAGTCTGGCCTCGTCAGATCGGGTGATCTTGCAGGAAATCGTCGACGAAATTCACGTTGTGTTTTTATCACTGATGAATTATTCCGTAAGAACATTGACACGATTATTCCACGTTCTTGGGGAGTAAAACGGTCCATGTTTATTTTCTGTGTATTTTTCATTAATTGTTAACTACACAATTTTCAACAACAGAATGAAAACTATCGTCATATAAAAAAAATAAACAAATTTTCTTTAGTACCAGTACTTTTGCGCCACCCGTTAAATACAAGGTTTTTATGATTAAACTAAGATGACAACATTAGGAAGTGGATGTGAGAGACTGGATAAAAATTATACTGTTACAGATAATCGACACAATTTTCGATAAACTGTTTTAATCTGTATGATGCAGACAAACTTGAGCTTCGTCTTTATGAAGCTCAAGTTTGCCCTTCAGCTGTAATCAACCAACAAAAGCACTTAGCTTAACTTTAGCCTTAAACTCTGGAGCTTATATAGAAATTGTCCTAATTAATTATTGCCTAATTTTTTTTAAATAGTTTGAATTGGAACAAAGGTGTTTCAGCAACTCTTAAGACTAAGAAATTAACCACATGGAACCTTGTCATTAGTAAAGTAAAGAACATAAATTTATATTATATTAAACTTACGACGATATCAAGAACATTTTCCGCCATAGCATATGTATGAACTGTATCCTCGCCATCTTCTTCACTTGTGTAGTTTGATGGAAACCTGTAATCATTTTTTATTAATAGAAAACAACATTTATTTGAGGTCAAAATACTTAAAACGTTAGTTTTGAAAAAAAAAATCTCTTGGACATTACTGAGTCACAGTACAATATTTTTCTATAATAGAACAAGATTGCCAGTTCTTCTCTTTAGTTCTACACCCGTGATTTGAGAACTGGCAGTAAATGTAAAATTAGAAGCATTTAATAAATATTTCTTTTTTTAAGTTCATAAGTGTACATTAAATTACATTACCTATATAAATAAATGATTTTGACTTTTAATATTAAGGGCCGGAATCGCACTTGCGAGTTTTGTATATAGAAATTCTTCTTGGAATGGTAATCGTTTGAAAAAAAAAATTTGCTGATTTTCGGCGGTATGTCGGCCATTTGAAACCGTCCGAAAAGTATGGCATGGCTGTCGTAAATGGCTGCACGACGATGATTAACTGTGCAAAAATTATCCTGGTACAAATGGTTGCTTTTTTTAAATTAACGCATTCGCGTCGGTATGGCGGGCTGTAAGTTACGCCGGAGAAGTATGGCATGACAATGCCGCCTCTTATTTTTTTATGGACTACGGAAAACACTAGAATTTTTGTGGAACAAATCGTTTGACACCTTAATTAATCCGACGAGTTCGAATAACGCCCACGCGATTGGGCCACCAATTTCATTGCGTAATAAGACCGCTGAAGAATCGCCATACTGCAGTATACTGCAGTGTGTGGCACACACACACACATGCCAGTTACAACACGGTAAATACTATGTCTGTAGTTCTGTTGCGGTGATGTATAATGTATTTTTATGATTGTATATATAGCTAACTAACTAATATAATTAGGACAATATTGCAACTAACAACAATAACTTACATACATGATTGTCTGATTAAATGAATAAATTATTATTATTAAAATAAAAACGATACAGTAAAATGAGAAAGTGCACTAGGCCCCTCTTTCCCACTTCCTGTCTCTAGTCTTCTCCATTTGACAAGCTTATTATTACAGATGAGATTCTAGTCATAAATCTGGATTAAGATTTCTATTATAATACTACATTTAATAGTGAAGTTCAATTTAAACAGCTTTAATATGCTCACCATCCAGTATGCCCCTGGTACTGTCCCCTCCACCAGCCATCATTGCTCTTCTCGAGAATGAGTATTCTTGTTCCCTTCGTCAAAGACAGTTCATCAGGCTGCTGGGCCTGATAATTATATTTGACCACAGCAGTCCCTAGGGCTTCGGTGGGCTCAACACGCCGCCCACCGGGAGACTCCGCCCCGCCGCCGCAGCCCCCACGAACTGGGGAGCCACTAGAGGGCAAGGTTTTCGAACCAGAACCCTTTTTAACTTTCTTTTTAATACTGAAAAAAAATATTAAAATATTTCTTTTATAAACTTCTCAACGCAAAGTAGCGAAGAAATCCACTCGCCGAGTTGTATTAATTATGTTACAAATCGAGTATATATCTGATTCCGAAATTATTATTATTTTATTAAAACCTTTTTAACTTCTAAAATACTAAAAGATTTAATTTATATAAGTTGGTGAGACTTTAGTGGGTTTTAGTCGAACATCTTACAAAATATAGAAATTTATTATTTACTCTTTATGTATAATTGGCTGTAGTTACGATTGTACATAAAGATTATACGTTATGTCAGTTTCACTCGACAAACATACAACTCGCTTCGGGTGCAGTATAATAACGCATTTAGGGTGTTGCTGGGGTTGCCTCGCTTTTGCAGTGCATCAGGAATGTTAGCAGAGGCGCGGGTGGATTGCTTTTTCGCCACTATGCGAAAGCGGTGCGCGTCTTTGGTGCTCCGGGTGCGGGGCAGCTCCAGCAACATCTTACGGATGATAGTCGAGAGGATGGAGTGCCCCTGAGATTTACGACACTGCTCCGACATCTCCGCAGGGCTTTGTACCTGATAGTTTTTATTTAACTACTTTTTCCTTATTTTTTACTAATTCTACTGACATAGATCTTAAGAAACTATTGTTACTAACTTACTAATCAATGATTCAATGGACTGTATTTGTCTGATTAATAAAAAATATTATTATTATTATAATCGATTAAGAATTAAGAAGCCCTGTCGAATCAAATCGAAATCGAGCAAAATCGAAAGAAGTTTCTAAAATAATATACATGTTCCAAATTCAAAATAATTAAATAGTTAAACGAGAAAAGTTTTTATGGCTAGACTAGTTATATTATGAAGAAATGTGTACCATTAATTATTTAACGAATTGAAAATGCTTTGTATAAAGTTTTGATTTTATAAAGTTTTCCTTTATATTCGTAATTGAATACTGCAATAATGGTAAGCATGGATTATACAAAATAACAACTTGTAAGAACCTCATTACAAACAATCCTCTTATACGTTTCATTACAATATAAAAGTGCAAATTTATTTATTTCTTTATTAATGTGATTCTCAAACATTTAAATAAAGTTAACCGAATTAGAAGGTATTACCCTCACTTGTAGAATTAGTTGCACTACCAGCAATTTACAATCCTAACATTTTTAATCTTTCCTTGCTATACTGAATATTGGTAAAACCAATTTTGACTATTCTAAAAACATTCTTAACATTTATTATTATCAGCCGCATTATGCATTATATTTACTATAAATTTTATAATTACAAAATACAATGTATGCCAATAATATAAAAAATATTGAATTTTGGATAAGGGAGCGTTCAAGTATTACGTAACGACTTGGGGGGAGGGGGTCCTTTTGTAAAATGTTACGATACGAGGCGGGGATTGAATTACGCGTTATTGTTAATATTATTTTCAACTTTCCAGTACTTTACACCACATAATGGTAACTTTTAGGTATAAAGAGTCACTAGGTGGTCACGAAACGTTTTACTATATTTGGGTACAGAAAAACGTTACGGCGCGTTACTTGGGGGGTCAATAATCTTCAAAAATTGCGTGACGTAATACTTGAACGCTCCCTAACTCTCCAGTCCCTATAGATGTTGTATATGTTTACCTGTCAAATAAAGAAGGTTTCTCCTTTTTAACATAGTTGCTGGGCACATATCCAGATTGGCTGCGGGCATTCTGCACACGCCACCAGTGCTTGGAATCATCGAGGAGTAAATAGCGTTCGTTTTTACGCAAGTCCAGCTCTTGCGCACCTTGGGCTGCGTAATCATACTTGGCTACCACGTAACAGACGTCGTCCTGAAACAGTATTTTTATTTATTTAAACACTTCATTGCATCACAATATAAAAATTTAACATAATTAAATGTAAAGCAACTGGCGGGCTTATCGCTTTCGAGCGATCTCTTCCAGGCAACCAATGTGAGAAAAGAAAAAATTTATTAAATTAGATAAGGTAAGCAAGAAGTGCAAAAATACATATTACATGTTATTAAACAGGAACAAAAAACAGATTCATGAAAAATAAAAAGAAAAAAATGCACATGAATCCCAATAATTTAATTTAAGATCAGTTTCACGTCAATTAGTAGTTAGTACGAAATTTAAGGATTCAATGTCGACAGGTAATGTTTGTACAGAAGAAATTTAAAGGAAGATAGAGAAGAATAGGGACGGGAAGTGAATTTCATAGCCTAACTGCAGAGACCTTAAAGGACTCGCCAAGGAGGAGTTATGAGATGGGATTTCAAGGATATAGTTTTCGGAAGAGCGTAAGCTATAGTTATGGGCTCCCAAAAATTTGAAATCATTTTTTAAATAGGAAGGAGTTTTAGGGTTGAACAGGATGGTATATATAAGAGATGGAGAACATGAGCATCACGTCGCTGACGAATGGGTTACCAGCCTAGCCGCTTACGGAACTCAAAGATATGGTCGTACATTCTTTGTTGCTAAGTGCTGGTTAAATTTGCTTATTTTATTCTCATCAGATTCAAAAGATTATTGTTTCCTCAACAACGTAAGTCTATAAATTGTCTGTACATATTAAGAGTAGACATTAATTATAAATGGATTCTTTAAGTAGACTCAAAAGGATTTAGATAGGGAATGCAATCCCGAGCTCGTGCCATTTTTCGAGATCAATCCCGAAGCGTAACATGACGAGATCTCGTAGGTTTAGCGAGATTGGTATTAGTAGTGGTGAGATTGTATTCCCTAGCTGCGCTTTGCCAAAGTAGATAAAAGCGCTAAGCGCTTCGCAAAGTGAATTCACAAAAAATTTAACAATCAAGATTTATAAAAAAGAAGGATCTTAAAAACACTTAAAAATACAAAATTACAAACAACTAGTTTAAGTCTACTCTTACTCAACTGCCTCAAAGTTTAATCAAGAGAAACAAAATTTTATACTAAAATATGTACCAAATTCTTTGTATTTTATATTTTAACAGAAGAATATTAGCTTGTACAAGCTATTAATCTTCTGTACAAATACAAAATTGTTCATTAAACCAGTCATAAGAGACAAAAATTAAGAATATGGAATATCTTTCAAATTAATCTCCTATTATGGTATTACTTATTTCTACTGTAATAAAACTACACAAGTAAATCATCAAATCAATTATATATAGTCTTATTTTAGTTTAGTTTCCAAAAAAAATATATAAAACCTCTAATTATTGTTGGTAACTTAATTCAATATTGCATAATTCTGATAATAATCAAAATAAATTACAGCACGGTATTAAAAAGGGAAGTACAGAAGGCTGCAACTAGAGAGTCAAAGGATAGAGCAATTAAAATTAACATCAAGTTAATTGTGTATGTGTCATTGAATTCTTTACATTAACATCTAACTTGCATTAATACAGATGTAATTCTATGTACCTGATAATTAATATTATGTAACTACTTATGGAAACTTACTTAAATTTATTAGGGATTAGCTACCTAGATAATTATGAACAAGCTTAAGTTTAAGCTAAATCTACATTGCCTTTGTAAGGAAATTAATGTGTTTAATGGTATGAGACGGTATGGTTTAAGATTTCTTTAATATTGTCTTTGATTTATGCAAATACTACACATTTAAAAACAATTATTTAAAAAGTCAGCTATTAGATTAACATAAATTTAGTCTTTAATATTGCTATGAGACAGTGTTTATTGTATTGTAATGTATTGCGAGTACTACCTACTTTTAGTAGTCAGACCACAACTGTATGTTAATATTGAAACAATTTTGTGTTCCATATAAGATGTATTACATGGTACACTTAAGTGAATGATACTATACACTTGAGGTAGATACACCTACTGATACATATTTTTAGCCCGCAGTATGGCATAGTTCTGAAACACACTACTGCTCATTGAGCATTAAGAGTCCTTACAAGAGCTATAATTATTATTATAAAATTCTATTAGACAAAAGTAAAGAAACTAAGAAATTGTGATAATTATAAAATATTACTATTATTTTTCTCTATTATTTTCCAATTAATAAGGAAAATTACCTGTATAAAGGTTTTCTAAGAGTTTGGAAGTTGTGTAATAGTATTTATGAAACCTACACTAAACAGATGTTAACTTAATATTTCCACTAAACAAAACAAATGAATAATAAGCATTCAAAGGTTTTCTTTTAATTAGTTAAAGGTACAAAAAATACTCTACATTGCCCTAAGTTATTGGATTTCTTTAGATAATATAATTAAGACGGTTTTTACCTGAGCACTTTTACCGTGCCTCGAGTTGGCCATGGCGTGAGGCGCCGGCAGCGGCTTGTTCGCCCACACCGAGTCTGCGGCTCGAACGGACCGCGTTTCCAACATGACACCCAGCTACCCTGGATCGGCCCCAGCCGTCTTCACTGCTTCATTGCAGTCCACACCACTCACCACTGCACTGCACCACACACCATACGTAACTTCAAACTTTTTACTATAATAACTCTTCCGTGGTTTTGCAATAGCATAAAAACCCACGATTGTTCGATATAGGACGTGCGAAAACCTAATCAAAAGGCTCTTAGTGATCTACGACAGACATCGCAATTTAATACGCCTCCGAACACGGGACACTCCACATTGGTCAAAATTTTGTATTTAGTGTTGCATACAACAAGTATGCAATAGTTTATATTTTCTATTCACACAAGAAACATAATGTTAATACTAAATTGTAAAATGAATTAAAAATCTTCACATCAGTCGGTGGGGCAGCAATAAATCAATAGACAAAAGAAAGGAGTTATTTTTATTGGTCTTTCTGCGTTTACCATCGACAAAATGCGACGATAGAGCTTAAATTTGCTAATGCCTTTAAATAGTGTTATATTACTTTATTATTATAGAGGAGAGAAAAAATTATTTAGGTATTATTTATAATATGCTGTTGGAAAAAATAGACATGTTTTGTACTGCAAACAATTACTTGAAATATATATTCTTGAAGACATCCAACGATAAGCTTCTATATTATATTATCTATCGCTTCAGCCTTTAACGTGACAGTGATAAGGGCCAAATTATTATTGACATTCTTTTTATAACGTATCTTAATAAAATTTAGGAACTTTATTACTTTGATCGTGCTTCTGCCTTCTAGGTGCTATGCTTGTCTGTGGAAAGATTGTCATTCTAATTTTTATGTCATTGAATTGTAAAGTGTAAACGTAAAGTTTTATGTAAAGATTTTTGAGTGCAACGTATCGTTAAATGCGATTATTTGGGAACTGTTTATAAATGATTTGTCCATCTGTTAATGACAATGTCTGATTCAGAGGCTAGTAATTTTTCGGGTAGTGGTTCCGAAGCAGGTAGTGTTGCTTCGAATCGTTCAAGAAGAAGTGCTGTATCAAATCGATCAGCAAAATCTCGATCGGTTTCACGTTCAAGATCCCGGTCTCATTCTGGTAGTAGAAGCCCTAATCGCAGCCGAAGCCCTTCTAGATCCCGTTCGCGATCAAGATCACGCTCTCGGTAACTTATGGTTATGTTTTATTCTGTTAATGTCTGAATAAACATAAATACCTAGTAATAAATGGCAACCACGTTATAATTCTGATAAAAATTTTAATTCGAAGCGGTTCCAATTTTAGAAAATAAGTGGCTATCGGCTAACTGAGTGCAGTCGTCATTGTAAATAATATTTTGTTTTTTTACAGAAGCCATTCTGTAGAATCTGGTGGTGGTCGTAATAAAGATGATGAAGCTAAAGAAGCATCTGGTGAGGAGGAGGTAGAGGTAAGAGCTATTTTTATTAATAAAATGTATTTAAGTTCACAGTTTTTGAAGGCAACACAATATAATTACTTATATTATAATAATTCTTATTAACTGGTTCGTGTCTTACCTTTAGGATGAGCAAGAGCCTGAGGGAGAGGATTTAGTTGACTCAGAGGAGTATGATGAAGATGAGGAAGAAGAAAGAAGAAGAAAAAAGCGTAAGAAGGACAGCAGATATGGAGGGTTCATTATTGATGAAGCTGAGGTAATTTTATAATATATAAGACCAATGAAGTCCCGCTACTATTGAATGAATGTAGCTTAGAAAATGATAATAGCAGCAATTAGACTATCTGTAATATGTTTAAAAGTTATTATCTTACTACTAAGTTTATTTTTATCTTGATTTAAATAAATTAATCTTTATTATTGTAATAAATCACAGGTTGACGATGAAGTTGATGAAGATGATGAATGGGAGGAAGGTGCCCAAGAAATGGGTATTGTTGGCAATGAAGTTGATGAAATTGGACCAACTGCCAGGGAAATTGAGGGGCGGCGCAGAGGAACTAATCTCTGGGACTCACAAAAAGAGGAAGAAATAGAGGAATATCTTAGGAATAAATATGCAGATGAATCAGCAGCACTTAGGCACTTCGGTGAAGGTGGTGAAGAAATGTCTGATGAGATTACACAACAAACTCTTCTTCCGGGCATCAAAGACCCCAACTTATGGATGGTCAAATGTAGAATTGGTGAAGAAAAAGCTACAGTTCTCTTACTGATGAGGAAGTACATTACATACCAATTTTCAGAACAACCATTCCAAATTAAGTCAGTTGTGGCACCTGAAGGTGTAAAAGGATACATTTACATAGAAGCTTACAAACAGACTCATGTTAAAGCTATAATAGAAAATGTAGGAAATCTACGAATGGGTGTGTGGAAACAGGAAATGGTTCCTATTAAGGAAATGACAGATGTATTAAGAGTTGTTAAGGAGCAGTCAGGTTTAAAACCAAAACAGTGGGTAAGACTAAAGAGGGGTCTTTATAAAGATGATATAGCTCAAGTAGATTATGTAGATTTAGCTCAAAATCAAGTTCATCTTAAATTATTGCCGAGAATTGATTACACAAGACTGAGAGGTGCCTTAAGAACTGTACAAAGTGAAAGTGAGGCAGCAAAAAGGAAAAAGAAACGTCGTCCAGTTGCAAAGCCGTTTGATCCTGAGGCTATTAGGGCCATCGGTGGTGAGGTAACAAGTGATGGTGACTTTTTAATATTTGAGGGCAACAGATACTCAAGAAAAGGATTCTTATACAAAAACTTTACTATGTCTGCTATACTTGCTGAAGGTGTGAAGCCGACTTTGACAGAATTAGAACGTTTTGAAGAGCAACCCGAAGGGATTGATATTGAACTTGCTGCTCCAGCAAAAGATGATCCCACAAGCTTACATTCATTCTCTATGGGTGATAATGTTGAAGTGTGTTCCGGTGATCTTGCAAACTTACAGGCTAAAATTATTGCGATAGATGGTTCTATGATTACAGTGATGCCAAAACATGATGCTTTAAAAGATCCTTTAGTTTTTAAACCAAATGAATTGAGGAAGTACTTCAAGCAAGGAGACCATGTAAAAGTATTAGCCGGTCGATATGAAGGTGACACGGGTCTTATCGTCAGAGTGGAGCCACAACGAGTTGTGCTCGTATCAGATCTAACAATGCACGAATTAGAAGTTTTACCACGCGATCTTCAACTTTGCTCAGATATGGCCACTGGAGTGGATTCTCTTGGTCAATTCCAATGGGGTGATATGGTCCAATTGGATCCGCAAACGGTGGGCGTTATCGTACGTTTAGAAAAAGAAAATTTCCACGTCCTAGGCATGCAAGGGAAAGTCTTAGAATGCAAGCCTCAAGCCCTTCAAAAGCGTCGTGAGCAACGCTCCACAATGGCTCTGGACGCTGATCAAAATACAATTCAGAAGAAGGATATCGTCAAAGTGATCGACGGGCCACACGCAGGTCGTTCCGGCGAAATAAAGCATTTGTACAGAAATTTTGCATTCCTACAATCGAGGATGTATCTGGATAATGGTGGTATTTTTGTGTGCAAAAACCGCCATTTACAGTTAGCTGGTGGGGCAAAGAGTAATGCGACAACAAATAGTCTGGGATTGGGTTTCATGTCCCCGCGTATTCAGTCGCCGATGCATCCGTCCGGACGTGGAGGAGCAAGTGTGAGGGAAAGAGGGGGCCGATGGGGGAGAGGGGGCATGGTGGCGAGGGACAGGGAGCTAATTGGCGTGACGATAAAGATCACTGGCGGTCCATACAAGGGAAATGTGGGCATAGTGAAGGATGCCACAGCTAGTACCGCGAGAGTGGAGCTTCACTCGACCTGTCAGACAATATCCGTGGACCGCAGCCATATTGCAGCTGCAGCAGGTGCAGGAGGCACGGCACGTGGAGGAGCATCCAGGTACATATACATTTTTTTGACTGAAACAATTAAATGTTTCTTTTGCTTTAAAATATTTCGGTGAATTAAAATGTTACATACACCTCATAATAAAATAACTAAGGTTTTTTTTGGTGTATTTTTATTAAAAATACATTTTTAATATTCCAGTTACAGCCGTACCCCAATACGGGCGTCTGGGGCTCATACCCCCACATACCGAGACACTGGCATCAAGACCCCCATGCATGGATCGGCGACACCCATTTACGAGGCTGGAAGTCGTACCCCGCATTATGGCTCGAGTACCCCTGCACACGAGGGCAGTCGTACCCCAGCCCATGGGGCATGGGACCCCACAGCTGCGAACACACCCGCGAGGCAAGACTTCGATTATGGATTGGATGACGAACCCCCATCTACTTATGAGGGTACTTCGTATACACAGGTAATTTTTAGGTTATATCAAAATGTAGATAAATATATAAAGACAGTTGTAAACAGTGCTGTCCAAAGCAGTCATGCGATTCTAATCAATATGAGAAGTTTTGCGAACTAAGGGAAGTTCCGGCTAAAACCAATGGGACTTGTCTGTGTGCGAATTTAACACTCTTGAAGCTAAACATCGTGAGAAAACCGGCATGCCATGCCATTGCCCTTTAGAAATAAATACTATTCTTCATTTAGGACAATTCTTGATTTGGGTCTTTAAAAATAACAATAGAATAGTGACGGATCTGACAAATAGTAAACTTTACAGGGCAGCCATTTCAAAATAATATAATCATGTTAGTTTTTTTGTCATATCTTTTTTAATTCATATTCTGTAATTATGAAAATTGGCATACAAGCAAACAAAAGGGTTTGTTTTGAAACAATAAAAATAATAACATTAAATTACAAAGTTTTCTAGAAAAATCACATGCTTCTTTGAGCGTACTTATCAAATCCGTCTAAAAATAATTTTTTTAACACATAACACATGGATTTTTTTAATGTAGCCGTAATATTTAGTCAATGTAGTATCGAAATGTGATAAAAAGTGGATTTTGAATTTTTTTCAAATCCGACATTGTTATACGATCATGACGATATTTCCTTCATATATTAATAATAACTTTTATATCTGAATTTTTCAGGGTCCCTTCACACCACAAACTCCAGGAACAATGTACGGCTCAGACCATACATACAGCCCGTATCGTCCCAGTCCCAGTCCCAGTGGCTATACCGGAGGATATATGGGTACACCCAGTCCTGGCGGATATTCCCCCCGCTCCCCTTACGCGGGGGGTTCCCCTACTCCCGATTGGCATGCGCCAGATCTTGAAGTCAGAATTCGGGATAGTGATAGTGGCTTGGGAGGCCAAACGGGGGCTTTGAGGGGCGTTAGTGGAGGTGTGTGTACGGTATACCTCCAGGGTGAAGATAGGTCGGTCAGTTTGCAAGCTGACTTGTTGGAGCCGGTCGTTCCGCAGCGCGGGGACAAAGTTAAGGTGAGTTCAAAAGTCAAAAACTCTCCGCCACTCTTTTTAATCGCCAAGTTTTTTGTTTTACACAACGTTTGTAAGGAGCTGCAACCATTACACCGTGTTCCACATGACATCTTAAGTAATAAATAATAATAAATTAAACTGAAAAAAAAAGATTTGTCCTCTATCAGCAGGCACGAACCCCCTTATTCCTAAAGAACAAAGGTTTATTCTTCAAAAACGAAACTGGGCATTAAAATATAACTTTGTAAAAACCAATTAAAAAAATATATAGCTATGAAAGTGTATAATACGTTTGCCACCGAGATTGTTCTTGTCAGTATGAATATTCTTCACAGAAAATAAAATAGTTTTTCTTAATAGGCAAATATCCCAAAGATAGGAATTCAACTTCCAATTCCACGATTAAGCCCATGTGATTTAACAATACTATTATTACATTTTCCATGAGGTTTCCCCGAGATCTTTGGTTCGATCCCCGGCTGTGCACCAATGGAGTTTCATTCTATGTGCGCATTTAACATTCGATCGAACGGCGAAGGAAAACATCGTGAGGAAACCGGCTTGCCTTAGACCCAAAAAGCCGACGGCGTGTGTCAGGAATAGGGTGCTGATCACCTACTTGCCTATTAGATTGACAAATGATCATGAAACAGATTCAGATATCTGAGGCCCAGACCTAAAATGGTTGTAGCGATGATGATTTATTTTATTACATTTTCCATAAATTAATTTAATTTAGAAGCTAAGGCGACTAAGGTTATGAAAAATTACGTCTTTAAAAAGACATGCATAGCAGTCGACTATTTCAGTATGACTGCAAAAACTTATTGAATTTGACTTTGACAGAAGTCATACTTAGCCTAAGTCTCGATTCTTCGCAACGACACTTCTACAAAATTGTTGTCAATGTTGGTTAAAACAAAGGTATTTTCCAGGTTATATCTGGCGATGACCGTGAGGCTGTAGGTCAATTAATCTCGATCGAGGACAAGGAGGGCGTGGTCAAATTTGTCGGCACAGACGACATCAAGATTATGCAGTTGCGGCGTCTTTGCAAAATGGCCACAGCTTAGATATTGTTATAATTTGTCTCATGTAAAAATATAGTAGCTTTGCATTTTAAGCCATTGACGTTTAAGTGTAATTCCCGCCAAATAGTTGACATTAGATTGCTCAGTTTTGTAGTCTGTGCGGAAAGTGAACCCTCGTGGGACTTGAGAGCGCAGCAGTGCTAAATTACTGTTTTAGTTATATTGACAAATGTTACGTCACTATAGTGCGACAGTAACACTTGATACAATGAAAAAATTAAGTTTATAATTTGTGTGAATAAATGATATTACGCTAACGTCCTGTTCTCTTTACGCACAGACTAGTAAATCATAAAAACAAATAAATTATCAGTTTAATCAGTGGAAACATTTCCGAGTTTCAAGATCGGTTCAGTTTCTTCGTAATATACATATTTTAATTTTCCGTTGACATGTATTTGAAGTCGATTTATTTTTTCTGAATTATATTTCATATTAAATTACATTCACCAAACCTCATTTGTCTGCTTATTTGGTAAATTGTCATACAAAATCTTTGACCCCATGTGTCAGTGTGTGTTTTCCTGATTAGTGGTACTTGATTCCTAACGAACTATTTCCAATAGGTTTTATTTTATTTCTCATGTTATTTCAATTCCTATAATGTAAGAAAAAACCTGGTAACGTTATGTTGTATAGGCTACTGTTTGTTATTGAAGTACTTACTTGTGAAGAAGTACTTAGCATATTACTAAAATATACTATGCATTTTTGAACATTCGCTATGCAGAATTTTACCAAGTTAGGTATGTACCACAATTTTTTTATAATTTAGTAAAATTTCTTTCAATGCAAAGCTCACAATTTCTATATTTTAATGACACCGTATGGAATACATTATTTTTGACATATTAAACAGGTTTGTTGAAATTATAACAGATTTTAGTTAATAAATAAAATAAATCAAAATGCTTTTTATTTTTTAATACTATTCCTACGCCCTAAAGGGAGGATGATGGCCGGAATGAAGGCCCCAGTGGCTAAGGTCAAGATTTATACTTGGGCTGTTCAATAAAAATTTGATAATGGGTAGGACAAAATTATCTTTGAATTTGATTTTATTTTCGAACCTTTCAGGATTTTATACTTTGTATATATTTGTTCTAAAGCTAAATTTTATTTTTTAAATGATACATAAAAAAATCTTGTAGCGCATCAAAAACAGAAAACTGCGTCATCTTGTAAATGTAAGAGATGTTTTAACAGCGGAAATAGAAAGAAATTACTATTAGCTAGGTTCACCGGTGATTCACGGGTGACCGTGATTGATCTTAAATGGCAGACAGACATAAATAAACACTTGACTTGCTTGACTACAAATCAAGCGAGTTTGCCACGCCGTTGCGTGCGTATTTTCTCATATAACTTTGTTATGTTTGTTATCCTGCGTGGAAATTCATCGTCATAGTGGCTCCTTGATTAGGATATTCATATTGGTAGGGGAGCCCACGATGCTAAATGGGGATTTACTCGAGCGTCGTAGAGACCTATTGGGATGCAAAGCTTAGATAATAAGAAGAAAAAAATGTTATATGATAAATTCCTTTTCATCGGTGGGGGAAGCGGCTATAGATAGTTAAATATGTAAAAAAAACTGTTGCATGGACATCCTCGAGCGCGTCAGATATTGATAGCATCTATGCCCTACGTATTTTTAATAATGTACGTATGTTAATCTGATCGTTTGCATGATGCGGGTGGTTGTATTTAAGGGTTGAAAATGAAAAAAAAAAAATTATCGAGCGCGTCAGATTTTCTAAGGGAGTGTTAAGTGCACCAAAAAAAGCTCTCATTCACTAATCTGACGATTTCGATGGGACGCAAAAACACAGGCATTTTCGTAATTTGCAAAAAAAAATCGCAATTTTGAAATACTCAAGCGCGTCAGATTAAGATATATGTGGTTCATCTTTATGTTCTAAACGTACTGTCTCATAATCTGACGATTATCTAGAGGGATTCGCCTGATCTGACAAAAAAAATTTAGAAAAACGGTTCACCTAAAGGGCCATCCCTGCAACTTCCCGCTAATTCCATTCCTGGGCGCTTAAAATTGATATTTTGAGCTCGCTGAGTTCAAAGAAATAACATTTCTATGCATTTGAGCTCTCCCAGCTCGAAAGTCTGATAGAAGTGTCATAGAACACTATTTTTGGAATTTTCAAACCGCAATAACTTTTGAATGGATCAAGCAATTTTCACGCGGTTGGCGGCATTCGACGCAGTTTTATCATTCCCATAAGTAATTTTGCAATTTTAATTGATCGAACCACAAATTTCGGAATAATCCCGAATAAACACTTTTTCGGGTTTCTTTCGTTCACGATATCTCTCGAACGAATAAACCGCTTTTGACCAGCTTAGTGGCGATCAACGTGGTTTTTCAAGCTCAAAGGCGGATTAGTTTTTGAAGTTGATCGATAAAGAAACCACTTTAAAAAAAAATATTTCTTATTTTTTTAAGATTTTTCAAAATTTCTCAAAATCTATCGGTCCGAATCGGTTCAAATTCACAGGAAATGTAATTTTGAGGGAAATATTTAGAACGCCGTTTAGGAGATTCCGATCGGTTTAAGGAAATGTAGGCATCACGCAGCTGCACGCATTTAACTTTATCGACGAATTTTTGTTATTTCGGCTTGCGGAAATCGTCAGATTATATATTTTTCATTATTCTTGAATTATTTCCTTCAAAATAAAAAAAAATTAGCTACGCTCGAGAATGTCGAGATGACGTTTTTTTTTACAACTTTGTTGCCCTCCCCTTTTTTTCCGTCACTCTCAAATTGTCAGATTAGTGGAATATACACTTTTTAGGATGTAATTAACTCACCCTACCTTAATCTGATGCGCTCGGGAATTTCTGATGGTCAATTTTTTTTTACTAATCTGATCCTGTCTCCTTCACAGGCGGCCTTATATATGGACCTCATGTTTTGTGGAGGTACTTAACCGAGTACAAGCTATCCCCCTGTATATTAATCTGCCGCGCTTTAGTAAATCCCGAAATCCCCTCTTGGGCTCCCCTACCATATGTCACAGAAAAAAATATTGCTTTTTTATTAATATAATTGCAATGTCTGGCCATATTTATTTTCATTCCAAGGAAAAATATATTTCATTATCTATATTTATTGAACACACCCCGTATGATTAGCGGTCGAAATAACGTTGATAGCGCGTGTCAGTGTATGACGTAATCGTTCCTGCAGAAAAATAATAATCAGTATTCTGAGTTAAATATTTTTATATAAAAAGAATTATTTATCAATTATAATTGACAGGTTAAACATGAAGAACCCGTAAAATGTAAATGCATTCATATAGATAACACAATGTAGAGAGAGAAAATTAATGTTTCTAAATTTACATTTACTGTCAGTTGTCATTTGTCAATTCAAGAGCGAGAGAGGGATCTATAACCATTTCAAACTTAAACAATGAGTAGAATAAATTAAATAATTGTAATGTAAAAATGTGATAGTGAAAGTTTAATTATATAACAATTATCTTGCATATTAAACAAACCACAAATAATCAAATAGCCATTAATTGCAGAAATTAGACGCCTGTGTCATTTATACTTGCATACTTTCCGATATTACTTACGAAATATGTATCATTATTATTATAAATTATCGTAAATGTTTATAACCTGTAGTAACAACGAATGGAAACTTTACAATAAACAATCACGGGCTCCCTGACGGTCATGAGCTCATGGTATTTTTGTTGTACAATTATCTATTAATGTAACTTTGTACACGATAATATAGAATAAATAGTTTTAATTAAGACCTATCGCAAACAGATGTTTTGGAAACTGTGGCCGTAGTCGACTTTAGCTTAGGGATGATCGATGTTAGAAAAACATCGATATTGACATCGATGTCATAATCGAAAGCCCAACATCGATGTTCGATATTTATCAAAAACAAAACTCGTTCTCGTTCAGTCAGTTAAAAAAAAATTGGAATATGTAATAATTTGCTCTGTTTCTTAATAAATATCGAACCATTTCACTATATTTTATTTCTTTGTCAATTATTAATGCAAAAATCATCGATGTTATCCAACATCGATGTTTTTGCTTTCAACATCGATGATCATCGAGCATCCCTACTTTAGCTTCTCAACGATTCCTTAGGGTGCGTACAGACTATGTAACATGTTATATAACTTGTGTTTTTTAACACGTCCACAGTATGTAACCTTGTTATTCAACATTATAACATAAAACAATACTGTACACATTAGAATAACAATGCAATATAACAATGTTATATAACCATTGTCGTTTGTCGTTCTCCAGTAGGGATGTGACATTCTGCATAAAAAATAGATTTTTTAGTAATCGATTATTAAATATGGCAACCAAGAGGCCATAAAAGAAACAGAGGTAGGCAATTTAAAAGGTGGGCCGATGAAATCATGGAAATGGCAGGAAAGACTAAGACCTGGACGAGATTGGTATACAATAAGGAAAAATGGAGGACAATGGGGGACAATGGGGGAGGCCTTTGCCCGTAGGCACACAGAATCGGTTATCGTAGATTAAGAAAAATAACAGTTAAAATGTATATATTTAGTATTTCTGATAAGGCTGTAAATAAATAATAAATAATCGATTTTTTTATTAATCGATTTTTTCCTAATTTTTGAATTAATTTCAAAATAATCACCCTAAGTATCTTATTTTTCATGGTTTTTTTACTGAAAAATAAACAATAGAAATTATAAACACAAATTAACGTTTAAGAATAATCAAAATCAAAATTAACTTAATCTCGTTTTGATAGATTTTAGGTGAAATTTGATAAATGCTTAGTTATGCCTTTTCAGTAGCAAATTGCAGTATTTTTGTTGTCTTTTTAATTGTATGTTATCTTGTGCTGCTGAATAAATTTATTTTACTTTTAAATTATAGCGTTCCATTCAAACTTGAGTCTTTGTACCTAAAATTAACTGGTTTTATCATCCTTTCGATGTTTTATAAAAAAAACATCAATACATCTTCAAAGAATCGTATTCAATGTATCGCATTCTAAACATCGATGTATATCAAATATCCGTAATAGTTCGAGGTCCGGGTTATAAAAGACCAAACATAATGTCGGGAGGTGGCAGTGGAAAGGTGACTATGATTTATTTTCAATTATAAAAATAATCGATCAATAATCGATTATTTTAAATATAAAAATCGCGTAAAAAAATCGATTTTAATAGATTTTTTTAATAATAGATTATTTTTTCACATCCCTATTCTCCAGTGCTATCCACAATGTCGACACGAGAGGACGTTTTGCTGGCTGCGGCAGCGACTGTTGTAATTTTAAATAACAAAAGAAATACAAAAAAAACCTAGATGCTGGGTTCATATCAATAACATAACAATATAACATTGTGGTACATATCAATAACTTGTTATTATAACATGTTTTATAACATTTAGTGTCCACATTATCTGAAATATGTTGTATAGCAATGTTGTATAACATGTTATGTTATATAGTCTGTACGCACCGTTAGCTCGCGCGAATGTGTGAGGACATGAGTCATGACTGGTTTTAAAAGTCGTTCACCGACACCGACTCGTTTCATACTGACTTGCGAATTGTGACTTGGTCATTTGCGTCCGCGTAGAATACCAAACATACCGCGCTGTGTAAAATGTTATTATCATTGTTGTGGTAAGTTATTAATTTTCATTAATTCATAAACAGTGACAGTACCTATATACGGATGCGTACAAATCTGCGTGCATGGACTTAAATTGCAAATTCAATACTTAAAATACGTACCCACAAGTAGAAAATGTGTACTATCGATAAATTGTATAAAATCAATGTTAATCAGTCTTCTCGGTATTTTGAAGTTGAAGGAATAGTATCTTGCTCTCGAATGTGTGATAATTTGTAAGTCCAGGCTTCCCTAATCTATACAATTTTAAGTGTTTATCATGCACAGATCGGTCAATTGTTTTTTTAAAATTCTTTGGACGTATTAAAAATTTAATTGTATATTTTTAATTGTTAATAGGTACATATTTTGATAAAACTCTTATTTACTTGAGTACTACCCCTCGTATTTATGTAATCGCTTGTTATTGTGAAGTCTTGGTAATTTGAAATTTATCTCTGAAAATTTCAAATTATCGAGAGTCGACGGTATTTTTAAAAGAGGACATTTATTCAACTTTTTTATGTAAACATTAAGTACACAAATTTATTATATTATTTACATAATTCGACAGTTTCCAGTCTTTACATCGGTGGTCAGCGTGAGTACTATATTTATTTAAATACGTGTAATAATCAGTTATAATTGTTTAACAGCTTAACTCTTTTTGGGTCAACCCTTTCATCTCCACCTTTAATACTCACGCCATTGCTTGAACAAAATCGCACAGAGGAAGCAAGAAATGCATCAGCCGTTGACCCCAATTACTTTCTTCAAACTAAGAGTTACACGGGATTTTTAAGCGTCGAAGACGATAGTAATCTATTCTTCTGGTATTTTCCTGTGAGCGGCACCAATGTGCCATGGGTTTTGTGGCTTCAGGACGAAGTTGGTATGACAAGCTTGGAGGGTCTATTTTCTCAAATTGGGCCTTTTTACTTCGTCCGTAATGATACCAGGTTCGTTCCGATCAAGGAAAGGAATTCATTGAAAGGTATGTAATTTTTTACAAATAATGAAGCTTCATCGATCCAAGTAATTTCAAAACTCAAAACTCAAAATATCTTTATTCATGTAGGTAAACAAGTAGGTACGTATGAATTGTCAGAAAGAAGTTAAATTAATTGTAAATTTACATTTACTACCAGCTTGCAAGTCAAGGACGTAGAGCGGGTAAGAAGAACTGGCAAGAAACTTTCCGCCACTCTTTTTAATCGCCAAGTATTGTCATACAAATTGTTTGAACTGGAGCAAATCAATCCCAAGGATTAGGATCATTTAAGTATTCCTCAAATTTATAAAAAGCTTTATTGATTAATTTTCGTTTAACGAGGGCTTTGAATTTATTCAGTGATAATTTTCTAATTTCGCTTGGGAGTTTGTTGTAAAAACGAATACAATTTCCATATAAGAAGCGGTTTATCTTTTGGAGCCTGGCTGGTCGTACACTCAAATTAGTTCTATTTCGCGTATTATACTGATCGTATTTCATATTTCAGTAGTGAAGAATACGACTGAGAAGAATTTTCTTCTTTTTTATTTACGAGTAGATACTCGTAATTATGTATTCAAAACAATATTTTCTTTGTATTAAAAATACTTTTAATTTTTCCAGAAAGGGAGTATTCATGGAACAAACAGTTTTCTATGGTGTTTTTGGAAAACTGTGCAGGTGCAGGTTTCAGCTTTGGTAATGACTTAACAAGAACTAAGGAAAGTGTAAGTTTTTAGATGAAATTTTTTGTAAAGTGCTTTTTGGAATTATAATAAAATTATTTATTTATAAATAATAATAAAAAAAAAAAATTTTTTACAATTATTTATTTTTGCGTGTTTGTAATGGTGAACTTTTGAAGTTAAACCATGAAACTGATTGAATTTTTCTTTTATAAAGTTATTTTTATGTTACATAGTCTAAATCAGTTTCCCAAATTGAATAAATTCCTTATATTGCCTTTCAAAAATTTAGAGCCAAATGAACATACATAATTATTAATATTAAAAAAAACGTGTGTGAACTATGTACACGCGTTAGAAGTTTTTGGCGTAACAAGATAAAAATCTTTTCAAAAATTTTATTCTACGTTTTTAGAAACACTAACTATAGAAAAAACTAAAATGTTGACTATAGCTAACTTCAAGGTGTCGGTTTTTTGTCACTGTATGCGCTTGCATCGTAAAAATTTACTCTCATCACTATACCCTAACGCGCCAAAAGAAGTATTACTTCAAAAAGTTTAATTGTTCACTTAAACTTGAAACTGAAATGATAGGTTTAATAAGAAATTTTTAGTGAAACACAGTAAGTAAATTTTCAAAAGATACATAAATTATATCATTCAAATTACCCCCAGTGGGACGTGAACCGCACGTTGGGAAATATGATATAATACGACATAGTAAATGCAGGTTTAAGCTGTCTACACACCGCAGCCGCCGCCGGCCCGCCGGCACGAACCCGGCGGGCAAGGCCGGCGGCCTTAGTTTTACGATGTTGCCGGCGGCTTGCGCCCGCGCGATCTTCCCCGCGGCACGCCCCTCTCCGCTCTTCACCACCGGTTGCCCACCGGCTTTTAAGAAATAGTGACGCGTCAGTGTTTTTATCGACTAAACATTATGGAATCCGTTAATGAAGTGGAGAGAAAAATAAAAAATTTAACAAGTCACTAGCAAGCACTTGGCAATCACTAATTGTGAACACTGCATGCCGCGACTGTATGTCGTGCCGCCGGGAAAATTGTCAGGCTCGCAACTTCTAAAGCCGCCGGGTTCACCCGCCGGCATTAACCCGCCGGGTTCGTGCCGGCGGGCCGGCGGCTGCGGTGTGTAGACAGCTTAATACGCTGAGCACAGCTAGTATACTATAGAAATTAAAATAATTTTTTAAAATATTTCTAAGATATATGATATTCTTAGAAATCACAAACGATAAATATTAAAAGAAAGAAAACACTCAACCTAGGAAGTTTTATTCCTTACCAAACAATTTTTAATTAACTAATTACCACAATGAAAATTATATTCAACCAGAAAATAATATTTGACACAACTCAATAAAAAATAAAACACTAAAGCGTCCGTCACGTCCGAGAGCCAATCGCAGAATACCCCCAGTGTTCCCAGTTCTACTCCTCTCTGTTACCCCTCACTCGGTCCGACTTGCTCTGTGGAGATTGTTTTCTAAGAATATCTTTATTAAATGCATTATCTATGTATGGACTATTAATACGTACACGTACTATAATAATATATTATATTTTATTATTAATTTATTTTAATCACGAGTACATTATTTCTATATACTACAGTGACTTGTATCTCTGGTAAAATTTTAAAAGGAAATATTTGTATATCTGTATGTAAACGAATTAACTCACAACTACTGTAGGTATATAAAAAAACTGAAAATTAAATGTTTTAATATTACAATTCTGCTTTATCCCCGTTATCAAAGATATTTTAAATATAAAGATCCACCCGGGACACGCCGCTATTGTATTAAAAAAAAATGATTGTATAATATTGCTATTTTATAATATATAATGTTTTTTTTTTTCAATTCGTGTTTTGCAGCTCTCAACACACTTGCTAAGGGCGGTTCAACAACTGGTACAAATATATCCGGAGCTGTCTACAGCTCCCCTTTATATCGCTGGTGAAGGTTATGCCGGGCATTTCATACCCGATCTAGCCTTGAAAATTCATGAAGCTAAAAATGATTCGGCAACAATTAATCTACAGGTATGTTTTATAAATTGAGCCGTCTTAGCTTTAGCGTGCGTCTATCGACACTGAGGTCGTAGGTTCGATCCCCGGCTGTGTAAAAATAGACTTTACGTATATATTATGCACATTTAACATTCGTTCGAACGGTGAAGGAAAACATCGTGAGGAAACCGGCTTGTCTTAAACCCTAAAAAGTTGACGCACAATACTTGCCTCTTTGATTAACAAATGAGGATCATGATACAGAAATCTGAGGTCCAGACCTAAAAAAAGGTTGCAGCGGCACTGGTTTCTTTTATTTCTATAGGTCGTAGATTTATTTATTACGAAACAAACACATACATAACTAGTAAACCTCGTAGAAACAGAAAATCAATTGTAGAAAATAGAATATACCAAAAGTGTTTCACAGATTCATTTTCAATGTGATTCGGTAAAAATGACAAAAATACTAATTATAACAATAAAAAAAGATACAAGACTTAAGTATCTTTAGTTTTAATAATTCGCTTGCCCCTACAGTCATAAAGCACTATTACGAGTGTTTTAATGTTTTCTCATTTTTGACTTCCTTGGGATGTACTATAACTGTATATTTTTGCAAAACATTTTACTATAAAAAGGGATGTCTTTATTCTACAGAATTATTTATGCACAATGTTAGTAATACTCGTTTACCTATCTTACCTGAAATAGATCGCAACAACCATAAATATAGCTTTAGTTCAGATAACTCTACTAAAAAATCATAAAAGTTAATGCGACTGTTTATAAACGAAGAAAGAGTGGAATGAATCTGTAAGATTAGCTTTTAAGTTTTTAGTTTGTTATTAATATATATATTATATATATATTTTTGTATTACTTTAGATTAAGGTTCTATATTTTTTTTTATATAACATTTGGTTCTGCACTTCTCGCACTCATAATGTTTCTTTTTTTAGTTTTTCTCATTAACTAGGGTTGCCTGGAAGAGATCGCTTATTAGCGATAAGGCCGCCCGTTGCATCCCTTATAATTTTTTATTGCAACGAAGTGTAAACAAATAAATAAATAAAATAAATAAATAATATATCCCTGTTTCACCAAGGTCCATAATATTTCCGCGAAAAGAGTGGTAAACATACATACGTTCTAAACATTCGTCAAAATGTGCCGTCGTAATGTGTCACCCGTTAATATATTTATTATAGAGAAACAATCGAAAACGCTTTTCCTCTTCATAATAGTCTAATTAGATGAATTACTGTAATGTACATTTAGTTATTTTTTAACTATTTACACTAAATACATAACAACAATGTTGAAATCGTCGAATAGGATAAAAATGCTTTCATTTGATATATTTGTAATGACATAGTACATAGACATATCATTTATTACAAACACACACACACATAAACAAACAAAATAACAATAATCAACGAAAATTAAATAAAAAATATAATGAGAGATATATAAAAAAAAATTGTGCGTGTACTAGGTGTACACACGTAAGAAGTGAAACTTCTTTATGATCTTATTTTTCGAAAAATGATCTACTATAAGCAACTTTACAGAAATTCGTTAAATTAGATAAAGTTTAACAAAAGGCTTTTATTATCATAGACATGAATACAAATATTTCATTTTACCTTATTACTACGAAGATTATTATAGAATTTCATTAATTGTAATACAGTAGAACCTCGTTAAATCGAACCTCGATAAGTCAAAAACCTCTAAATCTCGAAAAAAATGTTTTGTTCCCTTCCCTTAAAACACCAAAACCTCCATTACTTGAAATCTTGACCCTCTGTTAATCGAAATAATCACCGAGTCCCTCCAAGCCATTTTGGTACATATTTTCACTCTATAACTCGAAAAATTAAATTTGACCTCTGTATCTCGAACATAGGAACGTTTTGTGCGTGCGATGATGGAGTTATGACTGCTGGGACATTATCTGATGACGAAATTATCGATTCAGTAGCAGTAGTAGACGTGAATAGTACATGCGCTCCATGGGTTTCCATCAAAGAGGCGCGAACCGCATTGAATACCTTACGTAATTTTATAGAGCAAACCAGTACCTAACTCTGAAGAAGAAGAATTTTCTGCTCTTTATAGATTAGACAATGCTATAGATAGAGAACAACCAAATTATCTAAAGCAAAAAAAAATGACTGACTTTTATTAATACCATATTTTTTATTTTAAAATGATTTGAAATAATGTTGATTTATAATAAATAAAAATATGTTTGTCACCTCTGCAAGTTGAATTTCTATTTATTTTACCTCTCGAACTCAAAATTTATAAGAATAAACCTCAAACTCTTTATGTCGAATCAAAATCCGCCTAAGTCGAAATCCTCCATAAGTTGAAAACTCTATAACTCGAATTTTTTGGCGTCTCCCTTGATGTTCGACTTATAGAGGTTCTACTGTAGTATTATTACTATCATTGAAAAACGTGACGATTTGCTACAAAATTTCTCCTATACGTCGATAAAGAAGTTTCATTCCAACGCCGATAAAGAAGTTTGACTTCAAAAAGCAACATGGCGCGTAACCGAAAAATGTGACGCGTAACGAAAAAATGTTACACTAAATTTTTTTCCAACCTCGATAAAGAAGTTTCACTTCAAAAAAAAAATGTGTGCGTGTACTAGTGTACAGTGTACACACGTAAGAAGTGAAACTTCTTTATGACCTTATTTTTCGAAAAATTATCTACTAGGTATATGCAACTTTACAGAAATTGGTCAAATAAAGTTAAATTAGATAAAGTATAACAAACGGCTTTTATTACTATAGACATTGATACAAGTAATAGAATTATTACTATAATTGTTATCGTTATCATATATTTTTGTTATTAATGGCTTCGAATCTCTTCGAATCAACCGTGGTAGGGACAAGAAAAAGATGCGCTTAACGGTTAAATGTGACGCGTAACCGAAAAACCGGTAATTTTTTATATATAAAGAAGTTTCACTTCAAAAAAATCCCTTTTCCCATTCGGTTTGTTTCAAGTGTGTGTGCTGTGGCTGTAATTGGCCCAGGCTCAGCATTATGCTGAGGAGCAGACTGATCCACAGCTCATTGTCATGGTCATTCTGCCAGAGTACACATCACCTAGTTTAATAAAACCTTCTTTTATTTTTCCTGAAAAAAAAATAGCGAGCATAGGCAAGCGAATTAGTCTTTTAAATTTTATATCTTATATTTCAGGGTCTAATTTTAGGTCACCCAGTTTTGAATGCAGAGAGTATTCAAGATTACATATCGGTGTTTCTTGGCTTTGGATTAATTGATAGTCAAGGTGCCATTGCAGCAAAGCCACTACAGGACAAATATCTTCAGGAAATTAACGTAGATCGCTCAAGCTCTAATGCATTCTCAGTAAGTAAAGTCAAAGATCATTTATTCATATAGGTAACACAATGTACACTTATGAACGTCAAAAACGAAATATACATTAAATGCTTCTAATTTTACATTTACTGCCAGTTCTCAAATCAAGGGCGTAGAACGGAAGAGAAGAAGTGGCAATAAACTCTCCGCCACTGTTTTTAATCGCCAATTTTTGATGTCGCATTTGTACTTATAAGTACACGCACGCTTTTTTTTTGGTTTTACACAACGTTTGTAAGGAGCTGCAACCATTACACCATGTTCCACATGACATCTTAAGTAATAAATAATAATCAAATAAATTAAAAACAAAGACTTGTCCTCTATCAGCAGGAGGCATGGTGAAATAGGAGCACGCAACTAACATTCTCGTGGGATGGGGGGGAATGTTAAAGGCGTGAGAGCTCGTCCACTGACTTTAAAATGTTTAATAATCGTTCACTTAAAATTATAATTTGTGTATTGATGAACACAATTACATATATAAAATTGGTAGTTTTCAGTTTATAATATGCTATGTTATCAATATGACAATACTATGATTTTTGTTTTGAGAAATAAAGATCTTTAAACATTAGCAAGATTCTTAAGAATATATTTATATATTTAATTAAATAAATATTAAAAGCTAACAATATAGTTATAGCACATAAATATTTTAACGTAAAGTCGTGCACTAAAATACTATATTATGTATAAGATTTTAACTCGCGCAAAGGACCTAAACAAGTTAGTATTTAAGAAGTACCTAGTATAGGTTTATCGTACGAGCGGGTGGTAATTGTGAAATATAAAACGAATCCTATTGGTGCACAGCCTGTAACAGAAATTCTAACGCACGACACACTGAAAATTTTATATAATTTAATCTCAATAAACCCATACTTTCGATAACATATATTGTATTTCAGTTTCGCGCGGAACTCATAGATTATTTAAAAAAGATAAGTGGCAAAACTCAGTCATTTAACGCATTCAAGGAGTACACAGACAACGATTATAATAATACCTTTTTCGATTATTTAACGGACGACGATGTTAGAAACTCTATTCATGTTGGCGACATTAAATTCTCATTACAAAATTACGCTGGCTTAATTTATATGAAGGATGATTTTCTCGCAAATGTCACTGTGACAGTTGAAAAACTACTCGAACATTACCGGATTCTTATATATTGGTAAGTAATATAGTGACAAAATTAAGTTTATTGAATTTATACTTCTCTTGGCGCGTTAGGGAAAAATTATGAGAGTAAATTTTTACGATGCGCGCGCACACCGTCACAAATAACCGATACCCGGAAGTTAGCTACCTAGGTAAGACTGAAAATGTTTAGAAAATAAAAAACGGCTTAATGTAGAAAGTTGCCAATATTTTTATTGTTTTTCGAAGTAATCTCCATTACTCTCTACACATCGTCGCATTCGATGAAACCACTGAGAAAAGGACGTCCCTCACGCGGATCATCATTGAGATTGCTACGTCCACGATTAAACTCGTTAAACCAATTGTAAATAATGGCACGAGATAGGGCTTCATTACGAAATGCTAATTGCAGCCTATCATAGCTTTGTTGTTGAGTAAGCCCACAACGAAAGTCATAATAAATCATTGTCCGAAAATTTTCTCGCGTTAGGTTCATTTTCATGTGTAGCAAGAGTTTTAGATTTGCCGCCAATTCACAAAAACAAAGGACAATTGAATGCAATATATTAACATTAGGTTACCAAAGAGTTCTAAAATTAAAATTCAAAAAATGTTTTCATTAGCAATGGTTCTAACTGGCCAGTTCTTAACATTTTCAGTGTTACCCACGTATAGTCAACATTTTAGTTTCCTCTATTGTTAGTGTAATTTTTTCTACAAACGTAGAATAATATTTTTGAAAAGATTTTCATCTTGATATGCCAAAGAAGTACAACTTCTAACACTTGTACATAAGTACACACACGCTTTTTTTAGCCTAAAATTGTTACAACTTATTTTCGTTACAGTGGTCACCTTTCTCTATCTATTCCTTGCGTACCACTTGCTAACCATATACGTAAGACTTGGCACTGGAATAAACGGGATGATTTCTTAAACGCACCCCGAGTTCCATGGTGGTTTAACGATAACATCGCTGGGTGAGTATGGCTTACGTATTAATTTAAAAACTATACCTTTTTTTTTTAATTTTTAATCCATCTGCAATCAGCCTCATGGCTTTTATCAGATTTTATAAGAAATAATCGCAATTAGGGAAGGCAAATCCAATAATTTCTATACCTAAATTACATATTTCAAGTATAATTTACATTTAATTTAAATGTTAAAAAAAACAGTTGAAAATCAACGCTATACCTTTCCGAGAGCTTGCATTTGTAACACAGATTTAAAGCTTTAACTGTTTTGTCCTTGTTTCTCTCCAAACACATTGTAAATAAATAAGCGTGACAAAATATGTTACTGTTACCTTTATAAATGTGAAAACATAGCAACAAAAATTAATAAAATGTCCATAAATATGTATTAGAGGTTATAAAACAAAAGACTTAACGAGGAAAGAAATTCGCTTGTTTGTTACACAGTCTACTGCAATCATAGACACGCGCCTCTATCCGCCGTTTCATTTGACCAATCACAGTCAAGCGCGCTATTCGTTAACATTCTCACGTTTTTATTAACATGTGAAATGGAACGCAATAAATATAAAAATAGTCTTTAGTTTATGCACGGTACCTAAAAGGCGCAAGAAACATCGTGTTATATAAATGTAAATTAGTGTTTATATTCGTTTAATATTTATTCCAGGTACATTAAGTCGGGTGGTAATTTAATGGAGGTTTTAATTACCAATACTGGTGACCTAATATCAGTGGATAAACCAGCAGAACTATTACACGTCGTTACGAATTTCATTAAAAAAACCGAACAATACTTTATCTTCCCACCATCATTCCTTACCAAAGACATAGTCAGCGTGCCCTATGTTGAAGCGGTGAAAATCGAACCCACCAGTTATAAGACTGGTTTGACTATAAGTGCTATTATAAATGTTATTTTAATCGCAGTTGTATTGTTGTTTGGCATTTTCTTGATAAGATACAGACGGAACTTGAAATTATTTCGTCCAGTTAATGAAGCTGATATTAATATGAGATAACTTCATTTTTGTTTTATACCTGCATTTGTTAAATTGTAATCTAAAAGCTATTTTCAACTAATTATAAATAAAATCAACGAATTCCTGTTATAAATTCATATATGCTCTCTTTATTAGTACTTTTCCAAACTATCATTTCGATATCGATTTGTAAATCGCTTCAAATGTGATATTTTTTAAAGAATTCTTTTAATTTCACCGGGACTCATGATAACATATATTTTCCAATTTCCCGTTACCCTAGTAATAATAATCGAGTAGTATTATATATTTCTATGAAAAGAAGAAAGTAAGAAAGAAGAAGAAGAAACGTGTATTATGTGAATTAAAAACGTAGCATTTATTTGGGTTATCTTAAGACTAATTGTATGTTCATTTGTTTATTTTTTTATAATCAAATTATATTTTTCGAAAAGCAAAATTGTTTTTAATTCAATAATTAATCTATTTTCTAATTTGAACTTCTTACTTTAAATTTAAATTCTTATTCATAATAAAGGTTGTTATATATGAATTGGCTTTAAAATAAAAATCCACTAAAAGCGTGGGTTGTGCTCGATAGACGAAAAATATGGCACAGAGCGCCCCACGCTTTTTCACAATAATACCAGTATTTTTTGTTCATTACCATTTTCAGCCTAAATTAGGAATTATTTTTCACTTTTTAGTTTGATGTGCTTTAAAAGCGTGTTTTTTAGTTTTTTTTAATTATTATTTATTTTTTATCTTTTTCATTTTTTTTTCGGATTATTGCATTGTCATCGATCTTTGAATTAAATCTGTCCGTTAAAAGTGGGTCAAAATCGAGTCCGAAGGAGTCGGTTACATACATACATACAGGTGAAGCTAATATAAAGCGTGTAAAAAGAAAGAATAGATGGGAGGACGGACACAGTGGATCCAAATTGGATGATTCAGCAAAATCCAGAAAATACTGGTTCACTCAAGGAGGCCTTAGGGAGGAGGGGTTCTTGCAGAACATCTACCAAAAACCTATTTAATCTTGTTATAAAATCAAAGAAAACATGTCATTAATTTAAAAAATAAATACACTTTTATGTTTCTCCACTAAGTAATTACTTTATAGATATAGATTTTATTACTAGATAGAGATTTTTTATTCATTATGTTTTTAACTTATTTTATTTCTTGCACTCATTTCACTGTATTCACTTATTTCACCAGTATTTGTCGCCCTTGTCTCTTCAGTTGTCATGCCCAAGATTTTTTTACAATTCAACAATTTCGTTGTAATTGCACGTAAAATAATGTTCGCTTCCTAAATTGGCGCCCCAAAAAACTGCCGCCCAAGGCTCCAGCCTACTCAGCCTGCTGCCCTGCGATTCTGTAACTCACTTTTCGAACTCACTCAGCGGTTTTCGCAACGGCGGTCGCTCTGAAATCAGTCGTGAAGCAGTCATTTTATGATTTGGCATTCTAATAAACAATAAACTACAAGCTTCCACCTTTTCAGAATGCCAAATCATAAAATGACTGCTTCACGACTGATTTGAGAGCGACCGGCGATCCGAAAACCGCTGTGTGAGTTCGAAAAGTGAGTTACAGAATCGCAGGGCTGGTAAATCCGCCACAGTATTTCACGCATTTCATTCAATTTATTTATTTTATTATTAAATATATATAATATATGGATATCCGCTGAGCTGTGTTAGGCTCAAGACTTTGCAATGTTTTGTTACCTCACTTTTTGCAACAATTGTAAGTTAAATAGCATATAACCTATAAAACTTTGTTCTTGATCCGTCATTGCGAAAAAAAAACAAATTAAAAAATGATACATGGTCTGTAGAAAATATTTATAGATCTTTATATTCAAGAATAAATTTATCAATGATAAACTTGGCGATTTCTGGTTGTTCACTCGGCACCATGTGACCCGCGCGCCGTAATAGCACATCAGCGAAATTCCCGCCATTCTTCTTGAACCTGCAAAATTGCATATACGTTTTACGTTTCTTCTTTTTTCTGATTATTTATACAATAAAATAAATAAATACAATCAGAATTCACAAAATTAAATGAAATAAGTCTTTATAAAGATAAAATATATCTGGTCTATATATTCTTGAAGCCTTGTTGTATGTCCAAAAAAATATAAACGATTTTAAAACAAATGGTGACTTTCACCAGTATAATACGCGAAATAGAACTAATTTGAGTGTAAGACCAACCAGGCTCCAAAAGATAAACCACTCCTTATATGGAAATTGTATTCGTTTTTACAACAAACTCCCAAGCGAAATTAGAGTATTATCACTTAATAAATTCAAAGCCCTCGTTAAACGAAAATTAATCAACAAAGCTTTTTATAAATTTGAGGACTACTTAAATGATCCTAATCCTTGGGATTGAATTGCTCCAGTTCAAACAATTTGTATGACAATACTTGGCGATTAAAAAGAGTGGCGGAAAGTTTCTTGCCAGTTCTTCTTACCCGCCCTTGACTTGCGAACTGGTAGTAAATGTAAATTTACGATTAATTTAACTTGACGATTCAAAAGTGTACTTGGTTACCCACTTGAATAAAGATATTTTGAGTTTGAGTTTCAAAATAACTATTAATAATAATAGCCTTTTAATTCAGATACTTTTACATTTAAATACGTTTCTATGGCATCTTCCTTTCGGTATCTCTGTGCCCTTTTTTGACAAAGGCCTCCGCCAAATCCCGCCATTCCTCTCAGTACTGTGATCATCATCATGACCTAGTCGGTGGTCTGACGACATCTTCGAGGAGGTTGGATTCCAGTGGATGCAGAGACCTCAGTGGCAAGGCGTGTTGGAGGAAGGTGGAGGAGGCCTACGTCCAGGAATGGACCAAAACAGAGGCTGAGGATGATGATTAATTGGAGTATGCGTAATACAGCAATTATGGTTTTGTATTGCTTTTAGGCGGCAAGTTCTTTCTATCCATAATCTACACAAAGTGGCATTGAATTGGAACAATGCAAGGTTTTTTCTGTCTCGTTTCTGTTCTGTTAGGTGTACCTATATAAAAAATATTTCCAGATACTTACGCTACAATTCTCTTGTTGCCAGCATTGCGCAGACGCCGTCGTGGGGCCTCCACGTACTCATCTCTTTTTGACCATTTTAAGCTCGAGTAGAGGTTTATTGATAAACCATATGGCAGCATCACATCCAACTGTCCGCTAGGAATTATTATTACACATTGTTGAAAGTTATTCTTCTAGTTTTCTTCCAAACGTCAGGCAAATACATGATAGATACTTGACATGTTTTATTTCCAATAAACAAATATATTGTATATTTGTTTATTTACAATATTCTTAACCTACATAGTAATAATAATAATTAAAAATAGGTGAATATTGAAATAAAACAAATGCGGCGAGAAAATGCTTCCAGCATTATGTACATTCTATAGGGACCAAACTTTTTACATTTGTTTTACTTTCTATTTATCAATTTTTAATTATTAATGTTATTATGTTTATAAAATTCCAATAAAATGCCTTCAAGGAGTAATACATGATTAATTTATTAAAAGAAGATAAATTCATGAATTTAAAATTAACAAACAACGTAATAAGCCACGTTTTTAAACTTTCTCTTTACTTGCTCACCATTCATAATTCAAAAAATATATCTTATTTGCGATGCGGGGCTCCACACGGGCAACCCTGACCCGTCAACCTTTAAAAACTATATGTCTGAACCTTCTTATCTATACTCTGATATCCAATATACATACAATTGCTTTCAATTGATAAATTAATTTTGAAAATCAGTTCAGTAGTGAGTTATGTAACCTAACATTAGTTACGTACAAAAAGTAAGCAATCATCGCACACTTGAAGCCAAAATTAGCCCTTTAGTTTTAACCACACTCATAAATTGTAATTTAACATTCTCGTTTCCGATAATGTCCAAAACATAAGTGTCACTTCGATTTGTGAACCTTTAGGTAAGCCAAGTTAGTGTTTGTTAACGTCGCAACTTAACCTAATTTAATGTTTTAAGCTCATATTTTAAACGATTAAAGACAGTTGTTACCCAGCTTCAAACAAAGTGTTTCATTTAACATATCAACAACAACCGCCACCGAACTTACCTAGTAAAAAACGTGTGTGTACTTATGTACACGCGTTAGAAGTTATACTTCTTTGGCGTGACAAGAAAAAAAACTTTTCAAAAATTTAATCCTTTGCCAAATTCTACGTTGCAGAAAAACGTAATTTGTTTCTAAAATGTTGAGTATAGCTAACTTCAGGGTGTCGGTTTTTTGTGACGATGTGCGCGCGCATCGTAAACATTTCCTTTCATCATTTTACTAACGCACCGAAAGAAGTATAACTTCAATAAATTCCAGCTACTTACTTACTTAATAAATAAGAATTACCTATAACACAAAACTCCATAGTGCTCCAGAAGTTCTTCAACGAACGGTTTCGTTGTATTCATAATATCTATCTGCATTTTTTCATACACCAGCTGATTATTTAAATCAAAAGATGCATTGCCTGTATGTATGTGGGCTCTGATATCTTCTCGCTGCACGAACTCCTCAAACGCCGGTACGCTGTTGTTTTGCTCTTCGTTGAAGTTAAATAAACTTACGCCGCTGTGTTTCTTTATGTACTCCAGGGTTTTGTTAAACGCCTAAACAGATGTAATATTTGTTTCAAAGATACGAAGATTTTTATTCCTTTCTGTCCATAGACAATTCTACTTGTCGCTGGTATTTTTAAACGATCTACAAACCCGAAGGCGAAGTCTACTAAATTATTTTAGATATTAAACACTGGCGAAACCCGACGTTTTTGTATGCAAGTTCAATATACCAATGACGCTACAAACGTTTAGGTCTAGGTTTCAGATTTCTGAATCTGTTTCGTGATCATTTCTAATAGGCAAGTAGGTGATCAATGATTAGATGAATCTCAAATGAGGTGGATCCTGTGCCTGACACACGCTGTCGACTTTTTGGGTCTAAGGCAAGGTCTTTCCTCACGATGTTTTCCTTCACCGTACGAGCGAGTGTTAAATGCGCTTATAGAAACGCCATTGGTGCAGTGAGTGGTTAAACTAGTTGAGGGAACCTATAGGTCGGAGAAAGAGAGTCGGAAAGAGTCAAGCCCCACTCAAATATCCGCCAACTTTATAATAATTCTTACCAATGCGGCATCTAACATTTTCTCCTCCTTTATGGCCTGAATGGCGCTGTCTTCAATTGTTTTCAGCACTTCAAGTTCCCGACTTTCGAGAAGACCAAGTATTCGACAGAATTCGGTGTAATGCAGCATGCTCAGAGGGTCTATCAAGCCATTACCAATTGCAATACCCTGAAAATTACAAAAAGGATCAAAGAATTTTAAATGTTTTCCTGCAAATATGTAATACATTTAAAAAAAGTACTTTCAAAAAATACTAAGGTTCCATACCGGCATATACCGTTCCACATCTGAACGTTTCTTGAGGCAGTTTTTGCCCTGATGCCCACTGAAGTATTTTCTAACCAATTCGACTTAGGGTCCTTCAACAAAAGAGCGTACCAACTCTTAAAAGGCAAAGCACTAGCGAGCCCTCTGTGAGTGTCTATGGGCGGCAGTATCACTTAACATCAGGTGAGCCGCCTTTTCAATAAAAAAATATAGTTAAATTCTCTGTCTTATCCAAATTGGTCAGAACGTTATCTCACTTGTTACCCACTTGAAACTTACAAAATCTAGAATGTAAGATAATTACCAAAGCGTAGAAATATTTTTCAATATTACTTGAATTGGAATGATTTGCTGTAATAGGAGAGTTGTAGAGGAATTCAAGAGGCAAAATAAGATCAAGCAATAAAAAAATAATTTATATAAACGCAAACAATATTTAGTTCAAGAGATTTTGCCGAGTTTCGCAAGACAGAAAAAAATAGGTTACAATGTATTTTGACAACAATAATCCCGACTAAAGTTTTTTTTATTGTTGACATCAGCGCTACGGATATTGAAAGAACTGAATGAAGCTCTGTATAGATTAGCGGAATCGCAAATTGGAAGTTACAGAGGACCCTTGATGTTAATGCTGCCTATTAGATACCTAGTTGAAGGATCGCGAGTACGTTTCCTGCATTTAAGAAACGGTAGCCTTACAAATATTTCACTAAGGCACGTTTATGTTTTATTTTTATGTAAAAGAGGGCAAACGGGCAGGAGGCTCACCTGATGTTAAGTGATACCACAAGTGCGTTGCCGGCCTTTTGGTACGTTATTTTCTTGAAGGACCCTAAGTCGAATTGTATTTGAGAGTCAAATGTAATTCGCGATATTTGTTTTAAAATAAGTGTTGTTTGATGATTTGCTATTTTAAAAGAGTACCGAGAGTTTTTTACGCCGGCTTTTTCTCTCGGCCTACACCCTCTGTCTTCTTTGCCGATGAGTAGGGTTGTCTACCGATTCAAATTTAATGACGTGGTGGAATAAGTGATACCTGTATTTTATGTTCCATAATAAACATTTTTTTATTTTTTATTTTAATTGGTTCGGAAATATATCGGCGGGCAGCTGGTTCCACATATTAATAATAAAAATAATTAAACCTTCAAATTAATTGGATGCTTTTCCATTCTTCTATGTATTTGAATGGCCAAGGCGGGTACGTATTTCCCAGCGTATGATTCACCAGCAACAAACAATGGTGCTTCTTGTAACTCCGGAAAAATTTTCAGGAATTGGACCAGAAATGTATGCATTTGATCTCCAACCTGGAACAAAACTTTATATTCTAAACTACCTGACCAGGCAAACGTTTTGCCAAGTACATATATTATGTCTAGGAGACATTTTTTAGTTCAATAAAAATAACTATCTACTATAATAGGTTGATCGCAGAGGGTTCAGGTTCGAGTTAAATGCGCACATAGAAAGAAAGTCCATTGGTGTACAGCCAGGGATCGAACCTACGACCTCCTCAGGATGAGAGTCGCACGCTGAAGTTAGTTATCTCATTTATGGAGGATTCTTCTCCGCTCCGAATAGCAGAATAAGGAATAAAATATCGGAAAAGTTATCAAATAACAATAAATTAATTAATTTTTTGAATGCAACGGCATGAGTTGACAATACGTCGCAACATTTTACATTGAATTCATGTCAGTTCAAGAAATTCCGATCTTGAGGTGAATGAGGAGATGCAAAACTAGGCTTTGATCTTGATCGAAGACATGTGTTACCTCATCAAAAATGTATATATCAGAAAGTGTTTTAACATGTAAAAACATTTCTGTATTTGCAAAAAAAGTTGTATTAATGAAATCCTAAGTTAAGTTTAACTAAAGTTAACACGCTATTATTAGACTGTTAGGCGGAACGAAGTTAGCCGGGTCAGCTAGTATATAAAATAAAAATAAATATAAAAAGGGAAAAGCCATCATAATTGATGTTTAATTTATAATCACTTACATCATCTTCATTATCCGTGTAGCCTCGATCATCGCCCGTGAAACTAAATCCGGTTCCCACAGGGTTGTCCAAGAAAAGCATGGAATAGTCGGAGTTCCAAGAAAATTGACGTTTTTTGACTGTAAATTTACCATTGATAAAGCTTACTGCTTTATTCTAGGTCTAAATGAGCTAGCGACGGATAGTGTCTGACAAAAAAAGCATTGCAAAATTCTATACTTTCTATAGAATATATGGAAGTCTAGCTCCCACGATACGGGGAATCCTCGTGTGGGCCCCCACACTTTCTTTTTTAATCACACATCCTTTTTATTATGTATAATTAAGTATGTTCTTTCTTTATTTAATTCTTATTGCAATGTGCTAATTGTACAGATACCGGCAAACATTTTGAACATTAAACAAGGGAGTGGGGTAAAGTTTGCGCAGCGCGGGACACAAACGTCCACTGATTTACCAATCACGCGGTCGACACGTCATCCCAGTGATACCTATAAATCGCTTCTGCGCAGGCACGGACATTTGGTCAAGATGTTTTCCGGTATCTGTACTGAAGTTTTATGGGTGCACTGCTAAAACTACAGGTAGGCACATTAGTATTACAAAATGACGTCCGCCGTTTCCCAACAGCGTTTTTCAAGACAGTTGCCGCTCACCACCGCTATGAACCAGCTGCCTACTGAAGTATTTCCGAACCAATTCGATTCTAATATAATATCATCGTCTTCTTCATCGTCTCATTCATTAAAGTATCGCACTATGTTTAAATTCATCATTAGATAGTAATAAACGTAGAGGAAAGTGACCAAATATGGGATAGTATCCCTAATATGGAATACCCCTATTTCTCTCAAATGCAAACTCACATACGCAATAAACAATTATTTTCTGTCTCTTTCTACTCCCGTTTACGCATACAAGTTGTAGCATGTCAGTCGAGCACTTGGCATTCGTCGTTGTGACAGTTTTTTGTTTTGTCGCTACAACATAACTTTCTAAGGTATGTAAAAAATACGTATTTTTCGTAAAGAAAGTGCAAACAGTATTGATTTTATAGCTTTTAGAGACTGTTTAGACGTTCTTTAGTTTGTTTTAGCGGTATTAGATGATATTGCTTTCTTAAATATAAAAATCTGAATGTCAGTTTGAAATCGTTGAAAAATCCAAATATGGACAGATCACAGTACCCAATTATGGACTATTCCATAATTGGTTCTCTGAAGTATCAGCTGACATGATGATTTTGTTAATTCTATATTTTTTTCATGTTTTACCAGAATGGCGTGCGTCAACTCGAAAACAAAACGAAAATAATGGATTCAGAGCATATGGCGGAAACAATAAAATTAGTAAGAGAGAAAAAAATGGGTTATTTAAGAGCTGGAAAATACTTTAATGTGCCCAGCTGGAAAATACTTTGTTTCGATTATGTCAGAAAAACGAATTTTCTCCAGAAGAAGCCCCAGCTACTACACTTAGAAAGAAAACTGTCGTGTTGGCAAAAAATAAGAATTAAAAACAGAATGAGAAAATATCATAAGGAAAAAAACCAAAAGAGAAGACTAAGGCTAATTCAGATGATGAGGTGGTGATGATATTTGATACAGACAGTGAACCCGATGCCTTGATAGGATATACAGCTCCAGACTCTGAAGATTCGGAGTGTATATTCTGTGGTGGGCTGTTTTCGAATGATAAAATAAAATAAAAAATAAAATAAAAATAAATTGCGCTGGGCCAGAGTTTGATACCTGGATTTGTGATTTTTGTAAATAATTTGTGTACATTTCTATATTATACCATGTTTCCAAAGAGTCTCTTGTAAGTTAAGGTTAATTTTTGATAGTGTTTATAGTATTACATATTTGGGGTACCTATTCCATATATAGGTACCTAAATCTTTATTTAGTTTCTTACATTTTTTCTTACTTTAAACTAATCAATAAAACCTAAACTTATTACAAACTTAAGTGCAAATATATTGTTGTTAATAATTACCACAAACAGTTTTTTTTTTTATAATACATGTGGAAATTATGCCTAAAAATCAAAATGGTATTCCATATTTGGTCACTTTCCTCTATTAATCATATTTTGATTTCTATGACAAACAGCTGTTACTACATATATAAATAACCAGCGGCCATCTTGTTAACCCTCCGATACTGAGTAGTTAACTTTTTTGACTAATGGTTAGATATTTGACCATTAGTTTGTCTAACCACGGGTCAAAAAAAGCATTTTGCTGTTATTTAACTAATAGTTAGGATATTTAACCAATAGTTGAGTTAACTACGGATTAAAAAACCGGCCCTTAGGGTCCTTCAAGAAAAGAGCGTACCAATTCTCAGTGACAACGCACTCGCGAGCCTTCTGAGAGTGTCCATGGGCGGCGATATTACTTAACATCCTGGTGATCCTGCCTGTTTGGCCCCTGTTCTATAAAAAATGTTATAAGCATCAAACTACAGAGTGTCAGCATATAAAATGCTTTTGTTTATTCACTGTTTATAGCTGTCCCGTTAGTATAGATCAACTGAAAAGTGTTCCTGGTGACAGGAATTTAAAGTTGAGTTGGGCCCGTTTTTGATTCAAGTGATTGTATTGTATTTCTTTTATATTTTGGTTGGCCAAAAAGTCGTGGATCAAACGCAACTAGGGGATAGATGAGGTCATCAGCTGCAAAAAAATGTTCTACGGGACGTCCATAAGCTCAACCCTGCAGAGTTATAATTTATTTTGCGTTTTTATAAGAAAATTGACTTTTTTTACTAATTCTTATTAAATTCGAAGAAATCCTGTATCTTTTTCATAATATCCACTAGATTGGTACTGATGAGTCCTTGCGTTAGACATACTATTTATAGTTGTTTATTCAGTGTATTGAAGATAATATTAAGTTAAACGATATAAAAATTTCTCAAATCATTTTTTTGTTTATTTCGGACCCCACTGTGAAAAAAAATACTGTACCGAAAAGTGACCCTGTATTACAAGTTCGACGCATTTAATAGGGCGTTGCGTTTGATCCACGACTTTTTGGCCACCCTGTATATGTGAGGTTTCAACAAATAAACGTTTTATCTTTTTACTAAAATCGTATATTACCTTTCCCACTACTAACATCTAAAGGTCCGTTAATATCAAACAGGCCTTTTAGCGATGTATAACCAGGGCCTCCTTGAAGCCATATAATCAGGGGTGTGGTGCTTATGTTCCCTTTAAACGGGAAATACCAGAAGAAAAGATTCGAGTCGTACTTCTCATTGACCGTGATAAACCCCGAATGGCTCTTTATGTCTAGAAATTGAGTGGAGTTTACTTCTGACAGTTGCTTTGCGAGGTCTGTACTACCATTCTTGATGTATGGGGTTAGTATCAAGCAGTCTCCGCACAGTTCCTGGGATTTTACGCTGATTACACTGAAATTAGAACTATTTTTAAGCCTTTATCAAGTTTATTCATTGTGTCAAGTTTACCACATCATACATAGTAAATATACGGTATATGTTACAAACTCTTATCTAAAATGTAGGACAATTTAGGTAAACATAAATGGTACAAGAAAAAAAAAATTAAAATATATATGTTAAAATAAAAATACCAGAAATTGTTGATCAGCACAATAAAATAAAAAGATTACCAGCAATGCTTTCTTTAAAACCGATCAGTCCACTACCGAATATATCCAGCTCCGGATAAGTACTTTTTAATCGGTTAAAATCGCGATTATTCGCAAAACAGTTTGAAATTGAATGAAAACAAAATAGTGATATTATGATCGAGTATCTGTTAGTACCGTCACTACCGGGACTTATACGATCAGACATTTGTCGGCTATTTAATAATATTTTTTTAGGCAGTGGTTCCATCCCTACTGAAACAAATAACCCGGGAAACCAAAACAATGGAAGGCGGTAACAATCTTCAAAATTATGGCCTTCTAGATTTAATAAGCAAAAGAGAATTGATTGCTTTTTATATTCATTATATCTAATATCTAGACTTTGCCTGCCAGTATTTATTTATTTTCAAGAAGAATGTATTGCATTATCATTATTTTATCGATTGCACTTTGAAGTGGTCTTTATGTCACGCCTGTTACCCAAAGGAGTAGTCCCACAGTCCACAGAGCTCCATAACACAGCTACATAAATATCTCGCTTCCTCCACCTACTTAACCTAGAGTGTGTTGGACCTGCCATTTTTCAAGTGAATCAGTTGCAGAAACATACCAGCAGATCTACCAGCCTCCACCACACTTCTTTATACGTCTAGTTGAATTACATTCATTCTTAATTTAATTAACAAAAAACTTACCATACAAATAATACACAAAACACGGGTAACTTCATCATAACATGAAAAAATGGCGAAATGGCATTTCAGTGTGTCTGATCGGTACGAAAACTTATACCAAACCGTGAAGATAACTCGGTTAATGGTTAATTAAACAAATCTGAATTAAACAGATTTCTGTAGAAGCATGATGAAATGTAAAATAAGCATCTTTTATTCTCCTTATTAATTCCTTTTATTAATCTATCTTGCTTCAAATCTCTTCTGTACAAGCATTACCTGTCAACATTGTATCCCTAACTACCGTACTATTTTGAAATTATCGTGATTCATGTGTTTTTCTGTTTCATGTGCCCCTTTTTCTTTTTTGTGTCCTCTTTTTAATATCCCTTTCACTTATCTTTCTTCTTATGCAGTTTTGCAGTTTTCACTTCTGCCTTATGCAGTTTTGCACTTCTTGCGCTCACCTTATAAATGAAAATCCTCACAGTGGTTGCCTGGAAGAGATCACTCGAAAGTGAAAAGGCCGCCAGTTGCCCTTTTTATTTAATAATTTTAATTGTATTGTATTTCTGTATTACTGCAACAAAGTATATTAATAAATAAATCTATACCAGCTGACCCTGAACACATTGTTTTGCTATAGGTATATATTATTTCCAGGGAATATTTTGATAAATACCTAATTTATTGTGTGTGGTAGAAGTGACTTCTGTAAACGCCTGATGGGGATAACTGGTTACTACTACTAGTTGAAGAATTTCACCTCGACGTCCTTTTCACAATAGTGTTATTTAAAGCAGTGCCGCACACCACCGCTATGTAAAACCAATTGCCCACTGAACTATTTCCGAACCAATTGTACTTAGGGTCCTTCAAGAACAGAATTCTTAAAAGGCTGCACTCACGAGTTCCCTGGATAGTGTCCATGGGTGGGTATCACGTAACATCAGGTGAGCTTCCTGCCGGTTTGCCCCTTGTTCTAAAATGTGAGGGTTGATTAATAGAGTCCTAAAAATATGGAGTGGAGCCTCACTTAAGGGTACAATAACTTACAACCTCAGACCTGACGAAACAAAAAACCAATCAATCCATTTCGAAGGAATTCGATTACAAACACTTTGACACGAGAATTTTACATACATTATAGAGACCATTCGAATATCAACGACGACTACGTATACGAATAAATATTCCAACTACTGGTTGGAATTGAAAAATTGTTTCTGTGTTGGATAGGCCATATACCGAGGCAATAACATCAAATTACATTCCCAGTAACGCGGAGCACAGCAGATACTTGGGAAGCAAAATTATGTGATTATTGGAGACATTTATAATTTCTAACTTAAGCAATTAGTATGGATATAGAATCCAGTATATACTAAGTAAAAATTGGATGATGACGGCATAAAAGTGGGTGGAAAAAGTTGTAGGAGGTCTTCCTGGACAGGTCGAGCCGCATCTAAGAGTATTCAAATTGTATCATGCCTGAGGTCGTAGGTTCGATCCCAGGCTGTGCACCAATAGACTTTCTGTCTATCTGCGCATTTAACATTCGCTCGTACGGTGAAGGAAAACATCGTGTATGAAAGTATGCTTTAGTCCCAAAAAGTCGACGGTGAGTGTCAGGCACAGTAGGCTAATCACCTACTTGGCTATTAAAACAAATGAACACGAATAGATACATAAATCTGAGGCTCAGACCTAAAAGGTTGTAGCGCCATTGGTAAACGAAATATGTAAACAATTAAAATTTGTTATTACGATGAATTACCCCATAACTTTGCCTATATTTTATAAACCAGGCTATATATTCAAATGTAACAATATTATAAGTTCAAATGTATACTAACATATAAAAAAGAACCTTGAAACTAATTTACATTCAATACAGAACCTCGAAGCCTTTTCCAAGCCTATCAGAGATATCTTAAAAAGAACACCGATAACTCGGAACATCAATTTAAATGTAAAGCACACTGTCAGAAAAAACTCCCCACCGTGGGAATATTTATGTACGGACGTTTGTAAACGACTCAATGCTGCATTAACGATTTGAGGCACGTACCATATGTAACGCATCGATGTTTGTTTTACTATCAACAGCCTAAATATAGAGCAAATCACATTTGTAAGCGTGCAAGAATCTATCATAGGGAGCGTGGGAGCGCGTTCATGCTAAACAGGTCATTGGTACCCCATACCTGTTCGCGCATCAATTTAAAGGGTGTCCCGATTGATATATGCATTGTACCAATTTATTAAAAATATTGAAGGGAGTAAATTAGTTAGGAATTTTGAGACTATTTATTGTAAATAAGATTTCTTTAGTGTTTTCTTCTTCTTGTCTTCAATTGTTTTTTGTTTTAGTTTAATTATTTGCTAACATTAACCCTACCGTACCCATTGTACGGTAGGGTTAATGTTTTCTTCTTTTGGTTTTTAATTGGTTTTTGCTATGGTTTTTTTGCACATTTTTGAAGCTATACTTTTTTTGGCGCGTTAGGGATAAATGATGAGAGTAAATTTTTCTATTGTTAGTGTAGATTTTTCTACAAACGTAGAATAAGGCGAATGATAAAATGTTTGAAAAGATGTTTATCTTGATACGCCAAAGAAGTATAACAATAACTTCTAACGTACATAAGTACACACACGTTTTTTTTTCTTTCATTGTAATGGCTATATTTAATGTTTTTTTTTAATGATGTTGATTGACTATATTTGTTTTCGGAACTCTTTCGAATTGTCAACTGTTTACCTTGTTTTTAGATTAATTTTTTTGCTAATATAAGGTGTATTGATATTATTAAATTATGTTTCTATGCATATAAATCACTGTTGTGGTTGATTGGCTGTTTTTTTATCGGTACCTACTCGTGTTATTTGTGTATTGTCAACTAACTGTTTGTTTCCTATTAAATAAAAATGTCAGTGATACCCATGGTAAGTGATAGTATATGTGTCTGCTATTAAAGCTTGTATTTGAAGGTACACAATGACTGTGATATAAAAAAAAATATTTTTTGGTCACTGTATTCAATTCGTGTTAATAACTCTTTTTGTTTTATATCTTATTAGCTAATTTAATACATAATTGTAATATACTATGTTTGTGACATAAATAAATTGTTTTGTATAAGTAAATAAACACGTACAGAATGTTATATACCTAAAATCTACTAACGTTATCTAAGCTATAAAACAAAATATTTTACGCAGCACAGATGTTTAAATTATTTTTACTAACATTCTTTAATAAAGCATTTAAAGCTATAAATCAAAACTACGACTTACAAAAAAATAAATAAAAATCGGAACACCATGTATAAACGATCGAGATAAATCCAAGTTCAAGGCGTAAGCTGTACAAACGAGAATCGGTGGGTATACAAGTTTCCTGACGCTAGTACTACGGCCCATTCTGCGGTGATTGCCCAGGGACACTAGACCATCATCAGTTATCTGCGCCCGCGCATCTCCAAAATGTTCAAATGGCTCGTCTTTCTCACGTAAGTTCATGTTTGTGTATCTGTGAGACAGTGTTGTTATTGTTTATATTCGATTTTCCTTTAATTCTTGCGTTACAAACACGTAACGAACTAACTCCTCGGAAAGTACCGATTTGTTTAAATTTTGTACATTTTGTAGGTCTGATAAATATTTTTAATACCCTTAATTAAGGATGACTTTAAAAAATATTTTCTTAGACAAAATTATTTATTTTTATATATTTTATAATTTCCCATTAAAAATACATAAAACTCTTAATTTTCACTGTTCTATCACCAACCCCCATATTTATTTTATCACAGTCCATTTATCCAGATTATTATTATTATACTTCGAAGGAATTAACGCTGGTGTAACGACACCCAATAACTTAATTAGAATAAATTAACATTATTCTCAACTTCGTTCTATGGAATTAGTAATTACTGTAAAGATAGAATAATGATATGGAATAAAATAAAATAAATAAAAATAAACTTTATTAAATAATACCTGTATATCTGTCAAAGTAAACAATATAATACGGAAGTGAAAGTTTAAAAAAGATGTATCCAGTTTAATTAGCGACAAATTGTTAGCTTAAAATAAACATATTTTTGCATCATATTCTTTAGTACTTGTTAATACTTAGTAAATAACTTTTTCAAGTTTGAAGTCTCGCTTTAAAATGGCGGGAAATTTTTAGAATTTATTTGTTTGATTTTCAAGTTAATTCAAATCAACCAATTAACAGTTATATTCGAAATTCAAAAAAATGTTGGCACGTCATCTAAAATGTTTACTTTCCCTTTTTTATTTTAAAACAAATTAAAAATATATAGATATAATAATTATTGCAAAAATCTAAACATTGAGACTTGTTAAAATGGAATCCAAAAAGGATCAATATCCTAAATTCAATTCATTTCATTAAATCTCGGCTCTATTTGTTTTTTATTAAAGGAACTGGTATTTCAAGTTGCGGGACCGTGGGAATATTATTATGGCGCCACCGAGACTATCTTCATTCTAGGACATAGTTTCGTCACTTAAGTTTGTGCTCTATGCTATTAAGTATTTATAATAATTGGTGCTCTGTGCCGATTGTGTCGAAATTCAAATGTCGAATACGAAATTTATTAAATTTTACCATAACTACAAGAATTTTACTTTTTAATTTATTATGCTCTCTTTCATGTAAATAAAGTCTAGTTTCCAAGACTGCTCGAATGGAAGAATATTCCTCGAAATATATTATACAGGATTAGCCATTATACGAATCGCCCATTGCGTACTAACTAGCGGGTTTTACAAGTTACTTTTTTGCTGTAACTTAAGTGTAACTTATTTATTTATTAAAACTTCGCTGCAAGTATACAGAAATACACGCAACTGGCGGCCTTATCGCTTTCGAGCGATATATATAATAATATATATATATATTTAAAAAAAATAGATAAGGGGAGCGCAAGTGCAAAACTACATAAGACATATTTAGACAACTAATAGAAACAAAGAGAAGCAATTAAAGCATATGTAAACAGTGAAAGGAACAATAATAATTAAAAATAATACAACAAAATTTCATAATAAATAATGTGTTTAATTTTATAAAGATATATATATATATATATATACACTTCAAAGGCTTTAAAGGTGCGCTCTAAAATATCACAGGCTTTTGTCTAAAATCAGTATTTACTCAATCAGAGAGATTGATTATGATAGCGATGTCAAACATTTGTAAAAAAGGTCTTCAAGTACAGAAATAATAAAAAAACACTCGAATGGTCGACAGCCAGTCACTGATCCCTTGGCGTTGCGTAGAGATGGGGTGATAATGTCTCTATGCATCTTCTTGGTAAATACCATGGAAAATGTTCAGAAGAGTTGTCTGGATTGATATCTGCAACTGAGTTTCATCATCGGACGTCGAGTCAGAATACGAAATTCATTACGTATCACCTCGACGTCTGTCGTTCCACAGCTGAGCGTTATTTAAGGGGTTTATTCCGCGTACCATCACTATGTGGAACCAGCTATCCACTGAAGTAATTCTGAAGAATTAAGTTCCTTCAAGAACGTAACAATTATTAGAAGGCCGGAACGCACTCGCTAACATTGAGTGTCCATCGGCGGATGTATCACTTAACATCAGGTGAGCCTCCTGCCCGTTTGCCCCATATAAAATTTATTTACCTCAACACATTTAAATCATATGTATTGTATAGAACATATCAGAAAGCCTGCGAGACTATACTTTGTGCAAGACAAAGTCCAGTTCTAGGGTTTTTGAATTAATAATGTTAATTTAAAAATAATATATTTTCATAAAAACTACTTTAAAATATGTATACACTATGTTGTATTCAATTATCAGTATATGACATTTACCTACGTAACAATAGTAATCATCCACACATTGCTTCATTTTAATGCAATAAATCATATAACCATAGTGAATTAAGAAAAAAGCCTTATTTGACTGCTTCTACTTTGTTACCTGTGGCCAATGGTAGTTGTTATCAATTCGACGTTTATTTTTTATAAAAACATTAAATATAAAAAGAAATCAATTAGCCGGTTTAAGATTCGAATAAATAAGTCTATTAAACAACAATTATATTCTGTAATCTATGCCCTAGACTCGTTCCGGTCTAACGGTTCACTACGTACTCCCCGGACCTTGCTCCAACAGATTACCATTTTTTTCGAAATTTGGACAACTTCTTGCAAGGGAAATAATTTAACTCTGATGGGGCAGTTCAAATCGCCTTCACAGATTTTATTGATTCCCGTCCGACTGTTTTTTTTTAGTAAAGGCATCAATGAACTACCTATGAGATGGCAAAAGTGCATAGAAAACAATGGTTCATACTTTGATTAATTAAATATATTATATTTAAAAATATTCAACTTTTTGTTTCTCCCATACAAAACGCCAATTTCATATGTAAGGACCTAATATAACTTAATGCCATCCTTCTCTTAAACAATATTATACAAACAAAAGAATAATATGTAATAAAAACAATTTTACTATAATAATAAGAATTAAATCTACTCACTTTGTACAACTACAAAACATGAAAATACATATTTCCACAGATGCACAAATGCGGTCATTTCCACAACAGACCTCTATTCTCTTCCCGAATTGCCTCCGGGAGAAGCTCCTGAACCCATCATTTCGTTTATGGAAAAAACATATGCTTTTGGAAGAGGAAGAATGGCTTATGATTCTGGGGAGCCTCTACTTCTGTCCCCATTGATAGAAGAGAAAAAGATAGAAGAAGCAAGAAAAGCGGCATACGTCGAACCTGAATATCTATTGCCTGGTATGGAGAGTTACGCAGGTTATTTGACTGTAAGTTAAAATATTGAGTATCACTATTATTATTAAATGAAATAGTAATATTACTTTTGTATGGAGGACTGGATTGCCAGAGCTGGTGCTTTCCTCGCTCAACGAATAAGTATCGCAGTACAGCGAGGAAATGCTGCCAGCGTTAAAGGTACACTGCCACAGGGACCAAACTTTCTAATTTTCTTTTTATTAATTTTAATTATTTTAATTATTACTACGTAGTTTAAGGAAAGTGTAATTCTGTATATTTGATTGGTATGTTTAGGTTTTAAAAACGATTCAATATTGCTACTTAAAGAAATATTTAGTGTTTCTTAAATGTATGCGATCGATTTAATTAATTCACAAGCAAATAATATTTCTACATTATACATATTTTTAAATCTTGTGAACAGTGTTGGCCTAGTGGCTTCAGCGTGCGACTCTCATCCCTGAGGTCGTAGGTTCGATCACCGGCTGTGCACCAATGGATTTTCTTTCTATGTGCGCATTTAACATTTGCTCGAATGGTGAAGGAAAACATCGTGAGGAAACCGACATGTCTTAGACCCAAAAAGTCGACTGCGTGTGTCAGGCAGTGATCACCTACTTGCCTATTAGATTTAAAAATGATCATGAAACAGATTCAGAAATCTGAGGCCAAGACCTAAAGAGGTTGTAGCGCCACTAATGTATTTATTTTTATTTTTAAATCTTACAATAGATCTCTTTAATTAAAAATAACATTAAAAACCACCTTTATTTTCAGTTTTAAAGAAAAATAATAAACTTTGTACACGTTTCAAGCGATACATAAATTATTACATAAAATTTTCAGGTAAACAAAGAATATAATTCGAATCTATTCTTCTGGTATTTCCCCGTTCAAGGGAGTCCAGTTGAAGAGACACCATGGATAATTTGGCTTCAAGGAGGTCCAGGTGCTTCTTCACTCTATGGTCTCTTTACGGAAATAGGTCCTTTTAATGTTAATAAAGAAAACGAACTGGAAGGTAACAGAATATAATTCATGTATTTATAAACAAATCGTATCGGATGGATAACGTTTTGTTTTTTTTGCAGAAATGAAATATTCGTGGGGTCAAAATCACTCTCTTCTATTCATAGACAATCCTGTCGGAACCGGCTTCAGCTTTACCGATGATGACCGGGGCTATGCCACTAACCAGACAACGGTATGTGTATAAATTAAAGGAATAGCGAATCCATTACAAGTACATTGCTACTATATTAACCTGTTCTTTAACAACTTAAAACTGTCGTTAAATATAACGGTGTAATAGGTGTTGTTTATCGTATAAGATGGAAAATTTTCCTATTTCATTAATATTCAACGGAAATTCATGATAATTTTAATAGAAGCCCTTTAGTATTTTATTAACGTATAAGTTTTAATAGGCTTCGGTGGAATTTTGTACCTCTTACCTACTTAATCCACTACTGAATCTACTTAAGGGCTCTTAAAAAGGGCCCGCAGTTCCCGCTGAAAACAATAGGCGATATTTTGAATTAAAAAATATATGATAGGTATATATATACTTAATGTTTTTAAAAATCTATGTTTATCTACCTTATGTTGGAATCTCTGAGATCAATCAACCCATGTGCAACGCGCGTCTCTACTGGAGGTTGGCGGTCAGCTCTTCATACTCCTTCTTATTTTTCGCCAAGCGCATCAGCGTAATAGCCCAGAGCCCCACAAATTCACAATCCGCCCATGCCTCCTACTTTTATATGTGCGCGTACACTAATTATATCTGAGTAGATTTTGATAAAACATGTGTACGGAAGGAGCTTCCTCCAACCTAGAGGTAGGATCCTCGATCAGACTAACCATAGACCGGTCCGAAGCCCCCAGTGTCTAAAGTCGAGAAGTTGTATATATCTTTAGTGGTTGCTGTGATTGTAGCCTACTTACGACCTATAACCTAGGTGTTACTACTCAGAACCTAGAATATTTCTAAAACATGCTTTCTAACAAAAAACCGTCATACAAATCCATTCACGCTTTTAGGAGCTACACACACACGTATCGGTCAAACTTATAACATTCATGTTTTGGGGGTATAACACCACTTGATAAATAATATGTGACCGTAACTCTAGTTTACTTTATTCCTATTTCAGATTGGCGAAAACCTATACACAGCCCTACAGCAGTTCCTAACACTCTTCCCAGAATTACGAAAAGCTCCTTTGACAATTGCAGGAGAGTCATATGCTGGGAAACATATCCCGTCCCTTGGAGTGCAAATATTGTGGCATAGGCAAGAGGATCCAGCTATTAATCTTCAGGTGATTTTTTTTTATATAATAATACATCACAGAATTCAGATAGAGACATAGCGCTAAGATTGAATCCCGTACGTCAAAAAAGTAGTCCCGTAGTTTTTGACGTACATGATATATAGTTCAAATATTTTTGAAGTGAAAACTTCTTTAGCGGCGTTGTACACTTTTTTGGAATGGGTAAAAAATGTTAAACTCGCGTCAGGACACGTGACCTGATCGAAAATTCGTAAGACGGATGGAGAGTAGACAGCTGTCGCGGCGTATTTAATGTAATATAAGTTGTCATGTTTGTGTACGATAGCGCAATATAAATATTGTATTCTATCACATAAATTATAGTACTTTTATACTGATAATTAAAGAAATTCGTGCAAAATTATTCCCTAACCATTCCAAAATATCAAAAATGCACAACGTTAATAATTATTATTCAAGTTTTCACTTCTGCCAGCACTCCCGGAGTGCAACCCGTCGTTTTTTTTTATTGTTTAATAATGAACAACGGACGGCGAACGATTGTTAATTTATAAGTATTACGTTTATGCTCACCGTCCGCGTCTATAATGGAGGTTAGTTCTAGTAATTATAACTTCTATTATTTTTTTTCTTATGTGTGGCCTTGTTGGTGCAGTCATTAATAAATAATCACTCCCCTAAGTCGCGCCTTACAATCCTTAGCAGTATAAAGTGTAAGGTATATAAAAAAAAAAGGGTACGTGTACTTATGTACGCGCGTAAGAAGTTATATACTTTTGGCATTATTAAAAATAGTTTTTGAGTGCATGCAAATAATTAATTACAATTAAATAATCAAAGATTGGAAAAGGAGTCATTATAGTCAATAAAGTTCAGTTTACATTTGAAAAATATAAATAAATAAATATTTATTATTATTTTCTAATATTAATATAAATATTCAATTTAAATCACTTCTGATTATAATAATTCAGACGCACATATAAAATTCGCACTTGTATAATGAAAACACGTGTTTGTAGTAAATGTAGAAACTCAAAGCATGTGGATAAATATAAATACACAGTGAACAGAGGCGGTGTGCGTGCCAACATGCGCCACTAACTTCATACTGATAATTTTGTGTCACGGTGCGCGCGCGTCGTAAAATTTCACTCTCATAAATTTTTCATAACGCGCCTAAAGAAGTATAACTTCAAAAAGTTAAGGTATAGTATTGACTTGCATATAAAACAGATGATCACGAAACCGATACAGAAATCTGAGGCCCAGACCTAACAGGCACCACTGTTACAAAATAGTTGCCGTCAAAATAATATATATTTATATATACAAAACTAAGATGTAAATTAGTTTTACATTTAAAAATAATTAAAATGAAAATCAAAGTTTGGTCCCTGTGGCACTGTACCCTTAATTATTATAATTAACTAGCAGACCGGCCAAGCGTTGCTGTGGCTAAGATTTTTGTTATATTACATAGTAGCAAACTATTCAAGGGAAACGGTAGGAGAACACCAGTCATGGGGACCACCATGCTTTTTTGGTGGTTATGCCATTAAATTGTAGCTTATGTGAAACGTGGGTACTTTCAACACAGCGCCTTCTGTTAGAATTGTGACTATCAAATAATAAACAAATATTTTGTAATACAATAATATTGCGGATAAAAATTGAGATGTAAACTATCCTATCTTTTAAGTTAGATCAAATTGCACACGGTGTGCAAATTTAATTTAAAATCGGTTAAGTAGTTTAGGAGTCCATCGCGGACAAACAACGTGACACGTGATTTATATATATTAAGATGGACACGGATTATTATTATTTTACTTTATAATTATTTCTATTATTACTTTGTATGTTAAGAAAATTGTAAATACTGTTTTACATTTCAAAATATTGTATAATGTATTGTTTTTAACAGGGTCTCGCCATTGGTAACGGGTTTATCGATCCATTATCCCTTCAAAGGTACAGCCACTTCGTTCGTGAAACTGGTTTAGTGGATGATAAAGCGGCGAATTTTATGAACCAAATCGAAACAGCGGTGGTGCAATTTATTAACAATGGAGAAATGCTCAAGGCATATGCTGTAAGTATATCAGGCATACAATCCTTCATTCCACTACCATGTAGCTGCCCAGCTGCCCAATTGTGTATTTCCGAACTTCAAAAGAATAAAGTTCAGAGAAATAACAAACACCATCCGTATCACCTCCACGTCCATCGGTCCACAACTGAGCGTTTCTTAAGGCAGTTTTTGCCGCGCTATGTGCTATGTGAAACCAGCTGCCACTGATGTCTAAAGTATTATCGAACCAATTCGACTTAGGTTCTTAAAAGATCGGCAACGCACTTGTGAACCTTTTGGCAATGTGAGTTTACATGGGCATTACTTAACATCAGATGAGCCTCCTCCCCGTTTGCCTCCTGTTACATACAAAAAGTCTTAATTCTTAAAAGGCCGGCACCGCATTTACGAGCCTTCTGGCAATATGAGTGTCCATGGTATCACTTACCATCAGGTGAGCCTCCTTCCCGTTTGCCTTCTGTTTCATACAAAAAGTCTTAATTACTAAAAGGCCGGAAACGCACTTGCGAGTCTTCTGGCAATTTGATAAAACAGATGATCACGAAACAGATACAGAAATCTGAGGCCCAGACCTAACAGGCACCACTGTTACAAAATATTTGCCGTCAAAATAACATATATTTATATATACAATACTAAGATGCAAATTAGTTTTACATTTAAAAATAATTAAAATGAAAAATGTAAAAGGTTAAGGTTACGCCCGTTTACCTCCTGTTACCAAAAAATAATGCGTAATTTTTAAAAGGCCAGAAACGCACTCGATCCCAAATCATAAATAATAATAATCATAATTGTAAAATAAAATTAAATAAAAATAAAAATAAATATCCAAATATTGGAAAGTTACATGCCGATATAAATTTTACTAAAGATCATAAATAGGGACTAATATGGGAGCTGTTTAAAAAATTACTAGCGTACCTAACAATTTTCACATTTTAATTCACCTTTCAGTATTACAACTACTTACTACAACTATTCCTGTCTGAGTCAAAACTAAATAACTTATACAACTACCTTCAAGATGAAATTAGCCTGGATGGTGCCTATTTAGACTATATTCAAAGGGATGACGTCAGAAGAGCGTTACATGTAGGAAACACAAATTTCACATCCATCGGTGTTGTGTATAAAAAGCTAGTCCCCGATTTTATGGGAAGCGCTAAACACTGGCTCGAAGAATTACTAGAGAATTACAGGGTCATGCTTTATAAGTAAGTATTTTTAGTGTCATCGAGTACATTAACAGCAGAAGTGAAAACTTGAATATTAACGTTGTGCATTTTTGATACTTTGGAATGGTTAGGGAATAATTTTGCACGAATTGCTTTAAGTATCAGTATAAAAGTATGTACTATCATTTATGTGGTAGAATACAATATTTATTTATTGCGCTATCGTACACAAACATGACATTTTATATTACATTAAATACGCCGCGCCAGCTGTCTACTCTCCATCCTTCTTACGAATTTTCGATTAGGTCACGTGTCCTGACGCGAGTTTAACATTTTTTACCCATTCCAAAAAAAGTGTACAACGCCAACGTGCGAAAGAAAAGTACTAAAACGACAATTTTTTTAGAAATGAAACGATGTCACTTGGTTGTCATATTTTTTTTCCTTTATGGCTCTGGCACGGTTTGTGCATTAGCCAGCGTCAAGTATAAGATTTTTATAATTCGTGCTTGCCTTATAAATTCGACCGTGTCCTCCATGTACGGTTTAAGCACTCTCCCGGTACCGCACAACCCTCCCAAAGGCCGAGAACAAATTTAAATTAAATTAAAACTTGCCCTCGAACCGGGAATCGAACCCGGTACCCCTCACCTAGCTGCCACTTAATAAGACCGCTAAGCTATGAGGCCCTTAAGTCATAATTATATTTATAGATGCTTTCTGAAATTTGTGTTTCACAGCTATAGTATGAGGTCCAATATCTTTGGTATGATATGATATTAATCAAATGTTTTCAGTGGTCACTTGGACATTATTGTTGCATACCATCCTTCAGTAAATACGTATGATGCCCTATCATTTTCCGGTTCGACAGAATACCGGCTTGCAAAACGACATCCTTGGTACCACAATGAAGAATTGGCTGGGTAATATTTTACATAATTATAAATATATAACGTTTTTCATAAAGTCAGTATTCATGGAAATTATATAATGACGCTTTGAATTGTTCGTTTATTTTTATCAAATTATTTAGCCACGCATTATTACGTTAGAACAAAATTGTAAATTATTGGTTTTAACCTTTGATACATATTTTATATGTACATTTACTTGATCACAGGTATTTCAAAATGGCGGGAAATCTGACAGAAGTTATGATCCGCGGCGCTGGACATATGGTTCCCGCAGACAAACCGCAAGCAGCATTAGGATTGATTTCAGCATTTGCACGCGGAATCGCTTTGACCCAAGATACTGGTTCTTTGGTCCCAGAAAAAAATTCCTTAAGAACTCGTCAACTGCCAGTGAACTAATTTGTAAATTTGTATTTCTTAAATGGACTTTTCTGATTTTAATAAGAATTTAATGATACGTAAATCATAACGTATTTTCTAATTGTATAATCAAAGAGGTCGCATGTGATTTATGCACGATGTAATTTTATACTAGAGTTTCGTCCGTAATGTAAGCTAAGTGGCTAACAGATAGGTGTTATTGTAAATGTAAATAAAAATGTATAAAGCATAGTACATAATTCATCGTTTTAATCAAGTTTCCACTATTTTTAAGACGAATGTGTATGTATTATCTTATGGCTGAATGAACTACTAATTATTTTATTTTATTTATTTAACACCTTAATAACGTTTCTTTCAGATATAAATTATTAAATTCACACAAAACTCAACCTCATATTATATCTTAATAATACTATCGGTTTCATTGTCATAAGCAGTGTTGGCCTAGTGGCTTCAGCGTGCAACTCTCATCCCTGAGGTCGTAGGTTCGATCCCCGGCTGTGCACCAATGGACTTTCTTTCTATGTGCGCATTTAACATTTGATCGAACGTTGAAGGAAAACATCGTGATGAAACCGATGTCTTATACCCAAACAGTCAACGGCGTGTGTCCGGCACAGGAGGTTGATCACCTTGCAATTGATTGCAAAATGATCATGAAACAGATTCAGAAATCTGAGGCCCAGACCTAAAAGGTTGTAGCGCCTCTGATTATTATTTATTGTCATAATCATTTAGAAAATGCAAAAAGCATCTTGCATACCACCCATCGGGTACCCCTGTAAATAAGAGATTATTGTGAAGATTGTTTATATTTATAAGACATATTGGGTAACATGAAAATATTGAATTTGCCGCGTACATTATTACTATAGCCCACTACAAAGAAGTATAGTTAACTACAGGGTATGTTTGTTAGTGTAACAATAGGGTATGGGATGTTCTTCATTGTAAATAAATCACAACCCATATTTATCTTAATTAATTGGTTGGTTTTCTTCTTTTCTTCACGACCGGTATTTATGTTGCCACATACATCAAAATATTATAGAAAATACTGCACAAAATAATATTTACATTTAAGTGCGTATCTACGATTCGCTACAAGGGAATATTTACAGCATATTGCACACTAAGCTAGAAAATTTCAACAGTAGAAATACACTACCGACTACCGAATCATACGTGGTGAGGGTACAGCTACATTGTGTAATGACGGAGTAAAATGTCAGTCACAACTACACCATTTAATGTTCAATCGCTCAATTATTTGATACCGCTGCTTAATAACGTCCGCGTTGTGTGTCACGGCACCCATCATGATACATAAGCGGGTTCAGTAATCAGTTAGACGAGTTTGTGATATGATAAATGATTGTTATGTAGGATAACAATAGGTTATATATATAATCTATGTTTGCGATCTTGTTTTGATAAGTTACTATGTCATTTTGATGACGTTTTCTACCACACCGACACCGAATTGACGTTTACGGTTAGTCAAATGTCTACCATTTTTAACTATCAAATTGCGTCTGAGTACAGAAGATTTTGTAGAATTTGTTTTTCTTAAACCGGGTTGTATCCCGGGTGCTACTCCGTTTTAACAACAACGTTATTCAATAGAAATTCATTTGCATTGAGGAAAACGTTTACGTGAATGAAACACAAAGTGTTATGAAAACTATGGCCGTACCGTACGTGCTGTGCCTCTGGATTTTAGGGGTTTTAACATCCGTAAAAGGATTTTATTTACCCGGCTTAGCCCCAGTAAACTACTGCAAAATTGGCGAAGATAGCGGAAAGTCTTGTAAAGTATGTAAAACCTCTACTTATTGTGTACCTAAAACTTATCTATAGAAATTTATTACTTACCACGTTTACAACCCATTGCGTATAAAAATACATTAGATGATTCATTAACAGAACTAGTTAATATTCCATATTTAATTTATCTTGCTTAGAATAGCAATAAGACTATAATAAATATTTTTTTTAATGCTTCCAATAATTGACTGTAAATTTGATTTCAGAGTGATATTCCACTATATGTAAATAGATTGAACACCGAAGAATCAGTAATACCCTTTGAATATCACCACTTTGACTTTTGTTTATCCAATGAAGCTCAATCGCCTGTGGAGAACCTTGGTCAAGTTGTATTTGGGGAGAGAATTCGCCCGAGTCCATACAAAATAAACTTTTTAGAAAATGCAACATGTCAGCATCTATGCACTAAAACTTATAGAGGCTCAGACCCTGAATCTACAAAAAAGCTTAATCTTTTGAAAATGGGTATGGCTCTTTACTATCAACATCATTGGATCATAGACAATATGCCAGTGACTTGGTGTTATCTTGTGAATGAAGGTGGGAAATCATACTGCAGTACTGGTTTCCCTATGGGATGTCAAGTACGAAGAAATTTTGTAAGTAGATATTTTGTGTTCTATAATAATCTTTAAGTGACATTTAACAATATACAACAACATTTATTTCTAGAATATTGTTAGTAGTTAGTATTGCTCAGCTTATTATATGGCAACAGGCCTTAATAAATAGGATAAGTTGGTAACACTATATTTATCTATAATGAATTGTAGTAAAAAATATCCTAACATTTCTTCTCTATCAGGTTTTTTAGCCGTGTTATAAAATGTATTGTAATGTCTATTCATTATTATTATAAAAATAAAATAAAAGATAAAATCATCATGCTATGCTACATGTACTTAATATTTAAGTCTCATCATTTCACATTGGGATTTGAAGAAATTATTTATTTTTATCAAACAATACAAATATTAATAGTAGACAGTAACATGTTATGTTATCTGATTATTTGATACTATCTACAGAAGGGATATATACAATATATAAATTTAATATTGATTTTTGGATTTAGTATAGTATTTAAAGGATATATATGCTATTTTAATACAAAATGTAACATTGGTACTTGTTGGGTCATTATAGCACTGGTAAACTATTTTCTCCATAATAAAGCTATACTAGCAAACCAGTGGTTCTTGTTTCAATAGTATTTTCTAGAATATATAAAAGGTTTATATTATTTGGTTTCTTTGGCCGTGATTCAATTACACATTACACATCTCAAAATAATGCCCTGTCATGCATTCTTAAAACAGTCTAACTATTGCATCACTTACTGTATTTACAACATTTTTGGAGTAATTCTGTAAATTATCAAGGGTAATGAAAATAAGTATGTTTTAAATTTTAGGATACTTGTAATCCAATTGTAAATACATCACCAAGCAAGCTTGGAGTATACTATCTATTTAATCATGTGGATATTGATATTACCTACCACAGTGGTGGCACTGAGGAGTGGGCTGTCGGATTTGGAGAGAATGGTGGTAGAATTATTTCTGTGAAGGTAAAAATATGTATATTTGTTTTAAACTTCTGAAATAAATTGTAAGCTTAGATAACACTGGTTGTTCCATATGTCCGCTGACAAAGTCTGCTATGAGTTAGAGCTGACAAAATGTAGAAAGCTTGAGTTTGCAAAAATGACAAATCAATTCTATAGGGTTTTTAATCTATTTCATAGCCTTTACTATCTAATTTTTTTATTAAATTCAGCATAACACAATGCAACTTAATAATTTTATGTACATATGACTTTGTCACCATAAAATAACAACTTGTTACTGGCTCGATAAGCTTAGTAGTATAAAACTGTTGTTTAATTCTGCTTGTTAGGAAATATTCTGAATATGTAGTTATTGACTTAAAAGGTCTTATCTAAAATTATTCTAATTAAGGTCAAATATTATCTGTTATTTGAAATAATATTATTTTGAAACTTATGTTGAATTATGCATTAATTAAAATAATGAATTATTCATGACATAATGAAAGAAAAAATGGTGTTGATTCACAAATTATGTAATTATTTTCGTATCAGTAATATTCAACCTCATTTTTAATTATTATATAAAGAAAAAGAAGTTGTATACAGGTGTCCATATGCATCACACAATGAAAGAAAAAATAGTGTTGATTCACAAATTATGTAATTATTTTCGGTTCAGTAATATTAAATCTCACTTTTATTATTATATAAAAAAAGTTGTATACAGGTGTCCATAAATCAAGGTTATATTGCAACAAAATAAATAATGGCACTTGCCAACATTGCATAGTACATTTTTATTTCAACATGGTCTAATATTTTGATGTATCAATATATATGAACATCACAGGCGGCCTAACATTAATTAACGTTTTGAATATTTGATATTGACTTAACACTGATTTATGAAAATCCTTGGACAAAGATTGCTTAAAACCCCCAATTTCAGGTCCGACCAACAAGTATCAACCATCAAAATCCTGAAAAGCCCGACTGCACCATTCAGAGCCCTTTGGAGATTCCAAACACCCTAACGAATGACGAAACCTTCAACATAGCATACACATACAGCGTTCATTTTATTAAGAACAATACGAATAAGTGGTCCTCAAGATGGGACTATATACTTGAATCGATGCCACAGACGAATATCCAGTGGTTTTCAATATTAAATTCACTTGTGATCGTTCTGTTCCTAAGTGGTATGGTTGCGATGATTTTGCTGCGAACTCTACATAAGGATATTGCGAGATACAATCAGATGGAGTGCGGTGAAGATGCTCAGGTATTTTTTTTTTAATAACTATCACCAAAGTATATATATTACAGATTATAAAACCATTCTTATTGGTAAATTAGTGTGAGTGCATGTTAGTTTTAAGTACTAAACAGCGTTAAGTGAAACCAGTAGAACACAAGAACGCAGTGTCCTCCCTTTAATAAAGACTAACTAGTGTCTCACTTTCTTATGAAAAAGTTTTAGTAAATAAGTAGTTTTAAAACTATTTAGTCTTAAGTCCTACTAAGTAGATCGAAGTTAAATAAAGTAGTGCAGAGACAGAAAAAAAAAAGAATTGACAAAATATAGCGTAACATATGTTCCTGTCAGTTTAAAATTTCTTTTTACCATAGTGTCAACTGAGACCATGGTTCCATAAGAATTGTGGTCAGAGATAGACATTTTTCTTTGTCTCTTTCAATCTTCTATTTTATCTTTTGTGAAGCGTCATAGGAGAACAAATTTCTTAACATTCCAAAAGAGCTGTGGCATGATGCAGAAACATTTATGTGGTCATGAGGAAAACAAAAGTCAGAGAACAAAGATGCAGATGTGTCTTCATTCCAAAAAATTAACTTATAAACCGTCAACTGAAAGCAATCAGTTTGATAGATTTGTTAGTAAACTTTGCTGATGGTGTGTTTTTATTTCAGGAAGAGTTTGGGTGGAAGTTAGTTCATGGAGATGTGTTTAGACCCCCTCGTCGCGGTATGTTGTTAGCTGTATTCCTTGGATCTGGTTCGCAGGTAACAAGTTTTGTTATTTAATACATAAAACATTGTTTTTAAAATAGTTTATTTAACTTGTAAGAAGCCTTTATAATCCACATCCTTACAGATTAGTTAGAATTTTATAATATGCATGTGTATTTCTCACTTAAAGCATTTGTGATATGTGCATAAATATATTAATAGCAAATCATATACACAGTTGAGTTTTTTTTTTTTTTTATGGCTCTGGCACAGTTTGTGCATTAGCCAGCGTCAAGTATAAGATTTTTATAATTCGTGCTTTTTGCCTTAGAAATTCGACCATGTCCTCCATGTACGGTTTAAGCACTCGCCTGGTACCGCACTACCCTCCCAAAAGCCGAGAACAAATTTAAATTAAATTAAAACTTGCCCTCGAACCGGGAATCGAACCCGGTACCCCTCACCTAGCTGCCACTTAATAAGACCGCTAAGCTATGAGGCCCCCAAGTTGAGATTTTCACATATTATGTCGGATGCCATGTTTGTTGCCATGGTTACCATATTCTGACATCAAGCAACACGTTTTTAAAACAAATTTGCTTGTAATGTAATGTAAAACTTCATGTATGACATTTTTGAATGATTACAGGTGTTCGGTATGACGCTAGTGACCCTAGCCTTTGCCTGCCTGGGATTCCTCTCACCGGCGAATAGAGGAGCCTTGATGACCTGCGCTCTAGTTGTTTGGGTTCTTCTTGGAGCTGCCGCGGGTTACGTCAGCGCACGGATCTACAAGAGCTTCGGGGGACGACGGTGGAAGAGCAATATACTGCTGACGTCCATGCTGTGTCCCGGGTAAGTCCTGAGCTGGGCTGAGCTCTGAGATCGTACATTCTAACCACGGCTCTGTATTATTTGTTATTGAATGCTATGGATTAACTGTTATTAATAGCAATATTATTGGGTTTTATCAAAAAAGAGCGAAACCTAGACCAGTATTGCTTGTCCCGGTAGAATGCGACAGCGACCCCGGAGCCTCTGTAACGCGGCTTTGTAGGAACTTGAGGTGGTTTTAGTCGGAATTGCTCACCCAGTCTCTGAATAACAGAGATTTTGGTGTGGGTCGAGTCCCACATACCCGTGGAACTTCTAAGGGCAGGGGATGCGCTAATACATTTCCACCTCGGATATAAAAAAAAGACGAATCAATTCGACTTAGGGTCCTTCGAGATAAGAGCGTACCAATTCTTAAAGGCCGGCAGCGCGCTTACATGCCTTCTGGCAGTGCGAGTGTCCATGGGCAGTATCACTTAACATTTCTTGTAACATTAAAAAAAAGAGAAAAAAAATGGTATGTGATAACACGTAAATTGTAATTGAAAAATGATGGTTCATTGCGCACACGCAAAATTTCAGGAAATCGATTGATACCTTCCATAAATTTTTAATCGATTGCAGTATAGAGGCTATATATAGTTATTATTATTTAATAAAACACTATTTTGACCGGATTGAAGTTATGTATTATTATAAATTTACAACTATTTAACATAATTTTAAATTTATCCGACGTTTCGCGTGCTTTACAGCGTGCGTGGTCACGGTGACTCACGTTATGTTAATCAAAGACAATACTAGTTATTATTATTAATTACTTAAGATGTCATGTGGAATATGGTTTAATGGATGCAGCTCCTTACAAACGTTGTGTAAAAAAAAACATGGCGATTAAAAAGAGTGGCGGCGAGTTTATTGCCAGTTCTTCTCTTCCGTTCTACGCCCTTGATTTGAGACCTGGCACTAAATGTAAAATTAGAAGCATTAATATGTATATTTTTACTGAAAAGTCATAAGTGTACAATGTGTTACCCATATGATTAAATGATTTTTGAATTCGATTTATAATAATTAAATAAATAAAATCACAACTTAGATTTTCTGTTTCATATTTCGTAAAGACTTAAAATCAGTTTAGAATTCCATTAATGTGTTTTACGTGAGTGGTAATAAATCGTGATAATTATATATGTCACAGAAATGTCGTCTTTATCGATTTTGACATAAGCTGGTTTCGTGAGCGTCATGTGGGTGAACTGCGAGCACAAAATACACGAATAATTATCGTACAGTATTTCATTTAGATTGATTCAAAATCAGTCCTTTTAACACTACAAATAACACTTTAGCTTAGATTATACTTATCAAACTTTTAATCACAATCTATTTGGCTTAAATTCCAACGCCTCATCCATAATGCACCACTGAATACTCAATCAGAACACCGCGACCATGTACGCCCTGTCAAAAATCAAGATGGCGCCTCGACCCCACTCGAGGCATTTCCTCTGCTCTGATTGGTTATAACAATATTCGTACTTTTATTCGTTAAGAAATAAATTATAAAACAATTTTAAATAATATCAAAACAATAATAATTAAATTGTCATTCTTAAAAATAATAGAAGAAATCATACGGCTCAAATAAAAGAGTATTTCCTCCAAGTCCGAATTTGTTCCCTTTGGAATACCCTCTCGGCCCGGGGTTCAAGTGCACAGGCGCTAATTACAGATTTAAGTTGGCATCTGTTAGATAGTATCGGTGACCCCAGAGCTGGTGCTTTCCTCGCTCAACGATTAAGTATCGCAATACAGCAAGGAAATGTTGCCAGCGTTAGGTACCGCTGCCACGGGACCAAACTTCTTAAATTTTATTAATTAGATATATGTATTTATAGAAGAAATCTTAATGATTAACCAACAATGAAAACCAATGGTCTCATAACATTCCCTGACATATATATTAGAGCCTTCCCCAATACAATAGGCATAGATAATCTAGAATAAAGATGTTTTCCACGAATTTCATTGTTACTTTTGTACAGGGTGGTCTTTTCGATCTTCTTCATCCTCAACCTAGTGCTGTGGGGTAAGGGATCGTCGGCAGCAATTCCCTTCTCGACTCTTGTGGCTCTCCTCGCTTTGTGGTTCGGAGTTTCAGTACCATTAACATTTATCGGTGCCTACTTTGGATTTAGGAAGAGGGTAAGTTATTATTTATGTCTTCAGTGTTAGCCTAGGCCCTAAAGTCTCCCGAACATATTTACAGATTTTGTTAACTTAATTGCATAACTTCCAGGTAAAAACATAATAGGTCAATGGATATATCTATACTCTGATTTTTAATTCCGTAGAATTCTGACAGCTATAATTTTTTGACATGTCAGAGATGGCAAACCTTTTTGGCCGGGAATATTTTGCACAAGTCTGAACATCTGAGTCTATACATACATTTTATTGTTAGTTAATGTATCCATTTTATTAAGTGCGGTGCTCCACATTAAAAGTGGTTTAACGGCGAGTAACAATTACGTCCCTTTTCATCACAAACAGTTAAAAACGCACAAGTAAAGATAACATTTTATTTTTAAAAAAGGTTTAATAAACCTGGAATTAGAAGGCAGTGATGCCAGCTAAAGAATAAAATAAAGTAATTAAAGTTAATTCGATATATTGTTCGTAATATTGAAATATTTTTTATTTTTGTATTAGGTCACTTGAGTAAGTAAATATTTAGATGTACCTTTTTGTACGTAAAACATAAAATACGTAGCATTTTTTTTTATTGCCCTTAAATAAGTCAATTTTGTCCATTTTTCGGTGGAGAACTATTTTAGTAGCAACACTTATGAAACGTCAGAATTTTACGGAATGAAAAATCAGACTATAGGTAAAAGTATTTTGAGCAGGCCATTTTCGCAATATATTTAAAAGGCCAAATTTTTGGGACTTCTTAAACTAATTTAAATTTAGGTATATAAAAATATAGCAGGCCAATAATCAGCTCTGTTCAACTGCGTTTTCTGTCTTTTATAAACAAATTGAGTAACTATTTTTTATATCAGAATACACTCAAAACTTTAATTCCCACAGATTTTAGACCACCCTGTGCGTACGAACCAAATCCCTCGTCAAATTCCCGAACAGTCTCTCTACACTCAACCCGTTCCCGGGATCATAATGGGAGGAGTTCTGCCGTTTGGATGCATCTTTATTCAATTGTTCTTTATTCTCAATTCTCTATGGTCCAGCCAGGTCAGTAAATTTACCAATTTTTAAGCTTTAATGTGTCTTTATTAAATCATAAGACAATGTTTGACATGATATTCATTATTAAGAAGTTTCTCTATGTATTGTTCTAAGCTTTTATTTTCCGTGGCTTTTTTTAATAATAGTTTTTCTTATAAATTAATTTATTTTTCTCTTTCATTAAGATAGGGTATCTACATCATATTTTTTAACATTACTCAAAAATCAGAAATTCCAAAAATTCTTGTTTAAAATATGTTTATTATGGAATATAAGATACAGGTATCACTTATTCCACGTCATTAAATTTGAATCGGTAGGCATCACTACTCATCGGCAAAGAAGGCAGAGGGTGTAGGCCGAGAGAAAAAGCCGGCGTAAAAAACTCTCGGTACTCTTTAAAAATAGCAAATCATCAAACAACACTTATTTTAAAACAAATATCGCAAATTAATTAGAAATTAAAACAATTGTATATTTTCAGATGTACTACATGTTCGGTTTCCTCTTCCTCGTGTTCATGATTCTGGTAATCACCTGTTCCGAGACCACGATCCTCCTCTGCTACTTCCACCTGTGCGCCGAAGACTACCACTGGTGGTGGAGGGCCTTCCTCAGCTCTGGGTCCACCGCTGGCTACCTCTTCATATACTGCTGCCACTACTTCGTCACAAAACTGAATATTGAGGATGCTGTCTCTACGTTCCTCTACTTTGGGTATACAACGATAATGGTATTTTTGTTCTTCCTTCTAACAGGTACTATTGGTTTTATGGCTTGCTTCTGGTTTGTTCGGAAGATATACAGTGTTGTTAAGGTTGATTAAGATGTTCCGGAGTCAACATTATGGTAGCAGTTGTGTGACATCTTTCTTTATCCAAGCCGTAGGTGTATTGTAATTTATAAAGTTAAATCATAAAAATAAAAATAGACGAAACTTTTAATTTTTTTTTAATTCAATCGCTACATATTTTTGGTAGGAGACATTCAAAATCTATAAAGTATTATTGTTTATGTGCCTATTATTCATATGTATGAAAATAATAAAAACAATCTAAAGCCTATATTTGTAAAGGTTAATCTATATTTACCCGGGCTGAATGAATAGTCTCGGTTATGAGATAGTCTCTAAGATTGAGTCTTGAATTAGCGCTAAGCAAGCCTTGCTTGTCACTTTATTGGAGGCACGCCAATTATGAAAAGTCTAAAAATTTTTGTAGGATTTTGTTTGGATAATTTTGGCTCATTAAAATAAAATTGGTTACAAATTGATTTTTTTTGCTATTTTTCTGGTAATTTCCCGATATTTTCGATAACAATCGTCAAAATTGTAATGTTATTTGTCATATGGGAGAAATATTACCTAAGTGTAAGATTCGGAGTCGAAAGCTAGCCTCTCACTAATTTCTGCCAAATAACTTGGTCGCCATAATTTGATGGACAGTATTTTTCCTTACTAAAGGCGTAATGTCTGGCCAAATTACAAACCGCTAACCATAGTCTATGTTAGTACAGATACCGGCAAACATCTTGAACAAATGTCCTTGCCTGCGCAGAACCTATTATTTAGGTATCACTGGGCGGGCGGTGGTGCGCGGCGGCGGAGAGTGTGTATCGATCACGTGATTGGTAAATCAGTTGACGTTTGTATCTCAGATGCGCAAACTTTCCCCCACTCCCTTGTTTAATGCTCAAGAAGTTCGCCGGTATCTGTATCTCGGGGTTAATATCACGAATTGTATATAAAGGGTGGGATGGATTCACTCGGCCTTGTAGTAAAACGTGGACGTAAGGTATTTGTTATCATGGTTACCGTTATTGAAATAATAAAGTAATTAATAACGCTGGTTTTAATAATGCTATGTCGGGTTATACCCGACGGTATATTTTGAGAGAAATCGAACTCAAAAGCAAAGCAACTTTTTATACGTCGCTTTAACCACACAACTGATTTTAATATAAGATTTCAATGCGTTTTCATGACTTAACTGCTGAACTGATTTCGGTAAAATATAAATATGGTTAAATTACACAATTTAAAAATGCGTTTTGTTAATAATTAAAACATGTCATCACTAACAATTTTAATTCTATAAACAGTATTTATTTAATAAGTCAGCATTATCATACTTATTTTCTATTATATTATGTATTTTAAATTTAATTTATATTCGGTGTACAAGGTCATTGCTTTTGTTTATAAAATTATATATAAATTAGCTTTCCTCTTTTTAACTTTATGGTAAGCGATTAGCTGTTTTCACTAATATCTGAATTACAAAGCGGGATTGATATGAATTTATTTTGCCTTGGTCTATTGTCAATTGTCACTGTCAATGTTTAATATAGATTCTAGAGGAATATAGATAATAATGTCAAATGAAAAAAATATATGTGTTTGTTTCTACTTATGACGTATTGGTTGTTAGAGCTATTTCTCGTATCGTATTACGTGTTAGAAAAAGATGAACACATTTTGTAATATTTAAGAAAATACTACTAACTTTTGCACTAAAATGATTCATTTAATTCAGAAGCTCATGACGTTAAGCGATGTCAATAAACAATAGACGCGAGATTGTCGAAAGCTTAGCGTACTTTTGACATGCTTATATTAGTTAATATATCTATGGTTGACAAACCTGAAAAATAAAACACTTCATTAGTCCTATTGTAATGTTTCCGTCCGGAGACATACTTGTCTAAATTTTTTTAAAGTTTATTCCGTTATTAGTGAAAACAGCTTAGTGGTGATAAAATTGACACGTCGATGCGACCGAATAGTTTATTTTACCTTAAGTCATTATTTTCTAATAGATTTATTATCCTCCATATGTATTATCACTACACAACTAATGTGAACGGCTTGTACATATTATTTTGACAATTCCGATTCAAGATGGCCGAGACCAGAGACAACTTTAGCTCAAGATTAAACAAAAAATTGGTTGATGTATACCTTATTTCGACAGTAACAAATTTCGAATGTAAATATTTTAAAATCTATGAAAGTATGCACAACGCCACGTTTTTCATAGATACCTACTAGATTATAGATAGTACTTAAGAATCGATATTTGGTGTTAAAATAATGTATTTTAATTTCCAATCTAGACAATGGTTCAATGTTAGACTTCATTAGAATCTAGCAAAACCTTTGTTGCCTATAATAAAAGTTCTTAAGTACATTGTCTAGGCAATTGCATTTAGTTGATTAGTTTCATTATGTTTATAGTGATTCATTAATTTTTTTATCTTTAGTTAACCTATGTGTGTATATTTTAAGGTAACTAGTTCGAGAATGCTTCATATTGTAACTATTGAAGTTGTATAAACAATAAATTGATTATTTTATAACTGCTCTTTATTTCAACATCATAAATTGTCTAACCTTATCATATTTTAAAGGTTAAACAGCTTAATTTCCAAAGTATAGGATGCATTCATTCTTGTTAAGTTATTATGATCTATTTATTTATGTATCTTAAGTTATTATTGATTATCTTCCTCTAAGTTAGTTTCCTATTTTCCACTACCTTCATCTGGTAGACAGGTACGAAGTAGCTTGTGTTCTCAGATCCAAATTAATCGGGAACGGTACAATGTGAGTCACTCTTTTAAAGCACCAGACTTCTAGTTACTGTCACTGCTTTCGGAAAGCTCAGCTTTATCCTTTGGCAAGACAGTCTTCTTTTTTGTATACTTTCGTTTTCTATCAATTTTCGTCTTTCTAAATATTTCTATCGCTTTCATTTTATTCTCTAAAAGGCTCTGTTTAGCTTTTTCTTTTTGTGGAATTAATTCATGGCAAGCGTCGGTTTTTGGTACGATAAAGTTAAATTCCGGTTTTTCGTCGGACTTTGCTACTTTTACGATTCCATTAATATTTTTGAGCTCATCATTTTCAGCTTTTCTCTTGCGAGCGGGTTTTCCTTTTTTATCCTTTTTATTAGTAACATCTTCAACGTCATTTTGTGAGTTAGGTTCCATTTTTTGTACAGCTGCCTTAACTCGTTTGCTCATTTGTTCGTCGAGAGATTCACACACGATTTTCCGTTTAAAAAAGTCGTGGACCGTTTTTTGATTTTTTCTATCGAGCAACCTTTTTAAAACCGGCTTTATTATTTCGTCTACTTTGTTTTGGGACCAACCAAATTTATCTTTTGTGTAATCTCGTAAAATTGTTATGTCTATATTTCCCCATGTGAACTTTTCTTTACTCTTTTCAACATTTGGCTCTAGATAGGCTTGTACAACCTGAAAATTTAAATATTAAAATATTTTTCTGCTTTTTTATTACGCTTAAATATCTAAAAAAAACCGACGGGTTGCACTCCGGGATTGCCGGCAGAAGTGAAAACTTGAATATTAACGTTGTGCATTTTTGATATTTTGGAACCGTTAGGGAATAGTTTTGCACGAATTGCTTTAATTATCAGTATAAAAGTACTATCATTTATGTGGTAGAATACAATATTTATTTATTGCGCTATCGTACACAAACATGACAATTTATATTACATTAAATACGCCGCGCCATCTGTCTACTCTCCATCCATCTTACGAATTTTCGATCAGGTCACGTGTCCTGACGCGAGTTTGACACACTTTTACCCATTCCAAAAAAAGTGTACAAATCCGCTAAAGAAGTTTTCACTTCAAAAATTCGAGTATTCAGCGATTTCATGGTCATATAGACGGAATTATAGTATTGGCTGGTGTCTAAGGATACAATTCGAGTCTTAGCGCTAAGTATGTCTTCCGTAGTTAAAAAATTTTTTCATAGCAATAAGTCTTGATTAAAAATATATCGTGCCATTAAGCCGCTTTTTAGATGTAAAATAATTCAATGTTATTTAAACTTACCCTAATACTAGGAAACTCATCAGTGAGCGATACATTTTTTAATTTTTTCTTAAGCTTAATATTATCCGTTCTCTTTCCTGCTCGAACCCATTGCTTAAACTCTTGAAGACCAGTCACAATTTGCTGGTACTGTGCTTGGTTTGACATCTCACTAAGTTTTTTCTTATTAAAAGGAAATGATGCAAGTATTTCCATTGCAGTTACTGGTCCTATTCCGTTGACACCAGTTGTATAATCGCTTCCAACTAATAGGGCTAGCAGGATCAGTTGCTCCCTACTTAGATCTAAAAAATTTCTTACTTTAATATGCAAGCCTATATAAGTTTTACCTTAATTTTATGTTATAGGCCCTTGTTTGAAACGATTAAAGTAAATTGACACCTATACTCTGATTTTTAATTCCGTAGAATTCTGACACATCATTTTTTGACATGTAAGAGATGGCAAACCTTTTTGGCCGTGCACATTCAATACCAATACGAGTCTGAACATCCGAGTCTTATTTGTTAGTAAATGTATCCATTTTATCCATGGTTTAACGGCAAGTGACAATTACGTAACTTTTCATCACAAACCGTAAAAAACGCTCAAGTAAAGATAACATTTTATTTTTAAATAGGTTTACTAAACCTGGAATTAGTAGGAATTAAAGTTAATTCGATATATTATTCGTGATATTTAAATATGTGTTATTTTTGTATTAGGTCACTTGAGTAAGTAAATATTTAGATTTACCTTTTTGTAGGTAAAACATAAAAAATACGTAACATTTTTTTATTGCCCTCAAATAAGTCAAATTTGACCCGTTTTTGGTGGAGAACTTTTTTAGTAGCAACACTTATAGAAATGTCAGAATTCTACGGAATTAAAAATCAGAGTATAGCTTCAAACAAAGTTTCATTTATTTGGACATTCTTCCAACAACCACCACCGAACTTAACTAAGGCTAAGGAAAAATAAGTATTGTTAGAATCTAATTAATATTTTTTTTTGAACTTTAAAAAAAAAAAAAATTGTCTTGGGATTCTGGTTACAATTGTACAGTGTGTACAATTTTGTATGCGTAAAAAGTATGTGCCTGATAAAATAATAAAATTGTACTTACTAAACGATCTCTCAATCCTTTCACTCAAGAACTGAAGAACATGTTTCTTCTGATTAAAAAAGTTCTTGTATACAGTTTTTCCTCCAAATAGCCAAATATCACTGTCGTCGGTAATCGTGCCATCGGTCAATTTGGCATCCTCCAAAAATGCGCACTGCGCCTCCGCTTCCATTGGCGCTACAATATAAGGAATGCCAAAAACTTGAAGAAGTTCTTGCGCATCTTTAGTCATTTGTTCAGAAATATTTCTACCAACGCGATCAAGCCGTCCTTTTTGATGTAATAATTCTTGTTGTTCATTTTCCATTTCCACTTCCATTGTTTGTAGTCTTTCTTTAGTAATAGGTTCAATGGGATTTTTAGGTGTTTCAGAAGACTCTCCCGCTAAGTCGCCTATTTCTTTCTCATATTCAATGTTTACACCACTCTCAGCCGTAGATTGATTATCTTTCCTACACTCAATATCTTTATTTGTATTGTTTATTAGTTTATCGGTTTTGACACTTACTTTATCTTGTGCCATTTCCTTATCTGTCTTTGGAGCAATTATTTCATTTATTGGAGGAACGCTAACATTTTTTAAAGGTGCCTCTTTCATTTGTTGCGTTTTTATAGGTGACAAATTTTGGTTTCCATTTTTAGATGATACCTCTTGTTTATTTTCAAAAACATCAGAAAAGATATCATCTTCGATGTTATCTTCTAAATTTAATGTCAACTGCACAACTGGTTTTGGTAGGCTTTCTGTTTCAGATACCTCTTCAAAGTCATCATCACTAGAGTTTGATAGATTTGAAGTATCATCTAGACTTATGATTGCTTTTGAATTTTCTTCTGATGAATCAAGATTTATCACATCCTCCTTTTTATTTTCCACATACAAAATAGATGAATCATTATTGACAACATTGTTTTTTGTTCTTTGCAAAACCTTAATAGTTGTGTTGCCTAAAGTTGGGTCTGCATTATTGTCATCAATATCATTCTTAATCATAAAACAAGAGGTTGACATTTGAGGATTACTTAATTCTTCTTCGCTACTTACTTCTACTTCATCCTCTATAATTGTTTTTTCGTTTTTAAGCTGAGCTATTATTTCTTCAACATTAATTTCTTTTGCTTTGGGTTTTTGTTTATTTTTAACCAGGACAATATCATCAATGGCTTTATGTGTAAAATCACTGTACTGCATTATGTAAGCTTTAGCAGATGTAATATTTTGGGGTATGTATTCCTCTTCTTCGTCAGAATAATCTGAATTAGAATCTGTCATACAAGAAGTCCAAGACTCATCTGCTTTTGAAGTTGAAGCACAAACTGAATGTTCTGGTTCATCTACACATTCTAGAGACATTTTTATTGCTTTCTGTAAGTCATCTTCAAGTTCATCAAATTTAGTTTCTCCATTTGAATTATCTTTTATCTTAATTGCTTCAGTTTCTAATTTATTTTCATTTTCCAACTCCATTTCCTTCTTTTTTTTAGCATCAGCTAAAGCCTGTTTCACATTATTAATTAGCAGATACCGAGTTGTTTGATCTGAAGCTATACGACGAGAGGGAAAATCTTCAATATTTGTATTAATACCTTCTTCATTAAGTAGTGTTTCCAAATCATTTAAAGACATTCCGACGTCTCCTATTTCTTTTTCTGTTTCTTCAATACATTCTTGCACCTTTCTTCTCTTCAACAATCTTTGCATCTGTAATCATAATATAATCTATAATCTTTATTGTTTATAAATATATAGTTTTATTAGAAAAGACTAACCTGAAAATCAGAAAAGCTATCACTTTTCTTTGGTAATGTGTGTAATTTTCCCCATGAGTTCATTTTCCTTGTCTCTTTTAATTCCAATAAAAGGTCATATTTTTCTTTAGATGGCATGTTTTTGAAGTCTTGAGATTCCAAATCCACGGTGTGTAAGTCAACAGTGGAAGCGCTTGAGGTATCTTCATCATCTGATCTAATCAAATCAGAAAGTCCAAGATTTATTTGTTAGGAAATTAAATATTCTATTTTAATCAACATTAATTACATACTCTGTGTCACTTTCTGTCTCTTTTTGGGGCAATGCAGGTAATTTAAAGATATCCTCATCATTTTCATTTGTATTGATTTTCTTGGGAGATATTTGTTTACCCAGGAGTGCACCCACAGCAGATTTTTTGCCAATTAATAGAGCAAGCTCTCGTTTTATGCGCTCTGATTCTGAGTTGTACTTTAACTTGTTATCTTGTCTTTTAGCCTAGAATAAGATATTTTTACATCATCAAGTAATAATAATTTTGGAATAAGTGTAAGAAATAGACAGATAACTTACAATAGTTTGTCTTTTTAAATCAGGAACTCCTCCGTCAAATACAAATACAGGTTTAATTCTAAAATATAATAATTTACATAATCTCTGAAACAATCCTACAAGGTGAGCATTTGGTAGTGGTGCACCTTTTGCATCTTGGTATCCTTTGACCATCTGATGCAACCATATAGAAATATCTGTAAAATTTAAACACATTTTCTAAGACTGTTGGGAACCCCGAATGAATGAACAGAAAGGTTAGTTATGTAAATTGTAATAAAAATATAATTTTCATACCAACAGCTAAAATTTTGTTTTCTAGAGTTTCAACTGGCACTGGTTTCCCTGCCGGCTCAATAAGTCGCCATAAACCAGTAACTCCCATTGCTAAGTATAATTGTTTCCAAATTATTTTGTTTTGATTAAACTTCAAATATAAATAATGCAGTATATAATATAACAAAGGTCGTTTCCCACGAGATCTACGGTCAATCGCCGGCCTCTTCCTCACACAGCGCAACCTTTTCGCTTCCACTGAACTCAATGTATTTATAACACACACAACAACAAAACGAAATGATAACTGCTTGCTACTGGAGCATTCGTAAGTGTTCGCTTCACTACATACAATATCAAATGTTTTACTACGCGACGCCCACTCTTTCCCACACTTTATTTTCTCACGCCCCATGCGTAACCCCACATCCTATGACCGGCTGTCTGCCAGTCGGCACGCTAAAGTCGACGATCTCGTATCATTCCGCTATTCTCGTGCGCATGTAAACAGCGCGTCGATATTTTGTGCTTGAAGTTTGAACATCCCTTCGTGAATCGGTCTACAGTCTATGCCCTCTTGACAGTTACCTAGCGTTGTCGAATCGAATGTCGTATTTACTTGAATAAACAACGTTTTGCAAACATTTAACATTATCAAACAAAAAATTTGTAAAGTGCAATAATAATGATTAAAATAAACTAGAAACTATAAATAAAAAAATAATTTTAATCAGTTAATTCGTCAAAACACGAATCTGAAAATTCCACTCAGGAACAGGTGTTTTTGATAGAAAAGTGTGTTGCTGTTCCCATCGTAATTATTTATTTACTGTGTTGTGAATTGTACAAAAGTGTATCGATCCAGACTCCAGTGTATATAACATTACCCTTATATAGTGGCGTTTTTAATGACATCAGTGATATAACTTAATAAAGTTGTACTTTTAAAAACTAGCTACCGGTTGTTACTAAACGCTATGAAGTGTAGGTATAGGACAGTGTTTTATCAAAGGTGATGATGTTTTCCAAGGCTTTTCTATGGTGTGCAGCGTTATGAGGTGCAAATTAAGGTGAAAGTGAGCCGTGGCTAGCATGCCACATCAATACGGCGCGGGCGCTGGTGGGCTGGGCGGGCGCCCACCATCCCCGCCGCCGCAGCCAGGCGCCTTGTACCCGCGCTATGCCGCAGCAGCGGGACCTGGCGCCGGCGCCTATCGCCCCGAAGAACGCCGCCTTACTAGAGAAGCTATGGAGAGATATCTCCGGGACCGATCTGATATGGTTGTAGTTATCCTGCATGCTAAAGTAGCTCAAAAATCCTATGGTAATGAGAAAAGGTTCTTTTGTCCGCCTCCCTGTATCTATCTCTTTGGTGATGGATGGAGACTGAGAAGGGAAAGAATGCTCAGAGAAGGTGAAACTGAGCAAGCATCACAGCTTTGTGCATTCATTGGCATAGGGAACTCAGACCAGGATATGCAGCAGCTAGATTTAAATAATGGAAAACAGTACTGTGCTGCTAAAACCTTGTACATATCAGATTCAGATAAGAGAAAACATTTTATGTTATCTGTCAAAATGTTCTATGGCAATGGTCATGATATTGGTATTTTTAATAGTAAGAGAATAAAAGTTATTTCTAAGCCGTCTAAAAAGAAGCAATCATTGAAGAATGCTGATTTATGTATAGCGAGTGGTACAAAAGTTGCCCTGTTTAATAGATTAAGGTCACAGACTGTTTCAACAAGATACCTGCATGTAGAGAATGGTAATTTTCATGCATCCTCTACACAGTGGGGTGCTTTTACAATTCATTTATTAGATGATAATGAGAGTGAATCAGAAGAGTTTGCTGTCAGAGATGGTTATGTACATTATGGCTCAACAGTGAAGCTGGTTTGTTCTGTGACGGGCATGGCATTGCCTAGATTAATAATAAGAAAGGTAAATTATTTATTCAATAAAAGATTTGTATACCTATTTTATAGATCTGCAAAATTTAAAATTATTTTAAATTTATTAAATAAAGTTCTGTAATTAATTAATAGTAAAAATAATTACACTAGATGCTTAACTGCTGAAGTAAATTTGATTATTTCTAGCAAACATATGTTAGTTTTATGTGTTAAATGTTTAATAAACTACCCAATATAACAGATACACATATAGATATCATTTGGTGGTTCATATTTTTATTTATTAATCAGTATTTGCCTTCAAACTTTAATGTTTATTCAGAAATAAAAACCAGTAACTCAGCTTCTCACTCATTTTAAAACCCAGTAAGGGGCCTAAACTAAATTTAACAGGAACAATCAATATCATCATAAATTTTTGTAAAAATATTTTTAATAAATAATAAATACAAAGTAAAATTAATTATATATTTGTTGAAGACATATATTCTATCCCTTAAAATACCTAAAGGTGGCATTTGATTACCCCAGTTAATGCTTGAATATTTCTTGCAATTTTTGAGATTACATTAATTGTATTTTTGTTGGGAATAGGTTAGTAAGATTTTGCAATAAAATAATTTTGTTCAATTTGTGTACTGCTATAGGTTTTAAAATCGGGAAGCTGGGTTATATATATACATATATATACCTTTCATGTCATGGTCCTAAAAATTATAGCGTGACTTAATTTTTTTTAATTAACAGAAATATAATACATACCACGTTAACTACTGAGCCCTAAAATAAAATTATACTATTGTTAATTTCTCTTTTGAAATATTCGGAGTCTTTTGACTGTTCACTTACTGACTTTGGTCAGCGAATTTTGAGTAATTTAAACAGAACTTGTCTGAATACTTAATCTTTATGTATTTTTAGGTAGACAAACAGATGGCTTTGCTAGAGGCCGATGACCCTGTCTCACAACTACATAAATGTGCATTCTATATGAAGGACACCGAGAGGATGTACCTTTGTTTATCACAAGAAAGAATCATACAGTTTCAAGCGACTCCTTGCCCCAAAGAACCAAATAAAGAAATGATTAATGATGGTGCCTGCTGGACCATTATATCAACGGATAAGGCAGAATATCAGTTTTATGAAGGAATGGGACCAGTAAGGTATGAAATAAACCATTTATGTGTAAAAGAAGTTCCTTTTAGGACCAAATAGGCTAGTAGGACCTAAGCTAAAATATTGCTTTCCTTATGATTTCAGGCAAGATTAAAAGTGCATATGTTAAGATTATTATTTTTAAAGCTGAGTTTCTTTGGTTAAGTGCGCTATCTTATATTAGTATATAATAATGTTAGTAACTTAAAACTGCTGGACCAATTTCAACATTCTTTCACCATAGGAATGCTAAACTATTCCTGAGCAATATAGGCTATTCCACAATATTTTGTAATATAAGTGTCCAGCCATGCGAAGCTGGGAGAAACTGTTAATTTATTATTTGCGGGAAAGAATCAGAAAACATAATGGAAAGGGTTTAAGTCGAGACTTTGCTAAGCATGACTCCCGTATGTCAAAAAAGTTTGGCATATGGGTGAACTTAGCGCTGTCTCTATCTTATACATAGTCTCTGATGTTTCTTATTGTTTTGCACGAGGCCACAAAGTCCGGCTTACCGATGTAAATCTAGAAGTGATAATTAATATCTATAAAACCTAAGTAATGAATTTAGAATGTAAGGTTTTAAACTCAAAGTCAAAAATCATTTATTCATATAGGTAACACAATTTACACTTATGAACGTCAAAAAAAGAAATATACATTAAATGCTTCTAATTTTACATTTACTGCCAGTTCTCAAATCAAGTGCGTAGAACGGAAGAGAAGAACTGGCAATAAACTCTCCGCCACCTTTTTAATCGCGCTTATTAATTACAAATATTTTATACTGGTGCTAATATAAGTAAAAAGCACTTTCTAAAGCGATTTCGTCGAAGATTTAACAAACTTTGTGTTGATTTTTATTCACGTTCTGAGAAAGGCAAAGGCGCCGGGACAACTTTGAATAGATTACCCGGAAGTCGTTATCAATAATTGCGAACCGGTAACCACATCCATAATTCGATAAAATCTGTCAAAAATAGTCGCGGCTATTTGAATATTTAATTAAGTTTTAAACAATATTATTAATTTAATGTCGCTAAGAAAATACGTGAATAGGAAAAATCATGTCGTTATCCAAACAATTTATTTATTTCTGAGTGTAGAGCTCGTCTAATGGCTTAAGTGAGCAACACTCGACCCTGTGGTCGTGCGTTCGTATCACGTCCTATATCACCGCTAATGGATTTTTCTCTATATACTTAATTCACCGTAGAATGAAGGCTAATCATAAGGAAACCTACACATACATGTCATAAAAAAACAAATGACATATATATGATCCAACCTATAAATTATAAAATGAAATATGCAACCTGAGCCCCAGAACCACAGATTTGTAGTGTAAACCAAAGATAATATCTATTTGGAGTTTATTTCATTTAGGTTCGGTATTTATCGTTACAGGCGCAATTTCTTTTCATTGTACCTTTATATACGCGTATTTATTAGACGTTATTGAGAAAGTTAGTTACATACATACAACGTTAGTGTTAATCACTAAATTGTTGACAATGAATCGATAACATTCACCAAACTTTGACCACACTATCAAACGCATTGGCAAACACGTAATGATACTTGAATGATATGAGGGGACATTCAATTGCTATCGAAAGCCAAACATTTTCTACTCTCACGCCAATAAACAGGGCTTAGATTATCCTAATAGTTCATATACGTATGTACTGTGGCCTGGGACTTCCTTCTGGCAAGAGTGAACATATAGTTTAGAATTCTTATTCATCATCCCTTGCTGATAAAGATTAAGTTAGGTAATCATTACTGCTTTAAACTGTACATGTTTGGTACCTTGTATGTTAGATTAACATACCAAAAAATTTAATTCTCTTGATCGAGACGCAAGACACGGAATTTGATTGCCTATGAAACTTAATAATTCGTTGGAAGCTAGCTTTTCTTAACTAATTATTCACGTAAAGTTTTAAAAAAACAAAGACATAGTTGTTCCAGATTAAAATTGAATTTATTACAATTGTTAAAATTATTTTTTTAATCTTATATACAGCCTTGCCATAGTATCAAAAGTAGAACGCGTTTTAACTGGATAAATTTGTGTGTTCGTAGATATTTTGGTAATCGTTTTGTCTACGTCAGAGTTTCCCAATTAGTGGTACGCGTACCCGCAAGTGTACGTGAAGTTGCATCAAGGAGTTCCCGCTGCTATCAGTAAAAACAATTGCCAACAAATAAACTTTCGCGTTTATAATATCAGTAGGATTGCTGTAATAAGGGGTTCGCTGGAAAAACTACTGGTCTACGTTTAAGAACCAATTAATACGAAAAGGTCGTTATAATCGTAACCTCTTATTCGAAATAGTAGAGGATTGATGATTGTTGTACACAAGTACAGTAATAATATAGTATTTACTTCCTAAGCGGTCCGATAATTACGTCAAGGAAATAAATATACATCTGCGTCTTTGTGCAAAAACAAATGAAGTAACAGAAAGTAAAACCAAAAAACCTTTACAAAAATAATAAAAATATATTTCATATTAAGAATTTGGCAGAGAAAGAGAGTAGAACAAATGGCGTGGAAATGAGAGCGTTAAGTATGTGTGACATTATGTCATAGGATAAGTCATAGTGAGATACGTGAGCTGGTGGGTTAAAAGAAGACGTAGAGACAGGGATACGAAAGGGAATGCTCAAGTGGTTGGGCCTTGTAGAACGGATGAGTGAGAAGTGGTTGACAGGTAGAATTAGGCAAACGTGGATGGTGAAGTCGGGTTGTGTAGGTAGGCCTTGTACCCGAACCAAATCCAGAGTACAAGTTAAAAGTACCCATGACGAGCACGCATGGTGAATGTCATGAAGGTAGATGAAGCGAGAGATATCCGTAGAAAGTGGAGATCCGTGGTCTCTGCCTACACCTTCGGGAAAAAAGAGTGACGATATAAATTAAATTTTACAACACAATTTTTTAAATATATTTATCTACTTCAATTGGCCGGTTTCCGTATAAATATTAATTACATGTATCGTATCATCAAGTACACATGGGAATATCGAGTTACTATAACATATGTTAGGCAACGACCTTAATTCAACTTTAGTGTTTTGTTTTATATTTAGATATTAGTAGAAATTTCAGTTTGGAATACGATAGTTAACGGATATAAACGCGAATTATATATATATTTATGCAATACGATATCAGTTAATTAAGCAGCTCAAACGGTATACGTATATATAGGAGCAATGTGCAGTCAAAATCTGTTATAACGACATCGAAGGGACTACTCATATTTGGTCGTAAAAACCGATAGTCGTAACAGCCGATGACGTTGTTATTAAGTACCTTATACAATAGAATTCAGCCGGGACCTTTGATTTTTTCAAAATAACCGGTATGTTGTTCTAAACGATGTCGTCGTAAACGGTTTTGACTGTATGTAGGTAAAAAGCCGGCAACGCACTTGCGAAGCTTTTGTGAGTGTCCATGGGCGGCGGCATCTAATAATTAGCCTCCTGTATAAAAAACGTGGTTTCGTTTAGTAATTAGTTTATATTACACGCTGCCCAAACTATTTCCCATTGGTTTTACATACTTCTTGCTTATTAAGATATCAAACAAACGCTTTCTTTACGCTAGAATAACAAAATAATACCTAAACTAAGATTCGTACGATATTACCAACAAAAATTATGAAACAAATGAGGTTCGTTCGCACTTAAAATCACTATTCGCTGTTCATGAATCTATAAGATAAGCTTTTAAGTTTTTAGTTTGTTATTAATATTTTTGTTGTATTACTTTAGATTAAGGTTCTATTTTTTTTAATATAACATTTGGTTCTGCACTCCTTGCACTCATCATGTTGCTTTTTTTAGTTTTTCTCTTACTAGGGTTGCCTGGAAGAGATCGCTTATTAGCATCGCCGGCCGGCCGCGGGCGCCCGTTGCATCCCTTATAATTTTATGTATTGTGTTATTTGTGTTTCTTTTATTTTTATTGCAACGAAGTGTGTATAAATAAAATCTTAAATCTTTTGTTCCTAGATCTCCAGTAACACCTGTTCCGCTAGTCCACTCATTGAATCTAAACGGTGGCGGAGACGTAGCCATGTTAGAACTCGCCGGTGACAACTTCACGCCATCTCTGCAGGTGTGGTTCGGAGACGTGGAAGCAGAGACAATGTACCGATGCGCTGAGTCCATGCTCTGCGTAGTGCCGGATATATCGCAGTTCAGGGGACAGTGGCTTTGGGTGCGGCAGCCAACTCAGGTAGGACGCGTGATTTTTCTGATCTGGCTGGATGGACGGCTCACTCTCTGTTGGGGCTGTTCTTTATCGGGGAAATTCCATATATACATTTAGGAGACTACCTACTACACAAAAAATTATCAAAATAGATTAAGTCGTTTGGGTATAGGATTTTTAAGCTATACTTTGCGGGATATAAATAATAAATCATGAATTTTCTTTTAAGAAAAATAGCACAATATTGTTGGTTGGTAAATGTCGCGTGATTTAAAGATAATTTTCTTCAGGTACCAGTATCACTAGTAAGAAACGACGGGATCATATACGCCACTGGCCTTACATTCACCTATACGCCAGAACCAGGCCCGCGGCCGCTCTGTGCGCCAGTCGATGACGTCATGCGACCAGAACAGGCCTGGCACCATGATACGCACAGACTACCAGACAATATTCAATAACACAGGATTTCCTGATGCTGTTCATCCAAAGAACGTCTGCGGTGAGTGTAGTTTAGTGCCTTGGGCATTCCAAATCGCAAATCAAAATTAACCTGTCAAATGTGACATTGACATTTTGATTGTCAATTGTTTGTGACGTATTGGAAAAACCTAAGGCTACTGACAAGTTTGGAGGCTGGAAGCTAGCTTTAATCCACTTTTTCAATACACTGGGGCTAAGGCAAAATCACTTTTAGCTAGACTAAGTGTAACCCACTAACGTCAAATGATTGTATGAAAATGGTCACCTGACAAATTGTGAGAAAATGTCATTGCCATATATGAAATGTTTATTTTGACAGTTTGAAAAAAGGTAAATATACCGTTGCTTTACATATACTAAGGCAAATGTGTAATCTAGAGGGTGTAGATAAAAAAAATGTACGATGGAAATTAGTACTGGGATAAGGCAATTCGCCCAGAGATAATCTAGCTTCTAAGTGTCAAACAAACCTGTCAGTGTGTAATGTAATTTTAAGGCTGTATGTTGGTACTTGGCATTTACCTCTGAGATTCTTATGTAATTTTTATGTGTATAAGATTCGAATCAATTTTTGTCTGCGATATATCCGTCACTAGATATTTCTTGACAGGCATATTTTACGCTTATTTTTGTTGCAATTTTGTTCATGTAAACTTCAGGTGGATAATGTAAAACGGAAGGCCAAACGGACTGCACACATACGAGAAATCTTAAAGTCCAAAGGCTATAAATGTTATTTAGAATAATCCGTTATTAAATATATTTTTTATCAAATAAATCCATGATTAGCTAAATATGATTTCATACGTTGACGTATGGAATCATCAATAATGACACAAAACGGTCACAGATTAGTCGAATCGACTATGGCGTCTTTTCTTTGTCTACCTCCTAACACTGTCTTGGACTTTAATTTCGTCGGATACTGATTTTGATCGAAATATATGTATAATTTAAAATATTAAACACTTATAAAACTTGACGTTTGTTTACGTGATAACTAACAAAGTACATATGATCATGTGCGACGCCATCTTGCCTAGCGTTTTAGCGGGTTTTGTAATCTATGAATGTTAAAGCCATTTTAACAATTTTTTATCTATAGTCTAATAGATAATCTGAAATGGTTTTTAAATCTTGTCAAATAGCCTGTTAAACTTCCGTTTTACATACTTCTCGTGTGATTAATATTTGATAACGGACATGCCTATACTCTGATTTTTAATTCCGTAGAATTCTGACATTTCACAAATTTTGCTACGAAAATGTTCTCCACCGTAAAAGGGACTAAATTTGACCCATTTTAGAGCAATCAAATAAAATGCTATGTATTTTTTATGTTTTACCTACATAAAGGTAAATCTTAGTATTTACTTAGTCAAGTGGCCTAATACAAAAATAACAAATATTTCAATATCACGAACAATATATCGAATTAACTTTAATTTATTTATTTTATTCTTTAGCTAGCATCACTGCCTACCAATTCCAGGTTTAGTAAACCTTATTAAAAAATAAAATGTTATCTTTACTTGTGCGTTTTTTACTGTTTGACGAAAAGGGACGTAATTATCAGTCGCCGTAAAACCACTTTTAACGTTGAGCACCTCACTTAATAAACTAACAAATAAAATGTTTGTATAGAGTCAGATGATCAGACTCGTATTGAAATTGAAAAATGTGCCCGGCCAAAAAGGTTTGTAATCTCTGACATGTCAAAAAATGATAGCTGTCAGAATTCTACGGAATTAAAAATCAAAGTATATAATATATTTTAACGTAAATTTAATAAACCATTTTATATATTATACTGAAATAACCGCTTAACCTTTATCATTAGATCACAGACAATTAAGATTATGATTAGCATTAAAAAGATAATTGTTAATGTCTTGATTTATATGAAACCATACCATGGGAATATTTATAACAATACAGATTCAGACACGAATTTATTTTAATTAATTTATTACAATTTTTTGTCGGAAGATATGTTTTTTGGTGTTAAAATATACGTATATACGAAATATCAAGAGAAATTACGTTTTTCGGTAATTCTATTGGGTTGATAATAGAATTTTTGTCAGACCTCTTGCTTAGCAATCAGTAAACTTTTATCCAGAAAGACTAGTTTTGATTCCTGGGATTACACTGGAGTAAAACTCTTTTCAAATAGCTTAAGCGAACCGTGTTTTTCAGCCAATGCTGAAATGTATAATGAACATCTGATAATAACGTGATACTTAAATCTGGTAAACATTTTCAAACTAATCTCTAAACTGTAAGTCCAAGACTGGAATTTCTTGATTTCTAAATACGGCTTTTTTTTAAATTTAAAGACTTTTTTGACTACCTTCATTAAGAACAAGATTTACGATGAATTCAATTGGATATATTTTTTTTAATAAACGTAAAATTTTTGTACGTAAGTTTTAATTCCATTTTGTATATACAATTGTTTTAGTTGTAGACGAAAACGCTTGATTTCAAAGAAAATATATATTAATAACATAATATTGAATTAAATGTCATATAAACCCTATATGTCATTGTGTATAAACACACTATATTTCCATCGTTTTTAATCAATCTAATTCTGATGTGGCAATCTTAACTAGACTAAAAACGTCTCGGAAGAGTCAATTATGTGTAAAGGTTGGTATTCAACAGTATCTAAGTGGTAAGCTGATTTTTTTTACATTAGCAAACAGTTTAGGTTGGTTTTCGCCAGAATTAGCATTATAGGTACCATTACGTGATTTATCGATTTAACGTATGCAATAAACTGTGTGACGTAAAGACGTATTTTTTTATATTTTTCAATGGCTTTAGTTATGGCTATTCGCAAATCTCATTACTGATAATGTTCAGGAAAATTAAAATTAGTCGACTCCAGTTATTCAATTAGGAAATCTTTAAAGTACCAAGTGCAGGAATTATTCATTTATTAAATTCGCAATACAGTCGGTATCGGTATACCGATTTCTGAGTTACATTTTGAGTTAGATTTTATTTTGCAAACAATACTCACACTTCAATTGTTAATGTATTAGCAATAATTGCATATTTATATCGCAGCCAACTAGCTTAATTAGCCGTTAAATCAACAGCCTGGCCTCTAACTAAATAGCGCGTTTACCTAGCGGCCTGAAAGATATTCAGCCAGTTGATCAAACAGGTAGGCAGATGACTTGGATCGATAACGTTTCATTACTTGCCTAGACTGTTAATTTAAATTTAGTTCCACTTTCTGCCACTCTCAAACTCAAAAACTGTCAATATGGCGTCGGCAAACCATAACTTTGATAGTGTTCAAAGTTTAATGAAAAACAACCAGTACAATGGAAGAGTGCAGTGACAATAATAATGTGAATTAAGCTGTGACTGACTCAAGCAGTTTATTTTTTAAAGATATATTTTTAAATCAGATGATTCATATTTTTTATTTCTGCCACATGGTCATTCTATCGTAAGAATGGCCTAAGCATTATCTTAATTTTCTCTTATATTATGTAACATTAAATAAGCTGGCCAGTCATCTAATTAAATGTTACAAACGCTACGGCTGAATATCTTTCAGGCCGCTAGTTAAACGGGGCTGTTCAGTTAAAAAGCTAGGCTATTAATTGAACGGCTTATTAAGCTAGTTGGCTGCGACATATACACTATCTAAAATGATTTATTTGTTCTTTAATTTCAAAATACGAAATATCCAAACAATCTATACGTAAATATTCTATTACGTATTATGCGATACAGATTTATCCTTTCCTCCTTCAAATTTATTTTATAATAGGGGCCCGCACGTACGTATTGCGTAAGCAGATTTACTGGAATTTATCCCCCCCCCCATCCTCTTGTGGGATAAAACTCTTGAGGAATCCTCAAAAATGCAGTCCCCCCCATAGGGCTTACGTAATACTTGAACGGCCCCATAGACAAGAGATCTTAAGTTTGAGCCTATTGAATTATCTCCTAGATACTTTTGGAATCGACTAATTTGGTTCGCCGTATATTATTGTATGTACATATATTCAAAGACAAGACCAAAGGACAATTCTTCAGTGCACAATTAATTGTCTTTTGTAATACGTTTAAATATCTCAATTAGTATTTTAATTGTATAGAATGTATAAGTTGAAATGTTTCTGTTAATTTGTCAGAAATGAACAATGTAGTATTAAGTATAGCGTAGTGACGGCTAGTGGTGAAATTTTTACAAAATTACGTATCGTATTTATATAAGAGTGTGATTTTGAACATTCCATGTGGAAAGTTTTATAAGAAGTACAAAGTATATTCGATATTTTTGTAGAAAAAATTTAATGGATTTATTTGGACGTAGTTTTAGTTTGTATAGTTGGATGGAGGTTTTATGGTGGCTCGGATGGCTCACAAGTGATTCAATCATCAGCTGGAATTGGCGGTCCAATGATTACCAGCAATTAAAATGTAGCCATTTTGAAGACTGGCGGCAGCACTGTCGCTGAGAACTACACGGTATAAAAACTCAATACAGTGTAAACTCTATATAACGACACTGAAGGGACTGTGTTGATAGCGTTATAGAGAGTTGTCGTTAAATGGAGAGACTCCTACTTATTAGTCATGGTCAACAACAGTCTACAGGTGCAAGCATTCCCAATTTGTAAACAAAAGAACGGTTTTCTTAGAAAGTTCGGCATGATGCCGACAGTCAAGTTTATTGCGGGCTAGGATAATAAAGCGACAAAAGAACGTACACAGCTGCGCAGTTTTTACTAATTTAAAAGTACTTTATTACTCAATTGTTATTCAGAGTAGGTGTAATGCTATGTAAAGTTTATCATTGTATGGAAGACAAGCGAAACCAACCAAAGCCAATTTAATTCGACACTTTATAGAGTGCGTCGTTAAATCGTAAGTCGTTACATGGAGTTTACACTGTATTTAAACCGGAACCGGAACTAAGTGCCCTAATACGAAAATCCGAGCCGTCATAAATCTTCATCGCGCTATTCTGACATTTTGTAATCCGTCGAAGTATTACACTCATATACCTTTTGGTATTCAATCAAGATTCAGAAATTGTCATTCAAACATGGATATTTTAATAAATCTGAATTTGAAAATGTTGATTTTTTATTTGATAACCCCATAGCAAGACCATAACAACTCTTTCTCTTTCGTTTATAGCGTGATGAACTGAGACAGAGTGTTAGTCGAAACAGTCTAAGTAGCTGAGATTTCTGATTAAAGGTAAACAATATTTACGTTGCCTAAAGTATATTAAAAAGATAAAAACTATTAATTCGCTGTACCTACTTTTTAAGTGAATTGTACAGTACTTACGGTTTTTTTGTAGTCTGTTATAAATGAAATTTTATCTATTATCAATTCTGGGGTCCTACGAAGTTTGGAGGAAATTCTTCTGATCCTCAGTATTAGCATTATCATAATTCGCATTCAGTAGAATAGCTGGACTTGAATAACTGAAAAATTACACGATAGTGGGAGTATACGACGTAATGGTGCGTTTAATTTTATTTACCAACAGACGTAATATGTTATATGTCGCGTCATAATAGCATCTCTAGTCAAGTTATCGACTAGAGATGCCGTTGACAGTACAAACTGAACACGCCCATTACCACGTGTCGCTTAATGTTTGTTCGGTCGAAACTTGACTTGTATAATGCTTCTTTATAGAAAGCAAATTTAAAGTAATGTTAAATAAAATAATCCCCTAGAATTGAATGCGTTGTTCAATACATTGTCTCTGGTTTACGAAACTTGATTGTAAAAGAAACCAATTACCAAGTTACCAATAAAATAAAATAATATTTATTAATAAAACCCGATGGCTTTTGTTTTTTTTTCAAAATTATTTTTGGGCCAACGATTTACCCAGAGCCTATGATACGTTGATATACGTTGAAAAGTTATGGTAAGCAAATGTTTCGCTGTCACAAAAGAGGTCAGCGTAAAGTAAGAAAGATTTTGTAACGAGAGACGCTGCGTCTCTCGTTACGCAGAACACATTTGAAAAAAAAATGTAATAAACAATAGATTTTTTGTTATACTTATTAAACCTATTCTGTGTGTGAGTTGATTAGATAATAGATACGTATACACTCGTGCTGAAAATCTACCAACTATTTTAATAAAAATCTGCAACAAGATTCGAAATCGCTTCCCACAGGTGTAAAAAACACATAAAATATTAATGTAACAAGGGTCAAGAATCATGTAATTAGATTATGAATCAGAGTTAATGAAGGAATCAGTGTGGGAACGTCTTGGAGAATTCTTCACATGTAGACTACCCCATCGCGTTCCGCGCTGCTGGTTACGACCTCTGATAATCATCACGGCATTGTCTGAGATTTAGAAATAGACAATATATATATATATATATATATATATATAGTTTATACGTGTTTAATAATAATTTTACATATATATTTAGTTAACATGAAACGTTGGGACACTTTATTAATATTTCAATAATTAAACGACTTCTCAATTAGTAAAGTTTTAGCTTACGGAAAAGACACATTGTCAATTCTGTGCACAAAAATAGTTTAGTCCTGTCAAACTTATTATGAAAGCTCGGCAAACGAAAAAATGTTCCATTCGTAAACAGACTCTTCATCAAAGGATATTTAATTAAATCATTAACAAAACATGTCAGTGACGATTATCTTGACGACACAAATCGCATGACGACAGCAATTATTGTGATTAACGTGTAAAAAACAATTACAGATAAGAGATTATGAATGAAAATTGCATTTCCACATCCTGTTCATTGATTTCAAATAGCGTAGAAACCAATTTTTGTAATTAATTTAATACCATGTACTTTGCATAGATATCTGTAAACCTGTAGTTTCAACACTGTGTTTACGTAGTGGTTAGGCGTGTGAGTCTAAATGGTTGTGCGTTTTCCGACCGATTGCGGGTATACTATTCGTTGGGTTTTGTTTTTAGCACCAGCAAACGGGGAAGAGCATAATTGCTAGGAAAGCGGTACCAAATCGTTAAGTATTTTCTTACATGTTGGTGTAAAATTTGTACTCAACCCAAAGACAAAAAAGTGGTCAGAAGCAAAGACAAACATGATGATAATAATAACTATATATCTTTTGTATTTTTGCACTTCTTGCTGATCGTATATTATATCTGGTATAATGATGGGTTTACGTTTGTAATGAATAAAGTCAAAAACTACTGGTCCGATTTCTAAAATTATTTCACGATTAAAATGCTACATTACTCTTACAGCCTATTAAATTCCATATTTTAAAAATATATGTCCATAAGCGACAGACCACTATCAAAGTCTCAAAAGGGTTAGCTATGTAAAGTACACTTTATTTTCTGTAATTGAATTTTGAAATCGTCTTGAAGTACGTTCCGGTTGCTTAAAAATACCTAATTATGAAATTAATTTTCAAGCAAAAAACAACAGTTCAAAGCAAAATTTCCCACGCAGTTGAATTTTGAATCAATAACTGTTGTCATATCTCGAAACTTCTGCGCTTAACTTTTTGTGTTTCGTTTTATCGTCAATTGTCTTTATAATGACTCAAATTTGATTTATGATAAAAGATTAATTTAAACAATTTTGGGTCCTTATATAATATCGTATAACCTAACTAACTAATAAAATGTCTTAACTTTAGTTTTTGTGCAGGGCGTTAGTGCTTTGAAAATATCGATCAATATTGAATTCCAAAGACTACATTTAAGAAATCAGCTATAATAAAACTTATTAGACTTTGGTCTCTTTCTATCAAATTATGTATATTTATGAATAAGGGTGATAGGCCACAAAAGAAAAAGTTTAAAACTTTGAATTTGGAACAGTTTATCCTTTCTGTTTTGCGGAAGATTCGAAATCAAAAATCAATAATTTATAGAAGAAATTAAACAATAAAAGGTGTGTGAAAACAAGTTGATAGCGTGGCGTGACATCATTAGGTTTCCTATCATGACGTCTCAGTGAAATAATGACGATAGTATATCGATTATATTAGTTTTTCTAAGAATAAAGACATCCTGGTTTTTATATTTTAACTGTCATTTAAGAAATTCCGAGTTTGTTAATACGGGATTTTCTTATGCCGTAACAATTTGATTTTCAATCAGTTTAATCTGTATCTATTTGTGAATGTGTGATTATTTAGGCTTTCCCGCACGTGTTAAATTTCATAAGTTTCCATAACAAATATCGGTAACAAAATTCCCGCTTTTTGTAATTTTAGTTGAGTGGTATTTGTCGGTTTAATAAATTACTATTGTATAATCAATACGAGTGATTAAATAACTTTTAAGAAATACCTAAATAGACATGTAAGAAAGCGAACACAATAGAAATGCATAAGAAAACACAGTCTATAGCAGACCTTTTTGAAATTATATGTGTATAATTAATTCATTGCGTCTTCATGGTTCAGTGGCGTTGATTTATTCAATGTTTTTGCCAAAGCTTTCTTAAATAGAATGAAGACGCAGACATTGTGGCCATACAGTATTAAAAATTTAAAAAAATGTGCTATTCATTTGTCAACAGTTCATTATACACATTAATAATGAATTGTTGTAAGATTTGGGAACCCTGAAAAAAATACGTGTGTCAGGGTTCCCAGTTCTTCCATAACAAACTTAATACTTAGTCAATTCCATAAAAATATATTTTATTTAATTACCGACGTCTGACCGACGACAACATATCAACCATGTACGCTGTAGATATAATATAATAAATATTTATTGTAATAGTAATTATACTTGAATACTTATAAATGTTTTCTCAGATTTCGTTGTGGCTTTATTATCGTCGTATCGAAGTAATCAAATACGTAATAATTCATCAAATAAGTTCTTTATCTTAGTGTCTTTCTTTTATAGAACAGAGGGCAAACGGGCAGGAGGCTCACCTGTGTTAAGTGATACATGTGAGCCGCCCATGGACACTATCAATGCCAAAGATCTCGCGAGTGCGTTGCTGGCCTTTTAAGAATTGGTACGCTCTTCTCTCGAAGGACCCTAAGTCGAATTGGTTCGGAAAAGCTGCCATAGAAAACGCTCAGTTGTGGAACGACGGTCATCGAGGTGATACGGGTGGAATTTCGTATTCTGCCTCGACGTACGATGATGAAACTCAGCTGCATGTATTAATCTGAACACTCTCCATGATAAATGCGGTAGAAGATGCAGAGTAACCCCACATCTCTACGCAACGCCAAGGGATCAAGCCGCTTGGAAAGGGATTGGTCGTTGACGATTCGAACCGCTCTTCGTTGAATACGGTTAAGAGGAAGGAGCTGGTACTGGGGACCTCCCTAGTATCTAGTCTCGCCTTTCCTTGAAAGGAACTTTATTATCTTAAGCGAGGTCTGGAATTTGTGCTTTAGTAATAATAGTTAATTAAACATTAAAAAAATAATATAACACATTTATTTACTAAAGTTTACCACGTCTTACATAGTACTAAATCTACGGCATATGTTACTGTTTTATCTAAATTGTATGAAAATTTAAGTACACATAAGAGTTAAAAAAAATATCAAAAAATACAATTAAAATATATACAAGATAAAATAAGCATACACTAAGGGTCTGTTTCACAATGTATGGATAAAGTACCAAATAGCTATGCAACACATAAACTATTTGAAGATAAAAGTGCTATTTGTCACATCATCGGACTCATAACTTATGATGGACTTTATATGACGAATAGCGCTATCTGACAGTCGTGAAACGCGGCAATAGTGTTTATCCAACCAATAAGTAATAAATAGCTAATTTGGAACTTATGTAGAAGTTATCCGTACATAGTGAAACAGACCCTAAGAATACCAAAAATGTTTCATTAAATAATTGCGCGTATAACATAATACTACAAATACGTGCATAGCCGAGTGTCGAACGCAGAGCCCCAGGGCTGAGTTTCGCGTGTTCAGCTAATAAAACCTCTGTTCTTTATACGCCTTTAAACAACAGGAATTTTCTTTTGAATCTGTAGCTGCAACAATCATACACTTGTCGACTGTACCTAATTCGGAGTCACTGGTCATTTACCCCGTTAATTAATCGTAATGATTCTGCGATACTGTGGGAAAGCTTTGTGCACAATTGTATCATTGTCTATGCTTTTTTACAGTACACCTTGATATATGGTAGCAAGATATGCAGAGTGTGGGAAATATAATCTATGCCTGCCTTTCCAACATGTCATCTCTGGCCGTGGGAAAGAATTATTTTACCGCGTTGCTTTTTGTTTGCTTTTACTGAACCAAATCATAATATTATTTTTAATTTGATATGTAGTTTAGTTTGTAAATCGTTTTTACTGGTTATTTTCTAGTGTTTTCAATAAATGGGGTTAATGATCACGTAGAAATGTCATGCCCCATTAGGATGTTACCTCAATGTATATACTTTTGAAAATATAGTCAAAACCGTTTACGATGACATCGTTTAGAACAATATACCGGTTATATTGACCAAAGGTCCCGACTGAATTCTATTGTATTAGGTACTTAATAACAACGTCATCGGCTGTTACGACTATCGGTTTTTACGATCAAATATGAGTAGTCCCTTCTATGTCGTTATAATAGATTTTGACTGTATTAAGTAAAAGTTATCTATATTAATGTGTAACTGAGTGACAGACCAGTCTCCAATTTATCCAAACATGTATTTTATAAGAAATTCGAAAACTAACAATGCCAATAAATATCTAAACAGGATCTTAATAAATAATCTAATTATATCTAAATTAATAAATAATATTTTTGTATTTATAAATTTTATAAAAAACATAAATACACACAAAACAACGCAACTAAACTCCTTAAACATATCTTAAATGTAGAACAAAATTCACCGCTCTTTGTGTGGTTTTAATAGAATACTTTTGCAAGTTCTCTAGTTTTAAAGAGGTAGTCACCGGTGGGCGTTTTCTGAATCAGCCAATGTGAACTGAAACACGCAAAAGCCAGCGGTGATTGGCTGACTTCAAGGTCTTAAGTTTGGGGTCTACGAGTTTATTCACCGTGCAATTTGCAATGATAATCGCGAAATAAACAGCAACTTTGGTTATGTTCAAAGTGATGATACCATATTCATTTCTCGAATGGAGTCAAAATTACTCCATAAAGAATTTTTCATAAATAATATCAGTAAGGTTTGGCGTTTGAACCCCCTTGCCTACGGTGTTGGCCTACTGGTTTCAGCGTCCGACTCAACCCTCAGGTCGTAGGTTCGTCCTTAGCTATGCTCCATTGGTGCCTATGTGAGCTTTAAATACTTTTTGCTTGTACGGTGAATGCAAAACATCGTGAGGACATCAAGCTTTAAACCCAAAAAGTCGATAGCGAGTCTAAAAATAAATAATTACAGAAATCTGAGGCCCAGGCCTAAGAAAGTTGTAGCGCCACTGGGTTTTTTGTCCCGGATGGGCATGTAGAGCTGTCTGGACCACTGCTGCTGGTCAAGTCGGAGACACCGTCCCATTGTAGGTACTCTGAGAGTTATGGAATCGAGTGGACCTGTGTCTGGGCACAGTTGCACCATATCTCATTAGATCTCGAGTCCCAATAGTGAACATTATTACATATAAATTAGTACCGTAGTTATTTTAACCTAACATTAGTTATGTTTCTTTACTAATATATATATATATATATATAGGTATGTTACATATATATATATTAGTAAAGAATATATATATATATATATATTTTTAGTAAATAATTAGAAGCGTTACAAAATGCTAACAACCATCGCACACTTGAAGGCAATATGAGCCCTTTAGTTTTTACCACACTCATAAATTGTATTTTAACATTCACGTTTCCGATAATGTCCAATAACATAAGTGTCATTTAGATTTGTGAACCCTTCAATAAGTCAAGTTAGTTTTTGTTTGCGTCGCAACCCCACTACCCGTAATTTTATGTTAGTTATAAGCTCACATTTTAAACCATTAAAGTCAGTTACCCAGCATCAAACAAAGTGTTTTAATTGAACATATCTCTACGATCGCACAGAACTTTTAACCTTCCGACTCCCAGAACCAACATTGGGTTCCGTGAGCCTCACAGGATGTGTTCAACTTTGGATTCTACCAATAACATCGACCCTTTTTAGCACTCCTCTACTGCTTCATTTAAGAATAATTTAAAGCAACTATTGATGTACTAATCCTTGTATCTTTCTTCTTTATTATAGCTACTAGTATGTTTGTCGTTCTCCGGATTTTTAAATCTTGTGCTGTCATGTTTTATTTTGCTTTGCTTTGTATCTTATTTTTTACCTGCAGTGAAAATTTTTGTGGATACATTTATTTTATAACTTTTTTTATTGTAAAGAGATGTATCTGTTTTGTTTCCCAAATAAATAAATATCCATACAAAAACCACCACCAAACTTAATTTCGTTAATATACGTTTCGAAAGCTCGTAGAATCGAATCCCAGCGAAACAACTTTTGTTTCCGCTTAAAAGTCAATTGTCCAAAATATAATGATACAAAACTGTGTTTTACAAACGTGTATTTATAGAAATAATGATGGCTAATTGGTCATTTATATTCTGCTTAAGGAAGTTATTTTTATGTCACGTTTAACTCGCCCATGATTAATTTGTCTCCTTCATACGTTAATTATTACATCTCTGTAATACGTCATAACAATAGAAATTATAATCATATCTAGACGTTCCAATGGCATATGTTACTTCTAAATATAAAGGTTTGGAGAGACTATGTATTACAGATATATAAGATTACTGCCTATCGAAGGAGTCGAATCGAATTGTCATCCCTCAAAACACTGAAGATACTCCTCTCAGTACTAAAGGCATTAAATTCTTTTTATAGTCATTTTGATCAAAGAGGAAATTATTGTATCTCCTTGAAATTTACGGGCACCAGAAGGAACCCTATATATGGCTTATATTATACATTTAATATAATATACATTTCCCGCCAGTAGGCTATTTTGCCGCTCTATCCTGGATTTAGAGTTCTGGAAGCCTGGGAGCAACAAAGGAGTGGAGTCCTCTGGATCGAAATTATTTTCCAAATAAAATGGTCAATTTTTTTCAGTAGATTTTTACAATTAATAATTTGTTGTGAGACCAAGTATACATTATTTTACTTTTAAAGTCTACTGTAGGGGACCCTATGTGGGGATATACATAATTATACGATTATCATTGTATCGTTGTGAGTTGTGACAGTTCCTAAGTTATTCAAGTTACGGTTGAATGAAATTCAAGGAATAGTTTTTGGGTTTATAATATTATTAACAGCCTTTAATTAAGATACATTTATTTACATTTAAACACATTTCCATTTCAATACTCTTCTAGTGTATCTGTGGGCCCTTTTTTGGCAAAGGCCTCCTCCAACTCCCGCCATTCCTCTCTGCACTGTGATACTCTCTGCCATGTACCACCTGATATTTCTTTAATGTGATCTATCCACCGTCTAAGTTGTCTCCCTCTTTTTCGTTTGCCGTACTTTGGGCACCAGTTTAGTGCTAGTAGTCTTTGGGTTTAGTTCTGGGCAAAGAAAAGCTAATATGATGTACTTATGTAACTTTTTTTAAGGCAAAAAAAAACGAACCTGCCGCTTGAAGACTAGGTCTTTTCTTTAGACTAGGTCTACTCTGCCAGCAAATTTATAGCTGAGTGTGAAACTCTATAATTTTTTAGACATTAGGACATAAATCACTTCAGGTAAAGCTGGGCAATTGAGAAATAAACCCTAACCACGACTTAGTTATTGCAACACCTACAATTACGGGTGGCCCGTAACATCCAGTGGAGCCTTTAGTGGTTAGGTCAAAGGAAAAACCTCCTGTAACATAAAAAAAGGTTTCACCGATGCAGGTATAAAAATTCTAATTAATAGTTGCATATTAAAATAAATAATTTGGTTTGTGTAGTTTATGCAGCCCAATCCTGGGTTCGACTTCACGTGTGTATAAACATTATTATTTCAAACTTACGTAAGAAAAACAAGAACTGCGCAATTTGTGTATCTTTTTAATCTGCCAGAGTTTACACCTCGACCGGTGAACCGAAATCGCAGATTAGGTCACAAAATTGCTCTAAACAGTCATATTCTTGATGGCGGATAAATGACTTCCTGTTACTTGCTACAATGGAACATCATTCTCGACCGAGAATAGACCCGCCGTGGGAGACTCTCACGATTTTATTGCGGATATATATTTTTTCTATGTTCTAATTAACAGTTTTTGTACTGGCCCGCTTTTACTTTAATTGCGCTTCAAATTATTCTACAAGTCAGGTAAATATAAATTCAAATGTTTGAACAAGAAGTAAGTTTTAGGTAAGGATAACACACGAGGTTAATCAGCTAACTGGGAAACGATAGTTCTTTTAAATATCAGAATCAGGATACTATGAAACCCACTGAGTATATAAATTTTGATGTTAATATAATAATTTATTCACTAATCAGCTCTGGCATTATTTAAGACACAAAAACAAATGTTGGTTCATTTTATCTTAGCCAAGCTTTGTATGAAGAGTCTATTTAATAAAAATTGCAAAATATTTAAACGAAAAACTCGAAGATGGTTATCCCTTGAACTTCTGAGGTTTTTATAGAGAAAAATTGCTCGGAAACCACGTTTTTATTTCGGAAAAGCGAACATTCTCTATGGGGTATCAAAGCAAAATCATCCATATGTTGGTAGATACGTACTAAAATGTAGACCAAATAAAATATATTATATTTAGGCGAAACGAAGTTTGCGGGGACAGATAGAGTTTTAATAAAAATGTCTTCTACCAGTATCAATAGATCGCCGTCAATATACCTGAAGAACATTTCTTGCTATGAAGAAAATCTAGGTTTTGGGTTGAACCATGTTCAACACTGTATGCATACTAAGAACACTGTAAAATCTATCTACTGTATGTGCCCGATGATTCTGCTAGTGCGATCGTTACGTTATGTAACAAATAATAGAGGTCTTACATAGGTATAGATATAAGTAAGAAGTTTCCTCTTATGTAAGAAAAATTGTCAAATTACAAGATGCCGTTTGCCTCTTTGACATTAACACTCATTATATACCTATATAGTATTAAATAGGTCACGAAAAACAAATGGCAAACAATCGCTGAGTCATTGCAAATTTTTTGCTGCCTGATTGCCATTACTTTTGTTTACAAAATTTTAATAGATAGATTTACCAATTGTTTTAAGTCAAGTGAATTTTCTCTTAAAGATGGAGGCCCAATGTTGGTGGTAATGCTCCTCTAAAGAGATATCTATCTACAGTAAACTACGCTTTGAGGACATGCGAGGCAGATCCAGTCTCCATGTCTTCAGACAATAAATACCATTAATTTATATTATTTATTTTCTTTTTTTATCATTGTAATGTTCCCTTTAAATGTTGTGCACACTTGTCATTGATGCACATGCATGTATTGTTTTTGTATTTCGTGTGTTCTCTGTAAGTGTTTGTATATTATGTTACATTAGTGTGCCTTTTTATAATTAATAAATTGTGCTTAGATTATATTTCTTTACGTTAAATGTAAAGGAAAGTCACCCGAAATGAGTCTAAGATATGTTTAACCCAATCTGTTTGATAGTATTTTTTATTGTAAAAAGGTATATAGGTCTATTACATAATATGTCACGTGTTTTAATGTTAGATGCATAAATAAAACAATATATTTGTGACTCGATAACAACCATTCACAAAGGCGACTTTATTAAAGCGAAAACACGTACAATAGTTCGAACTCATGGCATTACATACAGCTTATATAACATAATACATAACATAGGTTTACCCAGTACAATATGATGTAAGCTTTTAATTATAGGAATATCTTTTGCTTTGAAACAACGAGCAAGCTTCCTGTTATATTGGCGCGCAATTCAAAAACTTGCTCCTTGCCATATAATTTAATGATTACGTAAGCGAAAACAGACAGAGCTTACAATATTTCTCTATTGTCGAATTAGGCACATAACATACAACCTTACCCACTATAATCTATGAATAAATACATTTAACAGATCTCATAAACTTATATAAAAATATAAATTGCTGATTATTTAATCTATATTACCTTTAGTGATTAACTATGTATATTAAAATATTAATTAGCAACGATTAAATTGTACTTAATTACTGGTTACGTAATTCTAAAGTATAATATTCGTATATATATTTTATAACAAAAACCCCAAAAGTTTTAAATGAAGTCAAGAAAAAGCTCGTCCTCAAAGGGACTACTAGACTGAGAAATTATTGCTTAGCTTTTAAAAGTGACCAAATACATTTGAAAATTACCAGGTTTTTATTTAACTTTTCATGAAAAGATGGAACCATAACGTGTCTATGGAGTCTATGTTGTATCAGTCAGGATAGTTTAAAATTTGTTAATAGCAAGATAAAGAAGTATCGTAGAGTGTAATAAAAAGAGCCATTCTTATAAAACATTGTTTCATTAATCATAGAAAGTGTTACTAGTAAAATTGATTATAATTGTTCGTCTTGCGACCAGGCTTACGTTTTATGACCATTTCCTTGTCTCTCTTTTTACTCGGTATCGTTTAGTTTCCAGAATTTTGTGGTATAAACCTAAATTATAACACGATAGACAAACGATTTCGTCACCATTCTTCCCGCCATTTTCTTTGTTTTTACATTGTATATATGATATGACAAATGACATGTGACAGATGACAAATGACGTGACCAGTTTTAATCATTATGAAACATTTCGGGGCTTTTGTTAAACACTTCTATAATATTGATCCCATTTAAAGGACGGAGTTTGTAAGCAATTCTGTTTAATAGCTCTAAATATTTATCAAATAGAGCACCAATTGCTTGATCTTACACGACTAGTAAGCAAACGTTAATTTCAGTAGTTTTGACCGGAAATAAATAATACCAACAATAGTATTAAAAGTGATGAGTTTTGAAATCCCAAATCGCTAAAAACAGTTTTTCCAATAATAAAATTCCAAAACTTTTCGAACGTAAATACAATTTTTCGAATTAAAGCTAATTTTGACGGAGTATTTTTCTTTAACGCTTTACAAACAGAAGCTATATGAAGGAGATAATCCATGAACAAAACATCCACGCACATTAACCCACACATGAATTGCCTAGTTACCATGGTTACGATGTTTTTATTTCCAAATATCTATTTAACACGCATCGATCTTTGCTTGTTCATATTGGTGAGCATTAAAGATATATAGGACGTGAGCAAATCGTCCATTTTATAGCCCAATGAAGTTTCGCAGAGGAGTTTTGATCCTCGAACGAGGTTTCCAATCGTCATGTGGAAGTACGTGTTGCCGGACGACCAGTTCGATATCCTTGTGAATGGATGTGTGATTAGAATTTCCTGTGAAATTAATTTCTTTTATTACGTTTAAAAGTAAATGATACATTTTTCATCGCTTAACAGACCAGGGCAGACCTTATGTATAAATTTATTGTGGTCGTATTAAAGTGACAAAATATTTAACTTATAACAATAATTGATATGCAGGCATAATGCATACATTAAATGTCTATTGAACTGAATGTATAGAAAAAAAATCTGTAGATTTATTATAAAATGCATTACAATGTGTAAGATTTGGGAACCCTTTTAAGTAAAACTACCTGTGTCAAGGTTCCTATAGATATAATTTAAATCCTATACAAAATTATATCATGAAAAATTATTAAAACCTTTACATTTTTGAAGTTCCTTGAATTTGACAGCTGACTTGATATCTGACATATGTCTATACAAATGGCATGAGTACCGAAAAATAACTGTCAACCAATTACAACAATGCTATACATAAATATGTTACATAACTGGTCTCGCCTTGGGACTCTTGAAAAATCAGCTTTTTATGACCCTTGGTTATATAAAATTTATCGTCATTTTCATACAAATTTAGTTTTTGACGTTCTACATACATTGATAAGGCATCTTGACTAAGCCCCTTGCTTATATAGTTTGAACTGACACTGACTGATGACTGTGTATAATATTCCTTTTTTATACTTTTATTTTACCTTGGTCTGTGGATGAATCAAACTCACGCCATGTTTGTTAATGGCGATCAGCAATAATTCAGGGTAATTTGGCTCCGTCGTCTGCTTCACTTCGAAAAATGCAGATCCAAATGTTGGCCACCGGTAAATAACCTGAAAGGGACAGACAAAAGAACAATATTATGTCAGTAAGTTTAGTCCAATTTTTTTTTAATTTTAAATTATTATTAAGGTATCAAACTTTATCCTCCTTTTAAAAATAATACATATTTTCGCAAAAACCCGTTCAATTTAAATACCAAGTAAACACACTTAAAAATATGTTGTAATTAAAATGCAAATTAATATAAATATGCTTTGATTTCTCCATTCCTTGTGTAAGTAATTGTATATTTTATGTAGTTTTGCACTTCTTGCTACATCAAAAAATCTCGCCGTGGCCTGGAAAATATCACTCGAAAGCGATAAGGCTGTCCGTTATTATTATTTTATTTTATTATTTTAAGTATTTCTTGCAACGTAGTGTACATAGATAAAAAAAACTAATAAATACAGTTAAAGAGTTTGCAATATTTGGCGGTAGACATATTTAAAAAAAAGTATCGCCTAACCTTCAGGAAGGTAATCTTCGCATCTTCAGGGGTCATTCCAGCATCCTGATTGTATGACGCCACAATAGCACGTTTCCAATCGGCGGAACTTTGCAATTTTATGAGGTCGGCTGGGACTAGTTCACGGAGCATTTGACTGTAAAAATAAAAATAAACTCAATGTTATTAATCTTTTACATAATTGGTGGATAAAGGTAACTAAAAAAATAATGGCATTTTTAAAAAAATAACGGACCACAAATATTACCACATTTGTTCCCATGGTTATACGAAAAAGATGTCGTAACGTACTAACTTTAGTCCGGGTTTTTATGCCCAATAAGTTCAAGACGCATGATATAAACCAAATGTAAAACTCCCTCACGGCAACACTTACCTTTAAGTTACTAAAAAGGAACTTAACTTCAGCATTGAAAAGATGCTAAAAAAAGTAACAGCAAGAGTTATGTAAACTGACATTAGTTAAGTTACATATATATTTTAGTTAATAATTAGATGCGTAAACAAAATGTAAACAATATCGCACACTTGAATCCAAAATGAGCCCTTTAGTTTTCTCACACTCATAAATTGTAATTTAACATTCAACGAGAATGTTAAATTCCGATAATGTCCAATAACATAAATGTCACTAAGATTTAAGAACTCTTCAATAAGTCAAGTTATTTTTGAAGTTATACTTCTTTAGGCGCGTTATGAAAAATTTATGAGAGTGACATTTTACAATGGCGCGCACCTGTGACACAAAATTAGGAGTGTGATTATAGCGTGCGCGAGCGAGATAGGAATAAGACAATCTACAAGTAAAAAGAAATAGAATATGCGTGAAGTTCGTATGCCAACAATTTTGAATGAACATAATGACATTTGTCATTTACCTTTTAAGCAAATAAAGGAGTTTTAATTATTTTTCCAAAGAAATTTAGCAATGCTTTTTGAATTATAATCAGAAGTGATTTAAATTGAATATTTAAACCAATACTAATTAATATTTGTGAAAAAACTGTGCTCATCAACCTTCCTAAGTGCTTCAATACAATTGAGGTTAACTATCCGTATGTATTATTAATATCGAGTAATGTTTTGATTAAAAAATTAACCACATTGTTTAATCAAAACATGTAATTTTTCTGATTTAATCTAGCAAATATAAGGACAAGAGACAAAAAACAATTGATGAATCAGTGTAAGTGCACTAAATTGAATACAAAAAAAGAGTTGTCATCTTATCGCTGTGAAACATCAAAAACTGGAGGTGGAACAAAGCCAAACTATTTTTAATAATGCCAAAGAAGTATAACTTCTTATGAGTCGGCTGACATAAGTACACGCACCCTTTTTGTTACAGTCGCAATTGACTCCACTGCTAACTTTAACTGTATTATGCTCATGTTTTAAACAATTAAAGCTAGACACCCATCTTCAACATAGTGTTTCATTTAACATATATTTAAACAATTTACCATAACAACTGCCACCGAACTCAAGGGATCAAAATAAAATCTAACAAAGTACTTTCAACAATACACGAAATTTGCTACAAAGAATTCTCTCAAAGAATTAAAAAAAATTTTCTTAAGCAAAATAGAGTGATAGTCTTCTTACGGTATCGCTTGTAACTCTTGCTTGTTATCACCGAATCGGGCTCGGTAAGCCAAAGAAGCCAAGCGAGCAGCCTCCTCCCGCCCACAACGGTGATACCCGCGAAGCAGCTTCGGCAGCTCCTGGTGGAAGTGGAAGATCACGTCTGCGGCTCGGTCCTTGCCCGGGACCGTGTTTGTCCATAGCTTCTTCATGAAGAACACCTGGAAATAAGGTCATGTGGGTGAGAATGATATTAAATTTATTTATTTCGTATTCCTACAGCTAACATAATTATATGAAACAAAACACAAATCTTAATAAATATAAATTACGCGTCACGTTGTTTGTCCGCTATGGACTCCTTAACTACTTAACCGATTTTAATCAAATTTGCACACCGTGTACAGTTTGATCTAACTTAAAATAAGGAGTAGATTATAATTCTACTGTACGTGTACATGTCACTTAACTCCTCTTAAACAGCTGGACCGAATTGAATGATTTTTTCGGCGTTTGGAGTCCTGGATGGTTTAGAATCATAAATCAGCCCGGCAGATGGCGCTACAGTGGTTACTTTCACACTTTGATTAATTAGTCTAGTCGACAAGTTGAAAATGGTACAAAGTAGAGATACTGCTCTTAAAATTATGTGCGATAGCTCATTGGATTCCGAATGACGTCTAGAAAAATTGCCAAAGTGTATTAGCACATAAAAAATTGCAACAGTTATAAACAATTAAAGATGAAACTGGCTTTCGTTTTTGCCAATATTAATAAATATTAATATTTAAGAAATTTCAAAAATTCTTTAAGAGGAGGAAATTTACATATAAATAGCGTGGAATTTTAATAGTTTGGCAGTTTATTAAATATTGGCAAAAAACGAAATGCCATTTTTTTTTCATCTTTAATTGTTTATAACTTTTGCAATTTTTTATGTGCTAATACACGCTTTTGGCACATTTTTCTAGACGTCATTCCGGATCCAATGAGCTATCGCACATTATTTTAAGAGCAGTATCTCTATTTTGTACCATTTTCAACTTGTCGACTAGACTAAATATCCTAATCGATTGAAATATCGTGCAGGACAACGTCTGTCGGGTTCGCTAGTATACAATAGATATAGCCAAAGTTGGAATACATAATATTATATACAAAAAGTTGAAAATATTTGAAAAGGGAAAACCAATATAAAATAATAAATGCTTAATCTAAAATATAAGTCGGCTGTGCTGTGTGATGGTGTGAGTGATGATATGTACGTGTGGATGTGTGTGTGGGGTGTGCTCAAATTGAAAATATCGTCACTTAGCTTACCTGATATGTAAATTGAGGTGTGATGCCGTCTCGCGTCGGTCTCGCCTTCTTGATCCAGTCAGTCAAATGTCTTACAAAATCGAAGAAAAAGTCGCCTTCAGGAACGGATATAACCTTATCAGCTATCTTAACGAATAAACTAAAACCTTCACTAGACCTGAGATTCAATCTTTGCGCTATATTTTGACAGAAGTCTTTCGCTCTCGTAGACGAATCTACTTCGAATGCCTCATCTGTGTCGTCGGGGAAGTATACTTTGTGGAATATTTGAGTGGTCTTATGCTGTATGGCTTCTACTTCGACTTGATGAGGCGGGTACTTTCTCTGGCCGTTTCTCAAGGTCTTTTGAAGTCTTTGGAGTGAATCTTGAGCAATTGGATATCTTCTAGTCCTAAGGAATAATGTTAACTCTCTGAGAAGGCCTTGACTGCATGCGAATAAGCCTGTCGCAAGCCACATTAACTCCCATCCTCTCTCTTCCGACATTCTATTTCTATTATCAGTCAGTTGCTTCATTACTTGGCAGTATATCTCATCTCGCAGAATTTCATGCTTCAGCGGCCCATCAAAGATATGGTCTGTGTATTCATTGCCAATCCTAGGACGTTTTGAAGGTAAATCTCCCATGTATTTCAATATGGAAGTGAAGGCGAAACACGCCTCCTCAGCTAACTCTTCTTTGGCTTGCAACTTCTTAAGCAAAGGTTGTTTTATAGGCTCTCTAAAATGGCGCCACAATTCTTCAGCACCACCTCTTTTAGCCGAGGAAAGTGTCAAGGTCTTGGAAGCTGTTCTTTTAGGGGGTAGTCTGAAGTGATCTAATGCGTACTCTAAAAGTGTGTGTGGTTTGTCTCTAGGGTCTGTGCCATTGAACGTACTAGTAGGGGCTTTTCGACCGTGCTGGGCACCTTCTTGACAAAAAAGTGATAAAATATCAGCAGGTGGCTTTGTTAACGCTGGTAATACATAAACTGTTTCGGCTGGAAAATCTCCTCTCTCCATAGACCTTTCACAACGACCGATACACCAGCCATTGTTCAGTACAGATTCCCCTGTACTGTCTTCTTCTAATACAATAAGATCCCCTTTTTGGAAAGTCAAGAAGCTAGACCCTTCACCCGGTGCCTTGTAGTCCTGCAATGCGATGACGAATTTCGACCTCTTTTTTAAACCTTCCAAGAAGTAAACGACTAGATCTCTAATGTCTTCGGCATTAGGGCTTTGGAAAGTAAACTCTTCGCCGCGCACTGTGGCTAAACTGAAAGTTTGCGTGAACACTTTGTTAGTTTTTTGACTGGAAACTGTTGTAATTTCAGGGAACGACAACTCGAGTAGCACTTGCTCTTGATCATCGACGACATACACCCCAGTCCAGTTCACGGCGATAATGACATCGTTTTTGGGTAAATTGGGACCGGAATTTCTATACGCCTCATAAAATCTGGAGAACAATAGGGGCCATTTGAACTTAGCATAACTCACAACGTCTTCTTTAACTCTATATGCAGGAACTTTTTCTTTAACATAATAACTCTTTTTGTACGCTTGCACCACGAGAGCGCCCCATCGATCGACAGCTTTTTCAACGCCTGTCAAGCAATAATCTGGTATATAATTTGGCAATAGAGTATATAAACGCTCATTGTTCATGTCTTGAGCGTATTCAATGTAATATTGCTGAGCGGCAATCATCGCTAAATCTTCCTCCTTATCACACCTATACTCGCCGAATTTGACACCCCGTACAACCTGCTGATAAATAAGGTTGGTCGCTACTTGGTCCTCGGTAGGGTCATGCCAAGGTGCAAATATTTCTTTTCTAAAGAACAGCCTCCAAGGAGCGTTTCTTTCTTGCGCTCCTTGTTCTTTTGCATATTGTTCACATTGCGAAATAGCATCCATTACGTGATCCCCACCACTGCCAAGTGAACTTACTTTATCAAACAACGCAATGTATAAGGAAAAACCAAACTGATCACGCAAACCAATCTTGTCTGATAATTGGTTGCATAATTCTCTTGCAGTGGTAGCTGAATCCGCTAATAGTGTTTTCGTATTACCGTCCATGAAAGTGATAGGCAACATTATAGGTTTTTTAGACTTTGTAGCCTGCAGCTCCAACCAGGAAGGTGGTTGATTTCTGGTTCCATTGTTGAAGGTTCTCTTCAAGCGGTCCTCGCAATATGGTGCATAGCCAGGTGGTCCCTCTCTAATAAACGCTCTAAGATAATTAACAAATCTCTCACTCGGAGCGAAACAACCGACACACAACGACAATAAAATCCAGCCACGTGCGTGTGAGGACTTTGACGGGTTGTTAGTCAGCTGTTTACAAATCTGACAGTAAATCTCATCTCTAAGTTCTGCACGCAGTATCCCATGTCCAATAATGAAGTGAAGTTTTTCCAAATTTGAAGTTGGACGCGATTCCAACCACGATTGATAGCTATCCGCTGTATATTCTTCATCCTGAAAAAAATAGAACAATATTATTAACATCTATATCCCAAAGATTATTTTCAATTAAAATCTATTTTATCTTAAGATATTTCGATGGAGTCATACCTGTAGTTTCCTTCTTACATCCTCCCCAAGCTTGTTCTTCCTTTTCAATGTCAACGACACAAGTTTGTGTCTAATCGACCTTGGCTTCTGTTTGTTCAAATAGGCATCGGGATCTACGCCCATCATTTGTGCCTCTTGAAACTCCTTGGATCTAATGAAATTCCTTCCAAGAGTCGCCGTAACCTTTGACATTACCGAAGTGTTGTCTCTGTCCATTGTGTGATATCTCGGTTCCGGTAGATCTCCAGTAAATCGCAATATTGTTATCCATAACGCTTGAGCGGCCTAAAATAACACAGATCGTTATCGTGCGACTACTTAAAAAAACCATTAGGAAAATCAGATTTTAAAATCGTATCAGTGAACATCTATCAAAAAACAATTAAGAATGTTTCGTTATCAGTACTTACCAATTGATCGCCCTGTGTGTGTAGTGGTAACAATGGATGTTTTAATGGCTTTCGCGAGTACTGGTGAGTGACGTTGCCCTGGAAGTAAGTGGCTGCGAACTTTTGGAACTTGAACTCGGATAAATCTTCCTCATCTTCTGACGTTGTTTGCATTGGGGTCACCATCTAAAAATACATTTTAATGTATCTTATTTGTTTGATGATTTGATAAACTATTATTATAATTTTCTTTCTTGGCTTTAGATTCAAAAGCTGAAGAATACAAGATCATTCGGGTAGTTCTTACCTCTTGTTGATCAGCCCTTTGTTGGGGCAAATCGCTAAATGCACAAGTATCTTTGGGCGCCGGTGCTTCACTGCTAGAATCTGGAAGGAAGTCAAACATAGCTTCCACCAGTTTACTGTCATCGACTGGCTCGTCTTGTTTACGAGCTGCCTCTTGCAGTAGCGTCCTTTTGGCTTCTAATTGGCGTTTTTCTTCAAGTGCTAGTTCCGCGTCACGCCGTTCCAGTTCATACATACGCTCCTAGAATAGTAAAGTTAAAATTAAGGTTTTAGATATAAAGAATATTCATCTACAGGTACTAGTTTTTTATAAAATGCTGGTTTATTTGGATCACGCTTATTCTAAGAATTATCGGCTCGAATTGAAAAATAGTGCACGACGGTGTGTATAGCTATTGGAGTATTAACATTATGCTAAAACGGATTTAGCGCGGATAAAACCGGTTCATCGGAGTGGAAGTCATAAAAAAAAATATTCTTAATAAAACGTTATTTAAATTAATTTATAGGTTTATTAGTTATAATTTATGTATACAGCCTATTTCGGGAATTTATCCACACACCTTGTGTTCCTAGAAAACTCTATATAATCAAAGAACCAGGGAAAATTATTTTAATAATGATAGTACATTGTAAATTTTAATATAATTAGATAGCTTTTGTTCCAAACATATGTACTCTATTATTGAATGTTATTACATTAGGTATAAGTAATTAATGTAGGTACAGTGAAAGTGTTAGCATCATACTTGCCCACTTCTCAGCTATCCATAAATGGCTTGGACGATTTGTAATAAAATTGTTCCCATTCCGAATACGCCACATTTTTAACCCACTTCAAAAATCTCGAAGCAGTCCCATTTAACCGGTTTTATAAAATATTATTTATAATTATTAATTATTTTTATATAGACGATCGGTCGTCTTGCCAACTTGATATTAATTGAGGGTTTTCATTGCATTTCAACAGGTTTAGTTATGCAAGCGAAACCTGGTGTAATTGTATAATTAGAGATACAAGTCGAGATTACTTTTACATTACGTTTTTTATTAGACATTTTATTAAAAAATTCTGTCGATCCCTTGTCCTTAGACAGGTACTTACTAATAAAAAATCACTATACATGCGTTATAATAAGGTGATAGTTATCCAGTGAATAGAGCTTGTACAGGGCATAAACATTTACTACAAACAAAACACTTGTTATAGACTTGCGAATTCAGGAATTATTAGTGACATTTTTCTTATAACAGGTTTATACCAAGTGCATAAATCTTTATTAGTAAGACTGTTAGAGTTGATAGAGATACTATTTTTAAGGAGTCGTAGTATATAAAGTAATAGATTTGTTTATGGAGCAGTGTTGGCCTAGTGGCTACAGCGTGCGACTCTCATCCTGAGGTCGTAGCTTCGATCCCCGGCTGTGCACCAATGGACTTTCTTTCTATGTGCGCATTTAACATTCGCTAGAACGGTGAAGGAAAACATCGTGAGGAAACCGACATGTCTTAGACCCAAAAAGTCGACGGCATGTGTCAGGCACAGGAGGCTGATCACCTACATGCCTATTAGATTGAAAAATGATCATGAAACAGATACAAAAACCTGAGGCCCAGACCTAAAAAGGTTGTAGCGCCTCTGATGTATTTACTTTATTTTGAAATGCGATACATTATTACGAGTATGTTCAATTATTATGGTCAGAGAATGCCAATACTCGAACCAAGGATAATATTTGCTTTATTAAAGACATATATCAATATCGGTTTATGAAGTGATGAAGTATCGCTCATATATAGATCATTTTAATACTTAACAATGTGCATGCGCAACACGTAGAAATTAAGTAATTAATACGTAACTTGAACTAGTTAACAATTACTCGTATTGCAAGACAATATATATCTTTAACTATCTATTGGTTGTACTTTGGTTTAAAAATAGCAAATACTTAAATCCTGGATATTTAGTTTTTATCGTCAAAATAAAAGCAAAACTATTAATAAAATATAAATTTATATAAATGTCATGATAAATTTATAACTATACTAATTGAAACGCGTCATAATAATGTTTAATAATAATTATTTAATGAATTAATTAAAATGTCTACATTAAAAATATTAAAAAGGCATACCGTATAGAAATCTAAAAGGCAACGCACTATCATTGTAATATAATTTTAAAGTAATTGAAACAACACACATGTTACCACTTAATATAATTTCTACTGACTTGACAATATTAGAATCAAATTTTTCATTATCTACTATTCATTTGGTTGATAATATCTATCAGAACAATCTAGATAATCTCGATTTCGAGTGCTTTATAACTGAAATTGGAATTTTTGTTTCCATATTGATATTCTTATTGACAGAAAAAAACAGAGGGATTCCAAGCAATTTTATTCCTTTCAAAGAAGTTCACTTTAATTGATGTTTTTACTTGGCCTACCTTTTTAGTAGCGACATACCAACATTATGGAACATTTTTCTTTGCTATCCCATAGAGTTCGCTTTTCCCGAATTAAAAATGATTTTTAGGTTTTCATCAATTTCAAGAATAAATTATTCGGATCGACCAAGCCGTATTCGAGTTTTGAGCGTAGCAATATATTTTGCGATTCATTTTTATTTAATATAGATTAGATTTAAATATTTTCGTCATTGAGGTAAAAATTTCGGATCTGTTTAGAAGTTGATTTGTCGCTATAATTAAATAAATATTTGGCGCATGGAAAATTTATACAAAAATAATTAACTGAAAACTGAAAACTTTAGTCCATAGTCTGAATTGGTGATTTTGGTGTAAGGCAAGCATTATATACCCTATACTTTCGAGTGAATGCATTTACACCTAGGACATACAGAAATTGTGATTAATCGTAATCGTAATGTCGCATTAATGTATCAAACCTAAACGCAAAACCTCTGAAAACTGTACAAACATTTTTAGTTTTATATACATTTACTGAGAATTGACATAGAGACATGATCAATTTTAGGAATATTAGTTACATATGGACTTAACAAGTTATCTATTAAATACGTCCGTATATTGTATTAAATATTTGAAGCTCGCTAAAGCTCGAAGCTACTCGAAGGTGGCAGGTATTGCTATCGGCGTTTTAAATAGGACAAAGTAAAAATGAAAAGAGCTATAGCGAAACGCATGCATGATTACTAATTAATGCATTATCTAACTAATCAGATATTGATATCACAACTGTATTACGCGTGTTCAGGTTTGGTTTTTATATGAAATATTGATTTAGGGTTATCAAAACTACCGTTTATATATAGTTTATTTTATCTATATACATATTCGTCTATACTTAAACTCATTAAAATCGAATCATACGAAATGTAAAAATAATACTATTTCAAACAAAATACTTCTGCTCACCTTTATGGTTAAGTTATTTATTATATTTGGGGTAAATGAATCAAGTCATTATTATTATTTTTTTTTAAAGACAATTCACACCTATTGACCTAGTCCCATGCTAAGCTGGTGAAGTTTGTGTTATGGGTACTAGGCAACGGATATACATACATATTATAGATGGATAGACATATAAATACATATTTAAACACCCAAGACCTAAGCACAACACCAAATGCTCATCACATCGATGTTCGTCTCAGCCGGGGATCGAACCCGGGACCCATGGACTCGCAGTCAGGGGTACTAACCACTAGACCAATGAGTCGAATTAATACATATAGACAATACAGTCAAAATCTGTTATAACGACATCGAAGGCACTACTCATATTTGGTCGTAAAAACAGATAGTCGTAACAGCCGATGACGTTTTCATTAAGAACTTAATACAATAGAATTCAGCCGAGACCTTTAATTTTGTTTTTTTCAGCCGAGACCTAAACGATGTCGTCGTAAACGGTTATGACTGTACATGTATTCACAAAATGATGCTAGCTTTTACCAGCTACCAGGCAATTGGGCATGACTGAACACTTAGTTCTTGATTTAGGATGATGTAGGCGCAAACCTTTCTTGCTTTCAAAAATTATGAAATAAATTAAAAGATATCTGAGGGATTTAACAAAGATAACATCAAACATATTTTTCCTCTCATATTCGATAAGAGTATGTTAATGACGCTTAAGGCTATATTCAATAAATGCATTAAATAATTATAATCTAGAATCAGCAGATTTTGATTAATAAGATAACAAGAAGCGTTCGTTGGACTTATTTTTATGTATGTACTTTTTGTAAACACCTCAATATGACCAAACAACAACCCGGGGAGTGCTGCTGTGAATGGAAGGCTGGTTATCCATATCACAGGTTCTTGCCTAGTTCGGAAACCAGTCTCCCCAATGCCTTCTAACAAAAAAAAAAAAAAAAAAAAAAAAAAAAAAAAAAAAAAAAAAAAAAAAAAAAAAAAAAAAAAAAAAAAAAAAAAAAAAAAAAAAAAAAAAACTCCCACTTTTAAACAACTGTTATCTTATTGTTTGTTAGTAAATGTTATTATGGGAGAAAATAAATTATGTTTCTTATTTTTTTTTAAAAAAACAAAAAAAAGGGAGTTTTTTAAAATATAAATTTTTAAAAAAAACCACAAAAAATCCTCCCCAAAAAGGGAGGGAAAAAAAAAAAGAGTTAAAAAAAAAAAAAAAAGCGTTCGTTGGACTTATTTTTATAATAATACCCGGCAAACGTTTGTTTTGCCATGTATATTATTTCTAGGATTTTTTTTTAGTTCAATAAAAATAACTATCTACAATAATAAAAAATAGGGGTTGATCGTAGAGTGATGAAAATTAGAGGGTTATATGTATTTTTGTGTGCTGTATCATAAAAAATAGAAACAAAGTTTTTTTTAAAATAAAAATTGTGGTGGACACCCCTTATCACTTAGGGGTTTGAAAGATAGATAGTAGCCGATTCTCAGACTTCCTGAATATGCATAAAATTTTGATAAGAATCGGTCGAGCCGTTTCGGAGGAGTATGGGAACGAAAATTGTGACACGAGAATTTTATATATATAGAGATTTATTTTTGCGATTCTATACTTTATTTTTAAGTGGTAATTAAAAATCAAGAGTATTACGATGATAAATTTCAAATCAAAATATGATTTAAATTTTTTTATCTTTGGGCAAATATAAAAAAATATATATATATAAATATATATATATATATATATATATATATATATAAAATATAAATATATATATATATCGATATATTTTTATATATACGCAAATCTACATTTATGGTTTAGTGACAAAAGACTTTTTGTTTGTAATGGATGAAGATATATTAAGAAACTTCAGATCGCAACTGGAAGATTTCTGCAGTAAGTTGGTGAGATGTGTCACTCGCTGCAACAAGAGCGTAGCAGAGGTGAGACGGGCCCCCACTAGCCCATGAATATAAAATAGAAAAATGTAGTAATCTATGTACGAAATATATGTATAAAATAAGGTCCTGCACCACAAGGGTCGGGGATATTGGGAAATTTATATAATAAAAAAAAAAATGGATGAAGACAAGATATATCAGGACACACCTACAGAGGGTAAAGTACAAGAAGTGCATAAATAATTAACAAAAAAGAAATCAAAATAACATATAACACTACCTATAACTAAAATAAAGTAAAATCTAAAGAAAATACAAAAAACTATATATAGATATATATCATAAAAATTAAGTCAACATATTACTTATTAGCCATAATTATTGTATCGGCTAAATTGTAATTTATGTAAAGTCATACTTTTGTGGACTTTATTGTTAGAAAAAAAATAAACCCTTATAAAGAAAATTATTAATTAAAGTTTTAATTAGCATTCAATATTACTATGGATCCATGGCTGCACTTTGTCGGCTATTTTAGCAAGATTAAAGTTGCGCTACATGACAATTAAGACTTTCTAAACACTCTCTGACGACAGATTAGAGTGGTTTTGAGGCTTCATAATTAAGTCTCAGCTTTTGGAAAAGCAAACCAAATTAGTCTTACTAGCCGTCACGATTTAGATAAGCGCAAAACGTAAATATTGTATTCCTAAGAATTCAAATTTTATTCAGAAAATAATACCCATATCGTTAGTTAACCAAGCAATACATTTGGTACGAATTTTGTGCGAACGTATTGTGTAGCTCAGAAGGTTGATCACGTACTTGCCAAGAAGGTCACAAACTTGTAAAGAAATTCAAACAGTTCCATGTTTTTACTATTTTTAATACTTATTACTTACCCTATAGTTCTGCTCGGCGATCTCCTTAGCCCGCGTGTTGCCCTGGTGCTGAAGCCTTTGCTCTTCCTGTCTGCGCAAGCGCAGGGCTTCATTATGAGCTATAGTTTCTTGCTTCAACCGCCGGAAACGGCGCATAGCGATCAAACGCCGGACATGGCTTTGTATTTTGACTATGGCCCACATTTTGTGTCCGTACGATCGACGGACTAGGTAGCCGCGCGCCGCAGCCTAAAACATTCATATAGTATATTTCATTACAAGTGCGGAAAGCCTGTCATTGCAAAGAGTTTCGACAAATGTCTACCCGAGCCAAGGCACAGCCGAAGGTGAGGGTTGACAGTCGGAACAAGTTGCAATGACGGTTCCGCACGTGTACTGAACAACTATTTTTAATACAGTTGCGAAAAAATTATGCAATTTAATAAAATAATAAAAAAAACAATAAACTCAACTCACTAATCATTTATTTCTTATACAAATTATTGTTCACATATACATTGGTACAGTTTTTTATACTAACTGGAGAAGTTTTAGGTTGCATATTTATTTACTGTTTGAGACAAACTATTATTTATTTCGTATGATTTTTCATGTATATTTAATATATAATATAACAAACAACTAAACGCGCAAAGAACATTTTTGGAAAATGGCGCCAACCGTAAAAGAATATAAGCAGATTTTTTTTCTTCACCCATTCTGGGTAGGCAAAGGGAACTATGCCCATACAGCCAAGTCTTCAGTACAATTTTTTATTGATATGAAATGAAATTTAAGGAGATGAAATGAAATCTAACCTAACTCATTGAATCAAATCATTAAATCTTATATTGAAACAAAGCAGTAGCTTCTTTTTAGAAATATTTGCATGAATCATAAAAATTTCTATGATTTTTTTTTAGTAAAAACTTCGTGGTTGGTTTTTTCTTTTTAATAGACATTATTTTGACAGTTGGGAAAGAAAACGCACTAGTTCGGAAAAGGTAAAAAAAAAGCACGAGTGTGTAATAAGCCCACATCCCGAACAATATACGTCCCTGCAATACGCCACTTTTTGAGCAACTGTATTAAAAAATATATTTATATGTTTTTGACTTTAATAAAGAGTGCTTCAATATATTAATAATATAATGAAAAAAAAATACCTGTAATGATACGATATGCCCTCGCAAGTGTCTGAATCGATGGGCCAATACTCTTGCCCGAATCAAAGCCTGAAGCCTCGCGTACCCCACTTTCATCTTATTATACCGAATTCTCTGTAACTTGCCACGCCAATGACGCTGAATCAAAATGGCCGCTGCCCTCATCTTCAGGAACCGCCTCCTATATACCCAACCACGAATGGACCTTTGCAATATTAGTATCTTCCTTGTGAGCACTCTATCTCGCTCCTGTTCAAGGAATAAATCGTGAGCATCCTTCAGAAAAACTTTGGTATGACCTAGCTGATAGTCTGATTTTCCCAAAACAGTTGCACAAATTTTGGAGGTGGCAGCCCTGCAGTCAGTTTTATGTGCCGGTGGTACTCCTGAAATAAGGAACCTGTATCGTTCCACGAACTCCTTGAAACTGTGCCGAATTGGGTAGCCGGCTCTTCGGATCCTGATAGTTTCCATCATGCCTGAATAACGTAGCTGCCGACAACACAAGCCACGGTCAAACAGCATGGGTTTTTTGAACTCATTTGGCTTTATACATCGGATAAAAAAAGGCTGGCACGTCCCCAAAGTTCTCATCAATAGATCTAGTGACTTCTTAAATTGGGTGGACAGAGTCGGTGTGCGTTTTCTCGTTTCTGAACCCATCACGATATCGTTCTCAAAAATTTGTTGAAGAAATTTGTTCGTAGAAATATGGATTAGTTGTAGAAGGTCTGCGCTAAACGTATCTCTGTTTTTCTCTAGAAATCCTCGCGTGTCATAGAAGACCACACCAGCGAAATGGTTGAGTCCAAAACTAGTGTTAATGTCAGATTTTGGTTTAAGGTAGTTCCGGTGAAGGCCGTGTGTCTTGTGCAACTTCGCCAACATCGTTTGATCTGTGCCTTTGGGAAACTTGGACTCCTCGTCGATCAAAGCCATAATGTTCAGTTGCTTCAAAGCAATCAAGTCCAACGCATCCTGATTATCCACGAACTCTATGTGATGCCAATTGATCCCTTCGTGATTGTACTCTTCCTGTTCCAATTTAAAGATATGCCTTACGAAGAACTGCTGAAGATTCTCATTCGCGAAGTTTATACAGAACTGCTCGAAGCTGTTATGGTCGAAGTTTTCAAAACCAAATATGTCAAGTACGCCTATTGCAGTACGCGTTGTTGCTTTGGGTTTGTATATAGCTGCGTTGATTTTCTTTACTATCGTTACAAATAAGCGACCGTAAATTCCTTTGACGAATGCATCTCTTATATCTACGGACTGTTCCCTGCTGAGAGTTGATACAACAGTTTCACCGTGAGCAAATAAAGTTTTCCTTGTTAACGCTTTGATGAGGGAAGATACTGGAACACCCAATAAGTTTGCTACGCGTTTTACATTTAATTGTTCTATTATTTCCGTCGCATCCAAGTTGTCTACAACAGTGGCTTCATATTTAATATTACCGCAATGTAAAACAGCAGCTAATAGTTTTAATATTTCCCATATTTCTGATTCGGTAAACAGTAATACTTTCATAGCAGATCTAATATCTCCAAATTCAGCTGCATCATCCCTTCCCTCACAACTGAAATTTCCTCCCTGAAAAATAAAACAGTAATTAAATGTAGTTCAACTTCCATTAACGAGTAGAATAGTAGAAGAGCATTCGTAGGGGGATTCGTATGGGGAAAAAATATATAAACTTCACTAGCTGATCCGGCAAACGTCGTTTTGTCATGTATATCATTTTTAATAAAAAATATGGGTTGATCGTAGAGGGGTGAAAATTAGGGGTTGTATTTTTTTTTTTTGTATCATAAAAAAAATATCTAAAAACTAAAAATAAAATAATAATTTCGGGATGGCCTACCCTTAGCATTTAGGGGGAAGAAAAGTAGATGTTGTCCGATTCTCAGACATACCCAATATGCAAACAAAATTTCATGAGAATCGGTCAAGCCGTTTCGGAGGAGTTTAACTACAAACAACACGAGAATTTTATATATTAGATATTACTTTGGAAACCATGACAGAAACCTAGTCAGAATGAACGTGCACTTACAGCAGACAGATATCTATACTCCGAAGCGTCACCCAATTCCAACTTCTTCTTCTCTTCTTTCGATAACCCCGCTAGAAGACAGTAGAAAACGTGGTAATTTCTCTCTTCGGGGCCTTGGAACACTATTCTTGATTTTTCTAATAAATACTGTTCTATCTTGGCACCTTCAATAACCCCATTGCTGTTGAAATGTATGTCGATATATTTACCGAAGCGAGATGAATTATCATTTCTAACTGTCTTTGCGTTTCCAAATGCTTCAAGAATGGGATTTGCTTCTAAAATCTGAAATAATATTAAAGCCATTAATTACTTTAAGTGTAAAACGTTACTCGATTTAAACTTCCTGAAACATCGAAATAAATTTAAAAAAAAATGTTTTTATTCATTATAAACAAAGCATTATCATCCATGATATGGCAACCCTTTTAACTAAAATACCTGTGTCAGGGTTCCCAGCTCTTCCAAACTTATTTGTTTTGTTTTTTCAATTACAATTATTTTAACAGTTTACAACACGCGTGAGTGCATAATTGAGTGTGTGGGTGCATGTAAGTGAATGAGTGAGTGTAATCTGTAACTACATGTAACATGTTAGGTCTGATGAGCATCTCCAACTCTGCGCAAGATGTGTTCATAAACCAGTCCTTTAACAGTTTTTTTAGATTGTGGACGGTGATCAGGTATTAAGCAGCTTATTTAATTTATTATAGCGTTTCTTTTCAAATAACGATAACTTTAAAACGCTAGAAAATACGAGAATATTTTATAACATAAGCGCCCTTTGAAACGACCATATAATGGAAAACTTTCTATAACATTACATACATAATATGACACTGAATTAATAGTCCATGGAAAAATGTTACAATTTAAGGGACAAACTGAACATTTGATAGAGGACGAAATTTTATTTATGGGACATGTAGGGGGGGTCAATATAAGCTTAATCCCAAGTTTGTGGGGTTGGCGCCTTTGTCCCCCGGCCGCCATGTTGGAATAATTCCTAATTTAGGCTGAAAATGGTAATGAACAAAAAATACTGGTATTATTGTGAAAAAGCGTAGGGCGCTCTGTGCCATATTTTTCGTCTATCGAGCAACCAAAATTAGGAATTATTTTTCACTTTTTAGTTTCATGTGCTTTAAAAGCGTGTTTTATAGTTTTTTTAATCTATATTTTTTTTCCACTTTTTAGTCCTAGCAGCAATACGTGTTGTCTCAATTTAATCGTATTGCTTTGTGGACTTAAAAAAAATTTCATTGTTTTTTCGAGATAAACCTATGAAATTATTATATTGTCGCTGATTCTTTATAAGTGTACAAAGTTTGAATTAAATCTGTCCGTTTAAAGTGGGTCAAAATCGAGTCCGAAGGAGTCGGTTACATACATACATACATACAGGTGAAGCTAATATAAAGCGTGTAAAAAGGGGTGAAAACACGTTTTTGGCTATATCTCCTAAATTATCCATCGTACATAAAATTTGAAAAGACACATTTTGTAGCAAATCGCTGTGCCTACAATTATGTCTATTTGACTTTTTATCATAAATCCAAAATTAAAAATTGATACAATTGTTTTAAGTGGAGTCTATTCGAAGCCAACGGTTTACTAAATTTTAATTGTTAATAAAGTTATGACATTTGTTTCTTTTTATTTTCCATTATCAGTTTTCCTCAATTTATATGAAATAATATAAATCTAATTAACGTTAATTGACAACATGAATCTCTTATCAAATAGTTGGTACCGAATTAATGGAATTAAATTGGGGAAAAAATATGCTAAATTTGTTTTCCGCATGTAAGTACTGATATCAGATTAATTAACTAAATTTAATAGCTTAAGAATAAATATATAATATTGGTCCGTCTGAATCAAATCAACAAACAAAATATCTCTACTAAAGGTATCATTATAATTAACACGTTCACTGCGCCATCATTTTAAAAGAACTTTCAGCTGGTGCTATGGAGACCTAAAAGATCTCGTAACAAGCCTATCCCTGGGTGGTTTGAGACCTAATCAGTCTCCTAAAAATACACTTTTGAAAATAATTTATATCTTCCAAAAAAACAATGACATATATTTTGAAGTTTTTGTGGGTGAAAGATAGCTAATTGCTTTATATTTTGCTAGTTCGCACGCAGTTACGACATTTGAATAAACTACAAATACCAAAAAAAATTTAGAATCGATGTATCTCGTACCGCAACCGAAGATAGTTCAATATTGTAGTAAGTAGTGATGGGAATAAAATAATATCTCGTTATCGATTCTAAAAGTTTTATTAATTATGCAAGTTTTTTTCATTAAAACGTGGTAAGCACATTGATTGCTTGCAATTAGCGCAAATGGTAACAATTATTTAGATTTTTTTAGAAGCGTCAGTGTGTTTAACTGCGTGTGCTCCAACGAAAAAGGTCTATCGTTAAATATTTCATTATCAGAATCACTGTCATTATTAGTCAATGGATTTGAACATTTTCCAAAACAAATATTTTACTGACGATGAGCAGTATAATCCGGCTTGATTTTTTGTTAGAAACCTCACCAATAAAATAGATTTTTTACACTTTTTTCTTTTATAATCACTCATTGTTTATCAAAAATAATCAATACGCTGGTATATACGCGAGTGTTGTTTCCAAAGTGCCCGCGATTCCTGAATATCGATTAGGACAACACTAAAAATCCCATCCTCCATCTCTTGTCTAGAGGCGTACGATTTCAGAGTACCGACATATCTTCCTAACGCAAGGAATTAAAACAATTACAGTACTGTGCGTTAGGGACCTAATCCATCTCTAATTTATTTTTAATTCCTTGAATTCAGCTTTAAGTAGGAAGTAAATATGAAGTGTATCCTTAAAGAACTTTACAAGTTACATCCTCCGCAAGGAGTGAAAAAACACGATTATGTTCAACGCACAATACGAAAGTCCTGCAAGAGATCTGATAGATCTCGTAATGCAACGAACGTGTTAAAGTACCTATTCTGCGTTACGATAGAACAATTAATTTTATTTATCAGTGGTTCCTGGTTTAACTTTGATCAGTAACAGTAATTATTTGATATATTAACTCATAGCGAATTTATAAATGTGTGGAGTCCTGTTGGTGTGTTGACCCCATATAGAGAAGATCAAAATTTTTGTATCGGTTTAAGCGTGAAAAGTATATACAACAGTGCATGCGTACTTTTCTGATGCACAAATTAGGAAATTGATATTATTCTTATGTATTAGCTAATGAAGGAAATTTGTAATATAAGCGAATGTAAATAAAATGTCTGTAATGTCTGACAAAAGAAATACCAGTGGTGCAACCTTTTTAGGTCTGGGCCTCAGATTTCTGTATCTCTTTCATAACCATTTGTCAATCTAGGGAAGTAGGAGCAGCCTCCTGTGCCTGACACACGCCGTCGACTGGATCTAAGGCAAGCCGGCTTCCTCTCGATGTTTTACTTCACTGTTCGAATGTTAAATGCGCGCATAGAAAATCAATTAGTGCACAACCACGTATCGAATCTTCTACCTCAAGGATGGGAGTCGCATGCTGAAGCCACTAGGCCAACACTTTTCTTTACCGGTTATGTTTAAACAGGGCCATATAGAGGTCAAGGGATTAGAATAGAATTTTATATTAATGTGATAAGTTACAAAAATTTCAAGGTTACTAAAAATGTAATTTATTGCTATTACTTACTTTTGAATATATATTTTCAAGTTATAAGCAACCAACCTTGGCTCTAGTGCTATTTATGAGCGTTAAAGTTTTCATATTATACTAATGTTTTGACAGACATTTTAATAATAGTGTTGTTGATGTTCAGGGTGTTAAGCAAAATTATTTTCAATCGAAAAACGACAAGATTACGGTGTAACTTCACTCCGTTGGAGGTCGTGTACTAATGTTAAACATAATGACATTTAATGTTTTCCTGATTATGTAGTTATGTAGTACTCGAATATAGATTATTTTTATTTATTTATTTACACTTCGTTACATTTATAAAGAAAAACAAATGATGCGGCTGAAAAAGCTAAAGCGTGCAAATACAGGGGTCTAGGCTCTGAATATGATTTTGTCCCATTCGGTGTCGAGACCCTTGGTCCGTGGGGTCCTAGCACTATAAGGCGTTTTAAGTAAATAGCAAAAAGTTAGTCGACATCACAGGAGACCGAAGAGCTGGCAGCTACCTCGGACAAAGTATTAGTCTAGCTATTCCAAGGGGGAACGCTGCCAGTATCTTCGGAACCTTGCCTAAAGCATTAATAATATATTTTAGTTATTATATTTTAAGGTTAGTTATTGTTTTTAGTTAAGAATATTGTAAATACTGTAGATATTAATTTTTATGTGACTTATATACAAAAATAGAAAAGTTGAATGTCAAAAAAAAAGAATATAATACATAAAAATTATAAGGCCTGCAACGGGCAGCCTTATCGCTAACAAGCGATCTCTTCCAGGCAACCCTAGTATTAAAGTAAATAGTAATAAAATAAACTAAAAAAAGAAATATGATAGGTAAGGTGCAAGAAGAAAAAATAATTATACAACCTTAAACTAAGATAATACAATAATAATATTAAAGAAAAAACTTTTTACCGGATTAAAGTTATGTATTATTATATAGTCACCGTGACCACGCACGCTGTAAAGCACGCGAAACGTCGGATAAATTTAAAATTATGTTAAATAATTGTAAATTTATAATAATACATAACTTTAATCCGGTAAAAAGTTTTTTCTTTAAATGTGTAAAGTTTATGCGAATCAAAGACAATAATAATAATATTCATAAACCAAACTAAACTAAAATTCTCCCTTGATTTATGACGCTGTATGTATCCGTAATGTATCAAAATTAAACCAAGCTCACCTGTTGTTCAATCCACGAATGCTTCCCACTGATAGCAGCTAGATACTGCAATATTAATTTGGTAGATTCAGTTTTTCCCGCACCAGACTCTCCACTAATGACTATACATTGATCCTGGCTATAACGACGCATGTGCGCGTACGCATTATCCCCTATAGCGAAGATGTGCGGCGGCAATTCCCCTATCTTTCGCTCTTTATACAGCTTGATCTGATCCGCGGTGTATATTGGAAGAATCTGATAGGGGTTCACTGCTACTAATATTGACCCGGTGTATGTCTGAAAAATAATGAGCGAAAGTTGAGTTGGGTAAATAAGCACTACACACTATAAAGTGTATTGGTCTGCCATTGTTTTAAAGGATTTATTAATAGATACAGTACAATTCAAGTAGAATCTGTGAATATTGTAGGTAGGTACGCTCGCGTAAAAATTTGGTTAAAATACCTTTTCAGCCTTATTTTACTTTCAAATATTTATTTGGTTATATCATTATAATATTTATTTAAATTTTACTAACATTAACAAATCCTTATGTACGAGGTGATCCCGATAATTTAATCCCGCTAACCCCCTAACCAATTCGCATTCAACCAAAATGATATTTTTATTTGCTTATACAATTTTACCCAGAGTCCTGAGAATAAGTAACGAAGTGATTTTCATCCACTCTGAACTAGACCACAAAACTAAACTAAACAAAAGAGCGGAGCATGAAGTACAGATCCGAGTAACACAAGTTCGGCTCTGTACGTCGATAGCAAACAATGTATATGGTGAGAGAACGTTGAGGTATTTGCTACGGCGGCTATAAATGGATTGCCCAGTCAGTTATTAGACAGTCTTACGTTAACCAACAAAAAAAGTAATTTGAAAAACTATTAAAATATTGCATAGATTTTATCGCGGGCTTTGAGCGCGGCGACCGAATCAAGAAATTCCGTAACGAAAATAAAAACCTAACACACGATGACGTAATATAGATGCGGCCAATACCCGTTAGAGTGGGGCAGAACGCATACTGCGTATTCACATCTATCTGACGAGATAGGTGACGTAGCGTAAGCGCGGGCGGTGCAGCCGGTACGAGTAAGGCTGGGGATACACATGCCAGTAAATCGGGAAAGTAGCTGGCATGAAAGTTACTGGCATGTACGAGTAATTTGGCACACTGCGGATACATTTGCAAGTAGTACTGGCATGCATACTGTGCCCTTGCATGCCAGTATTACCATCGCGTATACACAGGACATATCGTGAGAGTATTTCGTACCTTCCTATTCTTGCGCGCTAAACATGGATAAAAATCGAAGTGAATTAAACAAAATTGTGTTGTTACTAGCAATTGAATGTGTAGCTAAATTAATGAGAGATAAAAAGAAAAAACGAAGACGGGTTTGGGTAAGAGAGTCGGCTACTGGCATGCCCGTAGCCTGTCGCGTCTGTTCACACGTGCCAGGTTAGCAGTCTCCCCGCGACCCCTCCCTCAACGGGCATGCAAGAAAATCAAATGTTGTGCTAGCTACTTGTAACTAGCTGGCTTCCAGTTACAGGCATGCCAGTTAGTGAATACACATGACTGTAGCTGGCACTTGCAAGGAGCTGGTATGCTAGTGTGCAAGCTACGGGCATGTGTATCCCCAGCTTTAGAGTGAGACAGTCTTTACCGCGGCAGTCCCCGAGCGCCACACGTTTTTTTATATGCATTTGTCGCGTTCCTAAACAAGACTGCTATGGTTACATTTATACAGACCACAGCGGTTTTCTAATGTATTATGAACTACGCTTTTCTCTACCCTTCTAGAGTAGGAAGATGGCCGTTGCTAGACGCATATATTTGGAAATTCAGGAAGCTATACTAAGCGAAATAATAACTGGTTTGATTTTAATGGTACCGTGGGCGGATCTTGCCAAAGTGTTCAATCAAAAATACAGAAATTTCGCCAGTCCTATGCATTAAAGAATTGAGATACTTCAAGCACAACTGGCGTATATGGCGTTTGTTTATATATATAATTCTACTTTACGTGTGTATGTCACTGAAGTCCTTTTAAACGGCTGGACCTATTTGAATGAATTTTTTTTGTATGCGTTTGGGTGGCGCCCTGGATGGTTTGAATTCAAAAATCAGCCCCGCAGATGGCGCTGCAGTCGGTATCTAGGTTACTTATCTATACAGCAAATAAACAGCAGGTATATATTATATACAAATCTTCTGTGCATGTGTTCGTAATTAAACTCCTATACGGTTGGACAGATTTTGATGAAATTTTTTGTGTGTTCAAGTGGGGTTAGGTTATTGGGAGTGGAGAATGATTTAAATTATTAGAATTTTTTTTTGTATGTAAGACGTGTGACAAAATAAGATTTTTGCCAACAGTCAGTCATTTGATTTATCACTTTGTATATGGAAAAAGAGCATGTAAAGTGCAATTCATAATTACCAGCAAAATTACTACTTACATAAATAAGATTATCGTTATATCGTATAAGCAAATTCCTCAAGATCCCAGCTTCATGCAGGTCCCCCAGGGAGATCATGTCTTCCACGCCATGCACGGAGGTGGCGTGCATGGCTTTGATCCGTCGCTCTGGTGGAAGCCATTGTTCCTGGCCGTCGTCATCTCTGACTCTGATTCGGCGACCTTCTGCTGCCAAAACCCTCGCTCCAATGGCCACGTCGAACTCTCGATTCGATACCGGCTCGATCCATATGTAATCTCCCTGGAATTTACAAATAAATTATAAAACATTTTAATTCCGTTCCTTGATAAGCGGACAAAGTACTTAGTCAAATTAAAATGATTTTTCAGAATGTCAATGATTATACATTTATTTTCTATTTAGGTATAATAAAACCTATTTAACAGTGCGCATACATTAAGTAAGGTGATTTTAAAACACATACTTGTACATTCATAACCATGACACCGTTAGTTCAGGGGACACATTACAAATTAAAACCTTATGAAAAAAATATATCATTAATTTGTTAAGTTAGTGTTAAGATAATTAGACCCTGTAAAACGCAACCACAATGCGAAAAATTAACCTTCAATGAGATGGTTAAATCAAACAAATGACAATCGAAAATCACACATCGAAACAAAACACGATCGTGCCAAGGAATGTTAAACGTAGACCGGAACCAGACAATGCGTGTACCTCGAATTTAAAAATATTTGTAACTTAATCGAAGGCAGATCACGTTCATACTGATTGTTATCTCTGTGAAAGTATGCATTTAATTCATTGGTAATGTATGGAACACGTTTTGTTTCACTATAGCGGTACAATTGTTTACTGTGAAATGCCCACAAAGTAACGAAATATTATATACTAACAATTGTAGAGTAAAATTTACTTTTAGAGAACAATAGAACTGATTATGCAATGTTTATGTTTTTATCATATACTACAAACGTGGAATTAACAAAATTGTTTCCATTATCATGTGAATAAAGTAAAAGGAAATAAATATTTGTGTTGCTCAAATGATTTGCTTTATTTACACTACATAATCTGAGTGATTCAACAATTATAGTAACAAGCGTGGTACCTCAAAGAAAGTTCCAGAATCCATTATGAAAACATTTCCTATTCATCAATGTAACTTTAAATTAGCTTTTGAACATTTTATCCTTATCACTCTAGTATAACTCTAAAAATAAAGGAACAAGACAACCTATTTTGTTTTAACAAAAATTGTTGACTGAGGCAAAGATAACCGCCACGGGTCATCACTGTTCATTGCAGGTAGGTAAAAAACGCAACTACACAACTAAAACAAAAAAAAAAAACAAAAAACAACAAAAGAAGTTTTTATTTAAATTGAGACTGCTTTTGCCTTGAAGTCAAAAAAAAAAAAAAAAAAAAAAAAAAAAAAAAAAAAAAAACCCCGGGGGAAAAAAAGGGGGGGGGGGGGGGGGCGGGGGGCGGAAAAAAAAAAAAAAGGGGGGGGGGGGGGGGGGGGGGGGGGGGGGGGGGGGGGGGGCGGGGGGGGGGGGGGGGGGGGGGGCCCCCCGGGGGGCGGGGGGGGGGGGGGGGGGGGGGGGGGGGGGGCGGGGGGGCCCCCACCCCCCCCCCCCCGGGGGGGGGGGGGGAGAAAAAAACCAAAAAGGGGGAAAAGGGGGGGGGGGGGGGGGAAAAAAAAAAGGGGGGGGGGGGGGGGGGGGGGGGGGGAGGGGGTATTCAAAAAAGGGGGAAGGGGGGGGGAGAAAAAAAAAAAAAAGTAAAATGGAAAAAAAAAAAAAAAAAAAAAAAAAAAGGGGGGGGGGGGGGAGGGGGAGGGGGCGGCGGGGGGGGGTGGGGGGGAACCCCGGAAAAAAAAACCCGGGGGGGGGGGAAAAAGTTTTTTTTATAGGAAGAAGGGGGGGGGGGAAGAAAAAGAGCAAATATTTGGAGGAGGGTGGTGGCGGGGGGGCGCGCGAGAGAAAAAGAGAAAAAAAGGGAAAAAGTACGATTTAAATCGTACATCTGGAATCACTGTTCATTGTCAGAACGCAAATATTACAAACGGGCTTATTTCTTTATTTACTTATTTTATTTACTTTTTATAAAAATATGTACATTGTTTTACAAATGACCTTGATAGTTAAAATTACAGCGCCCGAGAGATGGCGCTCCGTTAGAGTAACAACTAACATGATTTGAATAATATTTTTCATATTTAGAAACCCATAGACACATAGATGAATATTTAAAAGAATCTAGGTTCAGAGATTAAAACATAATATGCTTACACTGTTACATTTCCTATCTATTACAGAGTATGATTTACTCTTTGGTATGTTTATTATTATATTTCGAATTTTAAATTCAGAATATACTCTAAGGCTTTCTCTATGACAACTATAAAAATATTCGTATATTCCATTTTTTATATAAGTACTTATGTCATTTATTTCAATTATTTTAGTAATAAGCCATGTTTGAATGCAGTTGTACACTCTAACGTTACTTTAGCCATATTTGTTATACTAGAAGTAAGTGATTTTAGTCTACAATAGCAATAGGGTTAAAATTTTAATAAAAAGGAGATTCTTAATTATACATAACATATCTAATATCTATGGCTAGTGTCAGCCCCTCCACAGTCTATATCGGGTCTAATTACAAATAATTCAACGTTTTTTTATAGACCAGGGGGAAAATGAGCAGGATGCTCATCTGAACCTGATGATAAGTGATACCACCGCCCATGGACACTTGTAATGCCAGAGGGCTCGCGAGTGCGTTGCCGGCCTTTAATTCTCTATCTAATCTAAATAATCTAAAGGCGTATATCTATACCTCATCCTAAAAGCCTACTACAGGCTTTATTTATTAGTTTATTCATGAATATATTTATTTTTATAGTATATAATAAATAATAATCCTGTGGCGCTAAAACTCTATATGGGATGGATTGCTTAGTTTTATTTTATAGACAAGTGATCAGCCTTCTGTCAGACACGCGTCATTTTTAGATTTGACATATGCCGGTTTTCTCACGATGTTTTCTTCACCGTACGAGCGAGTGTTAGATGCGCACATAGATCGAACCTACGACCTCAGGGATGAGAGTCACACGCCGAAGCCTTCACCAACACTCCTTTAAATAGTGTATAAGTGAGTAAAACTGCTAATAGTTTAATACACTTTAAATCCGCTCTAGAATCCGATTATCGGATAAGGATTAATACCGGTTGACAAAATATGATTAGTCTTCACAGACTTTCTAAATACGTGGTGAAGAGCATCGCGTTCGATTTTTAAATTTTAATAATTATGCTAATGCATTGATAATATTACAAATTATCACAAGTAATATTCTTGTTAGCTATACCTGGAAGCAACATTTTAAGACGAAAGTGTCTGAGTACATTGATGCAAATGCAATACGTTTTTGACATTTAATATTCTCTTTCTTTAAGTCTCGACTCTGTATAATCATATCAAAGTAAAAAGGTTTCATAACCGAATTAACTAAAGAAGGAAAATAAAATACATGCATGTGAAAGGTGAACGGCCTGGTGCTAGTTAGTTTAAGAAATGGTGGTATGTGTTGCCAAACGCAGAGATCGGAACTCGCGCAATTTACCGCTGTAATTCACCGTAATAGCTACGAAGTTTGTGCGCGTGCGCAAAGCTGAAGCGATAATAAAATGTGATAACGAGACAGAAACCCGATAAAATTATTAAATTTTATTTGATTTTCGATGATTGTGGATTTATAATAGGTATATTATATTGCATAACAATAATTGAATTAAATATCGGATATATTTCAAAATACCTGTTACTCGTATATAATAAAGTGTGATTTGCAAAGCCAAATTTCACAAAATAATATCTGCGATTTTATTTAAATCGAGATTAAGCAAACTTGTTATAACATATCATTACAAACCATTTTTAATAATTAGCCTAGATCTTAAGCACTCGTTTCTATCAGCAAACTTCTGTAAAATTACATAAGTATGTACGCACTGAAATCCAAAACTATAGATTTTATAGGTATGTACGGATTCCTGAGTTCTATGGTTACTCCTACGTCATTTTGTATATCTATATTACATTATAGTGTTCTCTTGTTAAATCATCTCATGTTAACAATAAATAGCAAATTATAGTTCGAACCGGCTGTGTACCAATTTACATACTGTATACGCATTTAACATCGCCAAGAAAATGGCATTACTAAGATCCAAAAAGTCGACGTCGTGTGTCAGGACAAGGCTGATCACCTACTTGCCTATTAATTTGAAAAATAATCATGGAACAGATTCAGAATTCTGAGGCTCAGACCTAAAAGGTTGTACCGCCACTGATTTTTTCATATGTAAGCTACTTTTACAAATTTTTGAGATTATTATATTCGCTTGTTTAATTGCCTCACGCTATCAGCTCGCTTGCAATGACGGTTGCTGTTTATTTGAAAGACCCAATTTAAAACACGTTTTCACAAAATAATTATGAACTAAGAATATTTATATGTTAACCGACATAGTGAAAGAAAGTATTTCTATGAGCGTTTTGTGCAGTTGTTTAAAGATAAGATTTTGTATTTAAATCTGTTTATCCTGTCTTATAAAAGCACTGCTTACACATACAGACATACATATTTGTATAGATTTTTTTTAATTTTTTTTTATTTAATGGCTCTGGCACGATTTCTGCATTAGCCAGCGTCAAGTATAGGATTTTTTATAATTCGTGCTTGTATAAGAAATTCGACCGCGTCCTCCATGTACGGTTTAAGCACTCGCCTGGTACCGCACAACACTCCCAAAGGCCGAGAACAAATTTAAATTAAATTAAAACTTGCCCTCGAACCGGGAATCGAACCCGGTACCCCTCACCTCATATAGAATTTATTATTCTCAAACTTCAAATCAGAGTAAGCGAAGCAGCAATTATAGATTTGGACAAACAAAGAATATATGAGCAACATAAAACGACCAGATTTTATTTAGGTTATTCGATATTACAAAAAGTGCTTTTAAGTTGGTTTGTTTTCAAGGTATTAATAATTTAAGTGATTTATTCATTCTACAAATTATTTTCAGAAAAATTGCATAACTTAATTTCCATGACTATTATTCAAGGTGAACGAGTTCACGCAAACCTTGAACTTTGCACTTGATACTCCGAGTACAAAAATTAAACAAACTTCAAACAGATAACCCTAAAAATTGTAGTATGTGTTACCATGGTAACAATGTTTTTATATCGTAGTGACAGGGAAAGAAAGCAGGACTCCAACCCCGATTCCATACTCGCTGCTTAGTCTTTGAACTAGCCGAATTCAAAATCATAAATAAGAAACAAATGTCAACTCTTTTGTTATAATAATAAATAACTTTATTTCTGACAAAAGGGTTGTGACAAAAATTCAAATATCGCTAGTCCCCATACTAGGGAGTCACTGTGTTGTGGGAATAGATAACAATTGTTCCGTGGTACATGTTATCTATTCTGTTTTATTATTCAAGTTTCTTTCTTCAATATTTTAAGTTACTCTATTATATATTATATATTATATATATATTTATATTAATTTATTTTCCTTGTATATATTAAGTCCTATTAAACCCCTTTCTAGGAGCTGTACTTTAACGATATATGGAAACAACTTCAATTGACCATTATTTATATACTTACTACACTTCATGGTTTATATATTCTATATATATTACCTTGGAGATACTAAGTCCTCATGAATAAACCATTTCCTACATATTTATTTCAACAAGCTATACTTGGAAAACTTTCAATATATCTAGCCAATATAGCAGTGTTTGCCAACGTGTTCCCCTCTCCACACAGGGGCAATTTGATTGGTTACAGGGGCAATCTATAGGATGAGGGCCGGCATGAACCTGACTTAAGGTAACAAAATTCGAACCTAATCTCTGTGCAGAAGAAACTATTTTTAGCTTGTTTTCTTGTATTGGTTCGGAAATACTGCAGTGGGCAGCTGGTTCTACATTAGAGTACCTACTACGCTGCTCAAAATATCCAGATCGTCGCCACATAACTCCAAAAAGTGTTTTGACGTCTTCGACGCGCTGCTGTTTTTGAAGCGGCGTGAGCATTCTCGGTACCCATCTTGGCACTGACTTTTGTCATACCCAGGTGGTCATGGTAGGATCGCAAAATTGTGGTATCTGATACTCCAACTAATGCAGATAACTGTTTTTTCTTCGGGTGTCCTCCAGTACAATTTTTTCCACTTTTTCGACGATGTCTGATGATGTGGCCTCAACTGGCCTTCCTGAGCGGGGGTCGTCTTCAATCGACTCCCGACCATGTTTAAAAAGACCATGCCATTTGTAAATCATTGATCAATTACTCAGGGCACTGTTCCCCGTAAACAGTTTCCATTTCATTCAAAATGGTCTGAGCGTTCTTTCCTTGCTTGGTACGGAATTTAATGACAGCACGGTGTTCAAATTTCTCCATAGTTTCAGTTTTCTTCCGGATTGACGTGTTTAGCAGGCGAGTGTTCGTAAACGAATGACGCAATAGGGCTGAAACTCCATTTATATACTAATTATGAGTCCCCAATTAGTATGACACTAAGCGAGCGCCCCTATCCCCACTCCATCCCTCCATTCCACGAACTTTTGGACCTCCCTCGTAGTTCCACGCGGCAAACTGACTTAAGAAATGCTCAGTTGTACTTGTGGAACGACGGACACGATAATTTAAGAACATTAATGATTGATTATAAGACAAAAACGCGGCTAGGGTCACTTCACTTCTTTTATCACTTCACAAATAGCAATTTAAATATCAAGTTTTCGTACCACGTAAACCAAATTTGCGACTTAAGTTTCGTCGTTGGATAAAGGTTTTTGTTAGGTTAGGTTAGCCAGTGCCATGGAATATTGGTTTTAGTTTTTACCGGTCTTTCTATATTTGTGACCTGTGAAGTCTTGACTGATCAGTAGCAAAAAATAATATCTAATTATCGCCATTATTACCATTTGATCGGCAGCTAAATGTAACAGTATGTACGTTTTATTTATGTTTTCGTACTAATTTCCGGTGGAATAAATGTTTTGCTTGTTTAGTACAATATTACTCACTCTAGTCACGATCACCATGATGTCGCCGACATGTGGTCACCTCTTCGATCTGCAATAAATAGAATACAAATAAATCATAGTTCGACTAGATTTGGACTTGAGAATACGATTTTTTTCGTCGTTATCCGTGTGACATATTCGTATAAGTAATATTGCTTATAAATAAATGTCTAGCGCCGGTTTCATTTAAGTACTAGTTTGTCTCTATTCATCACAGCGTTAGCACAATTTGACAGAAAGAGACGAAACAGTACATTAGTTTTAAGACCGGTAGTCACAAGGCCGTCTTAAACTAGGCTTTTTTTTTTTTTTTTTATGGGGGCTAATGAGGAGGGGGCAAACGGACAGGAGGCTACCTGATGTAGTACGCCGCCCATGGACACTCACAATGCCAGAAGGCTCGCAAGTGCGTTGCCGGCCTTTCAGGAATTGGTACGCTCTTTTCTTGAAGGACCCTAAGTCGAATTGGTTCGGAAATACTTGGGGCTGTGGGCAGCTGGTTCCAATAGTGGTGGTGCGCGGCAAAAACTGCCTTAGAAAACGCTCTGTTGTGGAAGACGGACGTCGAGGTGATACGGAGGTATTTTGTATTTTGCCTTGACGTCCGATGATGAAACTAGTAGATTAGACCGAACAACTCCTCTGAACACTCTCCATGGTAATGCGGTAGAAGATCAGAGAATCCACATCTCTACGCAACGCCAAGGGATCAGCCGCACGGAAAGTGACTGGTGTCGACGATTCGAACCGCTCTTCGTTGAATACGGAAGGAGGAGCTGGTACTGGGGAGCTCCGCCCAGAGGTGAGAGCAGTACTCCATTGAGAGCAGGCTGGTGCCATTGGGCACACAAGAAAAAAAATGGGGGCCCTTTGGCCTAATGTAAAAAAAAGCTAATTATAATTTTTTTTAAATACTAAGTATGACCATTTCTTATAGGTCATCAAATACAGTATGATATCTTATGTCATTAATGATATTAGAATGCTGCTTGTTTTTTGGGTACGATTACGATAACGGTTTCTTTCGAGATTTCTGTTGAATCTTCTATTATATCCTTATTAATTAGTACAGTAGGATTAGGCACAGTTATCGATATAATGGCGTTATACTGCCTTCTGATACAAAATGTTTTGAGAATAAATGTGGGAGAGAAATTGTTGGTACTTCGGGGCCCCCTGAGAATGGGGGCCCTGGGCATGGGCCCCGTGTGCCCTTATGGTGAAGACGGTATTGCCGCTAGATTTTGTTTTTTTAAGGCCATGGTAAGCATAAAACCCGTTGCTAAATGGCGCAAACTTGACTCCTGTAACATGGAAGGAACTGCTACCAATCACAGGACCTCCAATCAAGACGTTAAGCCTGCCTCGGAAGCATTAAAAATAGATAAATAAATTTACATAATGTTTCTTGTAGCGACATCATTACTTTATTTCTTGTACAGCTTAACCATTAATAATATCCGACGTGAGCTTCTTAGAGATAACGTACTAGCGGCAAATTACTTTTTTCTTTTGCTTTATAATTCTATTTCAGTTAAATAAAATGCTTATTATTCTCTGCAAAGTGGAGCTGAACGCAAGAGAAAATTGATACACTCCGAAGAGATAATATCTCCAAGTTGGCGTTGATTGGAACCCACAGGAAGATAGCGTGGCCCTCTCAAGCAAACCTGGTGACTTACAGTTGCTGATGAAAGAGAGCTGGAAAGACTTGGAGCGAGGTAAAATGCGAAGCGCAAGAACGGCGGTGATAAAGGCCTACTGGACGCCCTTTTCCCTATCTAGGGCTGATAGGATATTAATTCAAGTTCTCTTCTTTGCAGTAAGCTTAGTTAATAATTGATTGACATTGGTCCGTCCTCTAACAACGCTAAATTTCGTTGTAGTTCGTTGTAATTTCGCTGTAATCTGTTGTAACGCTGAGAACTAAATTGAGATAGGAATCGCTATTTCAAGTTATTAATTTTTTGCAAGAATATGGAACAAAAATGTGTAAGGTGGTACAATCGTAAGTTCGCATATTTTGCTACACACAATGGCGCGCAAATTTGTCTTTAAAGGAATTTGACATTTGACATTTTTCATATCATATGAATTGGTCAATTCTTATATTACATATCCATATCATAAGTTATTAATTTTTTATCAATTACAGTGTCTCACGCAAATAATATTTTTTTTCTAAAGTGAAGATCTTTTAATTATTTTGGTAAATTATTGTAAACCTTAATTGCCATACAAAAGATAGGATTTTATAGATCAAGGGCAAACGGACAGGATTCACCTGACAGCGCCGCCCACGGAAACGCACAATGCCAGAAGGATCACGAGTGTGTTGCCGGCCGGTATGGTACGCTCTTCTCTTGTTTCTCTCAGTCTAAGTTTCTATGAATACCAGCTGCCCACTGAAGTATTTCCGAACCAATACGAGTTAGGGTCCTTCAAGAAAAGAGCGTACCATTTTTTAAAAGGCCGGCAACGCACTCGCGAGCCCTCTGGCATTGAGAGTGTCCATGGGCGGTGGTATCACTTAACATCATATGAGCCTCCTGCCCGTTTGCCCCCTGTTATATATAAAAAAGTCGGTTGGAAAAACCTTAATGGACAGCTGTTTCCACATAATGGTGCGCAGAAAAAAATATCTTGAGCTCAGTTATGGAACGACGGACATCGAGGTGGTAGGTATAAATTACAATCATGCAGGTCTACTACTAATTGTGTTAATAATAGACAATTTATAGTCGAAACGTACGCCGAGGGCTAAATCTATTCATATAAACGAACTATTGAACGAACTCTCAACTAAAGTACTCTTTCCTTTTCTGTCAAATTGTATTTATGCTATGTTGAAAAGAGACAGCTGAGTACTAAAGTTTCAAGAGTGTAATTAGACTGTTCTTGATTTTATGAATCAGGTAGTTTTTTTAATCAAGAGAGAAAATGACCGCCCCAAACGAAAAGTACAATACATGTTGTTTAATAAACAATAATAACAATTGTAAGTGCATTTTAAGTCGTGTTAATATCCTAAAAAGCACACGCAAAGGCAACATTTCTTGAACGCAAATTCCTCTTATTCCAAACAATACCTCATCGTGGCTATTTACAAAACAATGAAATTGATATTTACACAATATTGTTTTCAAAGCCATTCATTACCTTAAGAAACAATGCCTGTTGCTTTTAGTAATTGCATTTTCATACTTTGGAGATAGTGAAAAGCCGAAGGATACATAAAATTAAATTTATTAAAAATAATGGGTATAAGTTTAAAATAATGAAAAATATTGTTACATATTATAAACAACTGATTATTATACAGTGTAATCTCGATAACTCGAATTATCTAGGGAACGGCAAAAAAATCAAGTTAGCGAGTTTTCGACTTAACAAAAATTTCGAGATACATATGATTGAACTGCTGAAATTTCGACTTATAGAGGCGCTATTTTCGATTTTGAATAATAATACAACTTTAGTATATATTTTTTTATGAATGCAATCATTCATTGCACGTGGACAAGACAAAAACAATATATTAGAAGCCAAGCCAAACATTCATTTTGGATTTTATTGCTATTATTTCGGGGAATTCCAAGTAAGACGTCATTATATTTTACTAAGTATGACTTACAGTCTCCTTTTTGAAATTCGAGTTATAGAGTATAAATATGTATAATTAATGTTTCGTAGGGAAATAACATTTTGTTCGAGTAACAAAGTCTAAATAATTCGAGATACCGCGTATTTAAGGGGTTCAGCGGAAGGAAATAGCAATTTTTTTCGACTTACTGAGAATTTCGACTTAACGAGGTTCGAGATATCGAGATTCCACTATTTATATTTCTAGGTCCTAGGCTGGTTTTTGGAAGTCAAACAGCGAAACTTTTCGAATTACTATTCATAACGTATATAGTGGACATGTTGGATTGTCATTATACTTCTTATGGTCATATTAGCCTGGTACTTCTTGTACCTCGATCGAAGTTAAAAGTTTAATTAAAGGCTTGGTGTGCTCAGCAAGGCGAGACGAGATTCCAGGCTATCGTTACAACTGTATAAAGAGCAAATTCGTTCCCACATGGAGTGCTCCTTCAACTTGACCGTATTCAAAGAAGAGCGATTCGAATCATCTTCTACCGCATTTACTAAAGAGATTGCCCAGAGGAGTTTAATACCTGCAGCTGTGT